>JAVJIF010032020.1:0-310500 GCA_038442645.1 Agave tequilana
GCTTAGTTCTTTGGTTTGGTAACTATCTCTAAACTCCTAATTTATTTACATGCTTTTCATTAATAATTTCTTTAGCATGTTCATGTTTTTGTGCTTCATGTGGTAAATACTAGTTTAAATGTAGTTTTTATTAAAACTTGTGTTTATACATGTATATGTAGTGAGCAACATTTGATTCATATAGTTTGCATTTCATTGTTCATTTGTACTCACTATATGCACATGTATAGCCTAGTTTTGATGATTTCCTCATTTACACTTGTTTTGCCTATTTTCATATTTTACTTCATGTATATGGTATTTTTAGTCAAACTAATAAATATACATGTATACCCTTGAGCCATTTGCCTTCATGCAATTTATATTATGGACTCTTTTTATGTTTGGGATATGTATGCATATTATTAGTTTTGGATAAAAACATACATATATCTAGAAGTTTGTTTTAGATGAAAAATAAAATCTTTATAATTTTCATGATTTTTTTATTCATGTTTGTTTTGTGTATAATTGACTATTTTTATGGAAAATGCTAATTACATGATTTTTGTGCACTCACACTTTATTGTTTAATTCATGACTTTGTTTCATGATTATTTTTTGAGCCTTATAGATTTTGAGTGTCAATTCTTGTGTATTTAGTATGCTTCGTCATATATATGATTTGGTTTCATGTTTTGAGAGGATCTTAACTAGTTTTTTTTCAAAAATTAATATAACTAGTTATTATTCTTCATTTGGTAGTGTTTTCAATACTAAAAATATTTATCAAACTCTATTTTCGAAAACCCCTACCAACGCCGTTATGGGTGGACGGATGGGCGAGTATGCCTTGTAAGCTTTATTGAAAAATCTTTTATCTTGAGCATATAAAGGGTGGTAATTATGAGTTATATTCTTGATTTACATTGTTATTTTCAATTGGTATATCAATTGATATTTCTTTTGTATATACTCATATTCTATTTCCTATATATTTATGCTTCATAATTTCCATAATATCAATTCCTATTGATATTGTCTTTTCATACATATATATGTTTTTGAAAATCAAGCACAATCAAATACATATATTTATACTTGATTTTCAAGATATTTAGATGTTTAAAGCAAAATATGTTTATGCTAAGCTTAATTCAAATCTTCATTTTCAATTGATTTCTCAATTGATATCTTTATATAAGCTTATGCATTATCTTCAATTGATATTTTTTTTACAATTGGTATTTTTATCAAAATGTACAATATTTTCAATTGGTATCTATTGATCTATTTATTTCAATTGGTATCCATGAAAATTTATATTGGTATCAGAATATAAAATATTTTCTTTCATTGGTATCAAGATTACAATTTGTACCAAAATTTCATTGTTATTTCAATTGATAAAATGTTTCAATTACAATTAAAAATTCAAAATTTGTAATGTTTATTTACAATTGATATCTTAAAAATTTGATTCACTAAGATATCTCAAAATTTGTTTTTATTGAGAAAATTTAAATTTTGTTTTTAATAAGAAAAATTAAAAATGTTTTGATTTGTATTTCCTATATGCAAGGGGAGCTTAACATCTCTTCTACATATAGATTCATGTTGAGTGTATCTTATATTGAGGAGCTTGACAACTCTTCTTTATTTGGTACACGTGTGTAGGCGGAGCTTCACATCTCCTCTTATGCATTGCATATTATGTGTTATGTGAATTAGGGTTTGTCATCCCTTCTTCATATAATGCATGTATGTGGGGAAGTTAACTTAGCGTCTTCTTCTTCATGAATGTATATCGCTTCTATTGATTCATTTGAGTTCACCTCTTTGAAAGAGAGAACATTGTTTTTATGTTTACTTTAACTCCTTTGTTGATGATTGACAAAAAGGGGAGAAAGTATTTTAGTCTATATGCATGTTTTCCTTACTTTATATATAAAGGGGTAGAAGGATTTATGTTTATGCATATATGTTTGGTTGTGCAAATAGGAGAAAAAGAATTTGATGTGTTTTATGCTTGATTGGCATGTTTATCTTCTTATATTTGCATACATAGTTGTTTAGTTTTATGTGCCTTATTGCCATATCTTATTGCTTATTAGTTATGCATGAGTTAAGGGGGAGCTTCTTTGAAGCTTTACTTTAATCCATGCATATATAACTCCATGAGTTTTGTCATCATCAAAAAGGGGGAGATTGTTGGCCAAAGGCCCATCACTCTAGTTTTGATGATGATCAACTCATGTAGTTATAGTACAAATGATCTTGTGTTTATTTAGTTTCAGATTTGTGATCAAGATCTTAGTAGGTGTGTAGCTTCAATAAAGGATTTAAGATCAAGTTTGGAGCTAGCACGGTTTGATTCAAGAGTTTGTGCATCAAAACCACATCAAGTACTCTAGAGGAGTCTATCTCTATGGATCGTGTTTGGACCAAGTCAAGAAGATGAGAAGACTTCAAGTGAAGACTTCAAGATCAAGACTTAAGTCTAGGTTTGTTTTTATAAGATTTTGTTTTTAGATAAAATGTAAAGGATAGAATAGTTGGTGGATTGCTCAAGTATATCATATACACACACACTCTTGATTTAGATGAGTTTTCATAAAAGAATTTTTACTTTAGAAAAATACAAAAGAGTTTTTATTTTGAAAAATGCCGGTTTGGTTTTTGGAATTCAAAGTACATGTCTTTAACCAAACGATGTTTAAGTGCTTATTGTCAAAGACATAGATATTTCATCATGTATGTGTAGTGGATCATATCATACACTCTATGCTTTAAAAGTTTTAAAATATCTTGTTTTTGTATTTGGAGAAGTTTTGGAAAACCAATTTTGAAAAAATACAATTTTTGTTTTTAGCCAAAAATTTCAAGTTAAAAAATAGTTCAAATTGTTTGTAACATGTCTTGATTTTTCTAAACATGTTTGAATATCAAAGTACAATATTAAAACTATTTTGTAGATTTTTCATAATTTTATGGGATTTTATCAAAGCCAAAATGCCAAGTTTTCTTTACCCAAAAATCCCTAACATGGCTTCTGCTGGTCGACCGGACCGGTCGACCGAGCTTGAAGTCGGTCGACCGAGTTGGTCGATCGACGTGCACAGACGTGCACGCCAGTTTGGCTGGAGGGCTGGTCGACCGACCCGGTCGACCGCAGAGAGCTTCTGCTCTCTGGAAAGGCCCCGGTCGATCGGCGGTCGACCGGACAGAGATTCTGCTCTCTGTATCCAGGCCACGGTCGACCGCCGGTCGACCGCTGGCACAACGGTCAGAAATCTGACCGTTGGCCGGTCGATTTTAGGGCGGTTGACCGACAGGCCAACCTAGCTCCCAACAGCTATTTTTTCTAGCCCTACAAACTGGGGTTTTGGGGGCTGTTTTCTACAAGATTTTTTAGTGAAATTTGAGCTAGTTTTTCTAACTCTTTTAAGAGGTTTTCTCTACTTGTTTTAGAGCCAAATACTTCCATTAAAAGGAGAGTTTATCAAGAGTTTTTCAAAGTGATTTCTGTTGGCCCAAAGGCCTTCCACTCTAATTTTGATGATGATTAACTCATGTAGTTATGTGTACTAATAATCTTGCAATGTTTAAGTTTCAGATATTTAACAAGATATTAGTTGGTGAAAGCTTCCACACATCTTTCACATGTTGATTCAAGAGCCCGCGCATCAAAGATCATACATTGCACTTGCTCGGTGAATCAAGAGTTTTTGGATCGAGCCGACTTGGAGATTGCGCTCTAGCTTGGAGATTGCGCTCTACAAGAAGACTTAGGTATCCATAGTTTTAGTTTGGGTTTAGATCCTAATTGTAAAGATTAGAATAGTATGATAAGCTCAAGTTCACAACACACACCTTTCATGTTTTGATTTTCGGTTTTAGGTTTAACCGATCTTGGTTTTCATGAATAGATTTTTTATCAAAACAAGTTTACATGGTTTATGTATATTAGATTTGTTCTATATACATGCATGCTTCAATTGTTTAGACAAACTTTGTTTGATAATCTATTCCATGTGTTTTATGTTTTGGTATTTACAACAAAACATATTTTTGGACTTAATGACAAAAATCATGATATATATATGTTTCTTGTATATTGAATTTCTATTCATATACAATATGCTTCAAAGTGTTTAAATATCATATTTTTGTATCATGGATGAGTTTTAGACAATGTGTATTTTCTATTCAAAATACAAGGTTTTAGAAAATACGGTTTTTGGTTTTTGGCAAAATTTCTATGACACAAAAATAGTCAAATATGTTTGAAATTTGTGTTAGGATTTTTAACACAAGTTTGTATTTCAATATACAATGATAAAACTATTTTTGTGGAATTTTAGAGATTTTGTGGGATTTATTGGAATATTTTTTACCTCAGTTTTCTGACTATTTGCTGCCTGCCAGGCTAGTTCGGTCGACCGTAACGGTCGACCGCATGTAGCCGGTCGACCGTCACGGTCGACCGACGACGTGCACAAACCTGTGCACGTTTCTGGCACAGTCAGCGGTCGACCGGGACGGTCGACCGGAGCAGAATAGTCTGCTCTCTGGATTATTCGGTCGACCGGGCCGGTCGACCGTTAGTTGCCAACGGTCAAAAATTGACCGTTGGACGGTCGACCGGGCCGGTCGACCGGCAGGGTAAATCTGGCAAATTTCTGTCAATGGCTATTTTCTGATAATTGCCTATAAATACCCCATTTGCAAGAGTTTTTCTCTAAGATTTTTTGTGCGAATTTTTCCTGATTCTCTGGTGTTTTCAAAGCAATCAAAAGAAGTTTTTGTGCTTGATTTGAACAATCTATTTTGGTGTTTGATTAGGGTTTGGAAATATCAAAGAAAGGGTGTTTGGGAAAAGCTTGTGATTGAACTACTCTATATTGTTTTCTTGATTTTTTCCCAAGGATTTTCTTGTGATTTCTGATTTCCATTCCTTTGGTTTTCTCCACACTTGAGCAAAAATCTACTATCTATATCTATAGGTTATTTGTGTGGAAGAAGAAGTTGTTTGTGGTTGTTGTTGTGACCACCAAGTTGTAACCCAATCTTTTCTTAGCTTTGTGCTTTGGGTTGTATCCCTCTAGTTGAGAGGTGATCCTTGTATTGGTTGGTGATTGGGAGTTTGTTGTATTGGTTTGGAATTTGCCTCAAGGAGGAGGTTGTGATTGTTGGAGTTTGCCTCAAGGAGGAGGTTGTGTTGGTTGGCTTGGATTTGTGCCTCAGGGAGGAGGTTGTAAAGAGAGGAGTTGGGTACTCCTTGTAAAGGGTCCTAAGTGGACGAGCTAGTGGAAATCCTTCGTGTGTCGAAGGCGGGGATGTAGAGCTGGGTGCTCGAACCTCGATAACATATCTTGTTGTTTGCGCTTGATCCATTGGCTCTCTCTATCTCTCTCTTTACTTTGTGCCTTGCCTTATTCATATTGTGCATTCATATTTGCTTAGCTTGGTTGTGTGTGAATCATTTGTTGATCACACTTGAGTGTAATTTGCATTAAGTTATTAAAATCCGCATTTAGTTCATAGATTAGCATTGTCACCTATTCACCCCCCCTCTAGGTGACCTTTTCAATTGGTATCAGAGCTAGTGCTCCTGATATTTAGGTTTAACCACCTAGGAGTGATCTTGGTTTGCTAATCTTCATTTGCATTTTCATTTGCACTCATACTAGTTTGCACTCATGGCTAGCCCTCCTATGTTTGACCACTTTAGACTTGATACTTGGAAGGTGGACATGACTAGGCATTTAAAACACTAGGTCATCTAGTTTATCAAGCCATTACCATAGAATCCCTCCCAAATACTAGTAAGCATAAGAAGGCCAATGCACTTGCACTTCAAACACTTAGAGCATCTTTTGATAATAATCTCTCACTTGTTTTTGATAGTTTTAACTCGGCTTTTGCAGTTTGGAGCGTCTTGACATCTCCGGAGCTTCCAAGGATCATCAACAATATGAGGAGATCTAGGAGAGATGTATCCGAAGAGCCTTGTTTCATGGCATATGGGAATGACTCCCATGAGGTACAATCGGACTCTCAAATACATGATAGCTCTAGCTCTTATTGTCATGGATGTTTTGAGGTTCAAAATTTAAATGTTGAACTTGCTTCTAAGCTTGAAAAATACTTGGAAAAACATAACTCTTTGAAAGAAAAACATTTGATTTACAAAAGGAAATGAAGGATTTATGCTCTACTTTTGAAATCGTTTTGCAAGAGAAGGAAGAGATTACTAGTGAATGTGACTCACTAAGATCTCAACTAGACATTGCTTTAAAAGAAATTGAAGTTTTAAAAGGCAAAAATGATTGTGATGATATTTTGGAGCACAATGAGATTTTATCCTCAAGATTGGATTGTGTTTTCAAAGAAAACCTTACTTTGAAAAATAAAATTGATTCTATTACTAAAGAATTGAATTTGGTTTTGTCTAAAAATGAATCTTTGCAAAATGATATTGATTTGCATGTTTGTCATGCTAATGTAGCTTCTACTTCTTGCACTCCTATAGCATGTTCCACTTTGTCTTCTAGCATAGAAAATGATATAAAATAATTTGAAGAAAAGTGTTGATTGTTTGGGCTCCACCTTGAGCCATTGTGCCATGAATCACACACGTTTGGAAACCTTGATTCGCAAGAAACAAGTTCCAACCTTGCATGCACACCCATCTAGGCATACACATGCTTCCCATGATCACCATCATCATATGTATGCTCACGTGTACACATGTACACATTGTGGTCGAAAAGGCCACCTTGCTAGATTTTGTTATGATCGCATTTATCATGAAAATTTATCAACTAATTTTGTTTGGGTGAGAAAAGAAACTAACCCCCGTGGACCCACTAGAAAATGGGTACCAAAAACCACCTCTTTGGCTTTTGATGTAGGTGGGAGCTCTCGCATCACGTGAGAGTGGAGGTACCTTGAGGTGGATGCGTTCCGAGCTTGAATGAGAACTATTTGGATGCTTCACTCTCAAGGAGATTAGGTGGAGATGACCACCATGTTTTGGAGAACTAGAGATGCACCTTCATTGGTTTTGGTATCATTCTCTAACTCCATTTATTATTTACATGCTTTTTTTTTAGATCATTCATTTATAGCATGTTGTGTTTTGATGTTCATTAGACTTGAGATATACATGTTTAGTTACTTGAGCACCCATGTTTCATATGGATCTATATTTAGTGTTCACTTCTTGTTTAAGCTAACATGTATGCCCTAGATCTAATGCACATGCATATGCATAATGATCATATGATGTTCATGATTCCATGATTTTTGTTTAGATGATTATATGGATGTTTGTGATATATCTTGTGTGCATTTCATCATTGCACCTTATTCATTCTTTGTTCGATCAATTCTCATACAACAAGGTTGCATTGCGCACCTCTAACCCATTCAAGGGGAATCAGGAGGAAGGAGTTTAGAACCCTTCACGGGGTATACGGCTCTTAGTCTTGTTTTGAGAGATCGTTGCATCATACATCCATCTTAGTTTTAAAAGGTCATTAATACTTCATATTTTTGATTAATATGTTCATATTGATTTTTGACCCGTTTTATGCCTCATGATTTGATTACTTGCTTGAATGTTAGTTTTCATTAAGACTAGGATTTATACTTGTACAACTAGTGAGCTACAAATAGACCTTTATATATTTGTGCTTGAACGCTCATTTGTAGTCATTTGATGTACTAGTATAGTCTAGTTTTGATGATTCTTACATTTGACTTGTATTCATCATATTTTGTTTTAACTTCATGTATATGTCTATCTTGTCCAAACTATTGAGTATACATGTACATCCTTGAGCCACGTGCCTTCATGCACATACTTTTGTGGACTCATTGTGTTTAGGATATGTATGTATACTTTAGTTTGTACATGACATACATATGCCTTGAAGTTTATATCATGTTTTTAAGATGATTTCAATAGGTGATTTCACATCTTAGATAGGTTTCATGTTTATGGAAATTTCTTTTGGTAAAAGTAATTTAATTTATCATGTGTAAATGTTTTAAAGGAATTTCAATATTGAGCTTGATTGTCCATTTTCATGATAAGTGTGTTTCACATATATCCTATACACTCACCTTATTAGTTTTCTCATGACCTTGTTTTCATGAGTATTAGATGGGCTTTATGGATTTTGAGTGTTGATGATCATGTGATTTACATGTCCTTCATGAATATATTTTGATTTATTGAAGAATTTCGTATTAGTTGATTCATATAACCAATTGTGATATCTTCATGAGGTAGAGATTTTCAACAAACTATATTTCCAAATCTATTTTTGAAAACTCCTACCATCAAAGGGTGTTGGATGGGAGATCATGTTCATGTATGCTTTATAATGAAAATCATTTTAAACTTGCACATGATTGGGTGGTAGTGAATATGAGATATACACTTGATCTTATTGTTGTTTCAATTTGTATCATTGAATTCTTTCAATTGGTATCTAATCTTGACATCCTTTTGTATACTCATATATGTTTTGTTTTATATATGTATGCATACACTTCATATAGTATCAATTTACAATTGGTATCTCTGTATCAAATTTCAATTGATATCTATCTTTTACATACATATATAGATGATTTATTCGTGCTTCAAGATATCACAAATTTTGTTTATGCTTAGCTTGATCTTTTCAAATTGAAACAATGTTAAAGCAAATTTTCAATTGATTTAATTTTCAATTGGTATCTTATTTCAAGCATATGCATATTTTCATTTGGTATTTCATAAAGGGGGAGAAAACTAGTATTTTATTTTTTTTAATTGGCATCTTATCTCTCATTTGATATTTTGTTTGGTATTCCACTCCCTTGCTTTATGATAGAAAATAAAGATTTCATTTGGCAAAGAATAATTGTTTCATTTGGTATCAAGATTTTTTTTAAGGAAATTCAAAATTAGTATTGTTTAATTCCAAAATTGGTATCTAGTTTGTTTGTTTACAATTGGTAGGTTATTTGTTTACTTACTAATTGGTATCAAGATTTTCATTTATTTGTGTTTTCAATTGGTATATGTTCTCGTTTTTTATTTCAATTGATTTGTTGTTTTTCAATTGGTATCAATATACACTCCATTGCCACATTTTTGGTATCATATTTGATTTAACCCTTTATTAGTTCTTTGCTTTGAACAAAAAGGGGAAGAAAAATTTATTGTTTTTGCTTTTATTTTTAACCCTTTTTGATGATTGACAAAAAGGGGGAGAAGAATTTGAGTTTTATACGCATTTTTGTGTTTGCATATAGTTTACATTTGATGAAAAGAAGCCTTGTTTATATGCATGTCTATGCATGTTTTATGTGCATGTTTTTGTTTTATGTTTCATTTTAATTGGAATCAATAGCATGTTTCATATGCATATTCATTTTATGTCAAGAACCCTGTTTATATGCATCTTATTGTTTGTTTATTCCTATGCATGAGTTAAGGGGGAGCTTCTTTGAAGCTTTACTTTAATCCATGCATATATAACTCCATGAGTTTTGTAATCATCAAAAAGGGGGAGATTGTTGGCCCAAAGGCCTTCCACTTTAGTTTTGATGATGATTAACTCATGTAGTTATGTGTACTAATAATCTTGCAATGTTTAAGTTTCAGATATTTAACAAGATATTAGTTGGTGAAAGCTTCCACACATCTTTCACATGTTGATTCAAGAGCCAGCGCATCAAAGATCATACATTGCACTTGCTCGGTGAATCAAGAGTTTTTGGATCGAGCCGACTTGGAGATTGCGCTCTAGCTTGGAGATTGCGCTCTACAAGAAGACTTAGGTATCCATAGTTTTAGTTGGGTTTAGATCCTAATTGTAAAGATTAGAATAGTATGATAAGCTCAAGTTCACAACACACACCTTTCATGTTTTGATTTTCGGTTTTAGGTTTAACCGATCTTGGTTTTCATGAATAGATTTTTATCAAAACAAGTTTACATGGTTTATGTATATTAGATTTGTTCTATATACATGCATACTTCAATTGTTTAGACAAACTTTGTTTGATAATCTATTCCATGTGTTTTATGTTTGGTATTTACAACAAAACATATTTTTGGACTTAATGACAAAAATCATGATATATATATGTTTCTTGTATATTGAATTTCTATTCATATACAATATGCTTCAAAGTGTTTAAATATCATATTTTTGTATCATGGATGAGTTTTAGACAATGTGTATTTTCTATTCAAAATACAAGGTTTTAGAAAATACGGTTTTTGGTTTTGGCAAAATTTCTATGACACAAAAATAGTCAAATATGTTTGAAATTTGTGTTAGGATTTTTAACACAAGTTTGTATTTCAATATACAATGATAAAACTATTTTTGTGGAATTTTAGAGATTTTGTGGGATTTATTGGAATATTTTTACCTCAGTTTTCTGACCTATTTGCTGCCTGCCAGGCTAGTTCGGTCGACCGTAACGGTCGACCGCATGTAGCCGGTCGACCGTCACGGTCGACCGACGACGTGCACAAACCTGTGCACGTTTCTGGCACAGTCAGCGGTCGACCGGGACGGTCGACCGGAGCAGAATAGTCTGCTCTCTGGATTATTCGGTCGACCGGGCCGGTCGACCGTTAGTTGCCAACGGTCAAAAATTGACCGTTGGACGGTCGACCGGGCCGGTCGACCGGCAGGGTAAATCTGGCAAATTTCTGTCAACGGCTATTTTCTGATAATTGCCTATAAATACCCCATTTGCAAGAGTTTTTCTCTAAGATTTTTTGTGCGAATTTTTCCTGATTCTCTGGTGTTTTCAAAGCAATCAAAAGAAGTTTTTGTGCTTGATTTGAACAATCTATTTTGGTGTTTGATTAGGGTTTGGAAAATAAAGAAAGGGTGTTTGGGAAAAGCTTGTGATTGAACTACTCTATATTGTTTTCTTGATTTTTTCCCAAGGATTTTCTTTGTGATTTCTGATTTCCATTCCTTTGGTTTTCTCCACACTTGAGCAAAAATCTACTATCTATATCTATAGGTTATTTGTGTGGAAGAAGAAGTTGTTTGTGGTTGTTGTTGTGACCACCAAGTTGTAACCCAATCTTTTCTTAGCTTTGTGCTTTGGGTTGTATCCCTCTAGTTGAGAGGTGATCCTTGTATTGGTTGGTGATTGGGAGTTTGTTGTATTGGTTTGGAATTTGCCTCAAGGAGGAGGTTGTGATTGTTGGAGTTTGCCTCAAGGAGGAGGTTGTGTTGGTTGGCTTGGATTGTGCCTCAGGGAGGAGGTTGTAAAGAGAGGAGTTGGGTACTCCTTGTAAAGGGTCCTAAGTGGACGAGCTAGTGGAAATCCTTCGTGTGTCGAAGGCGGGGATGTAGAGCTGGGTGCTCGAACCTCGATAACATATCTTGTTGTTTGCGCTTGATCCATTGGCTCTCTCTATCTCTCTCTTTACTTTGTGCCTTGCCTTATTCATATTGTGCATTCATATTTGCTTAGCTTGGTTGTGTGTGAATCATTTGTTGATCACACTTGAGTGTAATTTGCATTAAGTTATTAAAATCCGCATTTAGTTCATAGATTAGCATTGTCACCTATTCACCCCCCCTCTAGGTGACCTTTTCAATTTCTTTGAGTTTTTAACCACCATTTTCCATCCTTATTTTTCTCACAAACACTTGAGCTATCCATTGATATATTCATCCTATATTGTAAGATTGTTTTTAGGTGATCAAAGTATTGTGATCACCAAAGACTTCATCTTGTACTTTGAGGAGGCGGACGTGTGGGTTCGCGGAGTTTCGAGTTCGTGTGTGAACTCCTTGTTTGAGGAGCGGCCTCGGCGAGCTTGTGGGCTTGCGGTGTGTAGGGACTAGAGAGTCCAAAAGTTCTAGTGGAAACTCCTTGTAGGTGTTGGCGGCACCGAGTGATCCGGTGGGATCCGTTTATAGTGGAAATCCTTCAAGTGTTGAAGGCGGGGACGTAGAGCAAGTGTGCTCGAACCTCGAAACAAATCTCCCGTGTTTGCGATTGCTCACTCTCTATCTCTTACTTTTGTCTTTATATCTTGCATGCTATTATTGTCTTTATTTTTATATGCATGATATATTGTGTGCTTATTGTTATATACTTGGGGATTATTTGCTAACACTTGTATTCAACCAAGAGAGACAACGCGGCACCTCAACTCTTATTTAGAGGAATCTTGAGGAGTTAGTCCAGAGCCCTTCACGGGGAATCCGGCTACACTCTTGTGTTATACGTGGTGTTTAGTTTAATAAGTTTTTTAATTCCGCATTATTGGCCATTAGATTAGCTCATCACCTATTCACCCCCCTCTAGGTGATTTACAAGTTTCACATCTCCTCTTATGCATTGCATATTATGCGTTATGTGAATTAGGACTTGTCATCCCTTCTTCACGCAATGCATATATGTAGGGAAGTTAACTTAGTGTCTTCCTCTTCATGAATATATATCGCATATATCTTTTATTGATTGATTTGAGTTCACCCCTTTGTTGATTTTTTTTCTAACAAAGAGGGGGGAGAACATTGTTTTGTTTTTACTTTAACCATTTATTGATGATTGACAAAAAGGGGGAGAAAGATTTTGAATTTATATATGCATATTTGTGTTTTTGCATATATTGAGTTTATGCATCTTACAATAAACAATAATATATGAGAAAAATGTTTTTGAGAGTTTAAACAAAAAGAGGGAGAAGGTTTTTGAAAAATATGTTTGATTTATGCATGATTCTCTCTCCTAGTTGATGCATACATTTATTTAGTATCATGTACTTCATTGAATATCTTATCTTTTATTGTGATGCATGAGTTAAGGGAGAGCTTCTTTGAAGCTTTACTTTAATCCATGCATATATAACTCCATGAGTTTTGTCATCATCAAAAAGGGGGAGATTGTTGGCCTAAAGGCCCATCACACTAGTTTTGATGATGATCAACTCATGTAGTTATAGTACTAACGATCTTGTGTTTAATTAGTCTCAGATTTATGATCAAGATCTTAGTTGGTGTTTAGCTTCAATAAAGGATTTAAAGTCAAGTTTTGGAGCTAACACGGTTTGATTCAAGAGCTTGTGCATCAAGACCACATCAAGTACTCAAGAGGAGTCTAGCTCTTTGGATCAAGTTTGGATCAAGTCAAGAAGATGTGAAGACTTCAAGTGAAGACCTTCAAGATCAAGACTTGAGTCTAGGTTTGTTTTGTTAAGATTTTATTTTTAGATAAAATGTAAAGATAGAATAGTTGGTGGATTGCTCAAGTATACCATACACACACACACTCTCTCTTGATTTAGATGAGTTTTCATAAAAGAATTTTCATTTTGAAAAAGACTTTTCATTTTGGCAAAATATCGGTCTGGTTTTTGAAATTTATTATATACAAAAACTGTTTTAGTGCTTATTGTCAAAAACATAGATATTTCATCTTTTATATGTAGTGGATCATATCCATACACTATATGCTTTAAAAGTATTTAAAATATCTTATTTTTGTATTTGGAGAAGTTTTGGAAAAATAAGTTTTGGAAAAATCAATTTGAAAAAATACAGTTTTTGTTTTTAGTCAAAATTTCTAAGTTACAAAAATAGTTCAAAATGTTTGTAACATGTCTTGATTTTACTCAAACATGTTTGTTTATCAAAGTATAATATTGAACCTATTTTTGTAGATTTTTCGTGAATTTATGGGATTTTATTTAAGATAAAAAGCCAAGTTTTAAATCCCTGAAAAGAGACTGTTCTGGCTTCTGCCGGTCGACCGGGCTAGGAGTCGGTGGACCGAGACCGACGTGCACAGACGTGCACAGTCTGGCTGGAGGGCCAGTCGACCGACCCGGTCGACCGCCAGAGAGCTTCTGCTCTCTGGAAAGCCCCGATCGACCGGGCCGGTCGACCGGCAGAGAGCTCTGCTCTCTGTTCCAGGCCGCGGTCGACCGGACCGGTCGACCGAGGCTTCAACGGTCAGAAATCTGATCATTGGCGGTCGAACGGGCCGATTGACCGACATCCGTCAGGGCCGCTGATTTGGCCCCATCGGCTAGTTTTTGATGGCCTACTTAAAGGGGCTATCATTGGCTGTTTTAAACAAGATTTGGAGAAGAGTTTTGGGCTAGTCTTGCATACCCATTTCAGTGGTTATATCCACATGTTTTAGAGCTACATTTTCAAATCAAAAGAGAGTTTATCAAGAGTGTTTTTCAAAGTGATTTCTTGTGTTTTTCTCCACACATTCCATCCTAGTTTCTCAAACAAATACTTGAGCTATCCATTGCTATATCTACCTATAGGGATCTTTGTTGTGAGAGGATTTTAGGTGATCAAAGTGTTGTGATCACCAAAGTTCTACTTTGTACTTTGAGGAGGCAGACTTGCGGGTTCGCGGTGTTTTGAGTTCGTGTGTGTACTCTTTGTAGAGGTGCGACCTCGGCGGCTAGTGGGCTTGCGGTGTATTCTTGCGGGAACGAGTAAAGGGACTAGAGAGTCCAAGGAGTTCAACTGTGAACTCGCCTTGTAGGTGTTGTGGCACCGAGTGATCCGGTGGGATCTGTTTATAGTGAAAATCCTTCATAGTGTTGAAGGCGGGGACATAGAGCAAGTGTGCTCGAACCTCAAAACAAATATCCCGTGTTTGCGATTGCTCTCTCTATCTTTTACTTGTTTATATCTTGCATGCTTATATTGTCTTTATCTTTATATGCTTGGTATATTGTGTGCTTAATTGTTATATGCTTGGAGTTTGTTTGCTAACACTTGTATTCAACCAAGAGAGCCAACGCGGCGCCTCAACTCTTATTTAGAGGAATCTTGAGGAGTTAGTCCAGAGCCATTCACGGGGAATCCGGCTACACTCTTGTGTTATACTTGGTGTTTAGTTTAAGAAGTTTTAGTTTGCATTAAATAAGTTTTAATTCCGCATTTATTGACCATTAGATTAGCTAGTCACCTATTCACCCCTCTAGGTGATTACAACTTGTTTTGAATCTTACTCTTGTGAAATCGGTGTCTAAGGTTGTGGATTAAGAGGTTACGCCTCGAAGATACCGTGGTTTGGTGTAATTAAGGCCCATTGCTTACGCACAGATATTTCCCGCGTATTTTGCCCTACCTGGCTGATTAGCTTGTGATCGGATTCAAGAAACAACCTCTCCCGGGTAATCGACCAGTTAGGAGTCGCCTAGGTCTAGGTCAACCTTAATATAGGCTTGGTTTTGATTTTTTCTTTCTATTGTTTGTTTGTTTATTTTTCATTTTTTGTTTGTGATTGTTTGTGAAATGGAATTCAATAACAATAATTCTTTCAATCATAATATGAATCCATACTTCACACCGACCCTATTTGATTTGGCTAATTTCAACCCGGCTTTTTATAATATGAGCCAACCAAATACACCGAATTGGACTTATCCGATTCAATACAATCCATACCCCCAATCTTATAACCATAATTTTCAAAATAATTTCCACTCTTTATAGAGTCAATAGAGATTCACCTCCCCCGAGTCCAATTTTCACCACCTTGTCCACAATTTTCACAATTTTCATAATATTCATTCCCCGATTTTGCTTCCTATACTCCTTTTCTAGAACCACCAATTGAAGAAAAATCCGAGTTAGAAAAGAGTATAGAAGCCAACCTACAAGTGGCCGAGCGACAATTTCAGAAAATGATGGCCTATTCAATTCTACAATATTTTCAAGAGTCTTACTCAGTTTCACCTCCTCATAATGAAAAACCATCTACCCTAGAAACGAGTAAGGAACTCTTGCGTGAGTCCGAGCCACAATCTCAAAACATGTTGGACTCACAATCTTCACTATCCTTCTAGAACCAAGATTTTTATACTCTATTTCTGGACCATTCTCTTGAAGAAAAATCACATCTAGAAAAGAGTATAGAAATCTTGCAGGAGTCTGCGTTACAATTTCAAAAATCTTCTTCTCAGTCTACTGATAGGTTGAAAAAACAATTAAGTCAATTGGTCAACATTTATAGGAATGAGGAAACTCTCTTATCAACCTTTGACCAATCTAAATATCTCTAACTCTATCAATTTGACCTATGACTCTTGTTGTTTTGGAAACCAAGATTCTTACACTCCTTTTCTAGAACAACCACTTGAAGATACATCACATCTAGAAAAAAGTATAGAAATCTTGTAGGAGTCCGCGTTACAATTTCAAAAATCTTCTGCCCAGTCTATCAATAGGATGGAAACACAATTGAGTCAATTGGTTAGCATTTATAAGAATGAGGAAACTCTATCTTATCAATCTTTAACCAATTCAGCTATCTCTAACTCTATTGATCTAACCCAGGACTCTTATTATTCTAGAAACTAAGATTCAATTTCAACACACCCATCTGAACTTGACCATACTTCAAATATTGAAAATCCATTGACATTTTGGCAAGTTATCCTTTTCCTGAAATTGAACTTGAGCATGAATATGATCCTGAACTTTCACTTGGTAATTCAATTTTACTTTCTGATTCAATATTGACTGAGGATTTTTTACCTTAATTCAGGCCTTTTCTCGTGTCAGTATTGGATCCAATGCCAGTCCATTATGAAATTGAATCACCAATCTTTTATGATCATCATATTGAACTTGACAAATTTCATACCTTTGAAAATCCCATTGATAAATTGGCAAGTTTTCATTTTTATGGAATTGAACTCAATGAGGAATGTGACTTCGATTCTGAAATTTGTGATCCAGTTCAAATTTCTAAATCAATATTGACTTCTATTTTGTTACCCAATTTGAGCAACATTTTAGAGTCAGTTTTGATTCCCATACCTGTCATCTTGAACTTGAATCACCAATCTTCGAAAGTCACATTCCATCATAGGGAAATGAATGTGGATTTGCGTTTCAACTTCTTGATTTGGACCCACTTCCTGAACCAACTCTTAATTTATTCTCATCTGGTGCCCTAAAACCGTCTGGCCTGGGAGTCATCGGTTAAAGGCTCTCTACCCGGATAAAGTAGAAAGCCTAAGAAAACTAAAGGAAGAAGAAAAAAAAAGAAATATATATATAAATAAATGGCTTGATGATTAGAGTTGAAATCCCAAAAATCTTCACTATCACCAATTTTGAATTCTTACCTTAATTGAAGACAAGACCTTGCATATAGACTAAGTTTAACGGAGAATAATTTTTGGTGGACTTGTGATCTTAGATCGCTGATATTTTTGCAAAAATATTTCATAAACTTGTCTCTCTTTCAAAATGCGTTTTCAAAATACTAACATTTATCTTTTTTCTTTATGGATTTTGTGGGTACAATCCGTTGCAAACCCTCAAGAGATAAAACTCCTCCTTTAGTGGTAACCTAGAGGTTTAACGGCTTGTTGCACACGCTCAGTGCAATCGCGTCACTTGCAAAAGTGGTGTAATAACATGTGTAGTATAGTTTTTCTTTTCTTGTTTTACTCGGGACGAGCAAAAGATAAGTGTGGGGTGTGATTAGTCTACAATTCTGCATTATTATATCGTATTCCCTACCAATTTATGAATAAAATATCATTTCTAATTGCGTTTTGGTCTACTTTGCAGATAAATTAAGAGTTCAATGGCCAAAGGATAATAAGAGCTTAATTAAATTCATTTTCGGGTAAATCCGTAATTCTTGGAGGCCAAGTAAGGGATCTTCTAGAAGATACATCGAACCTAGACCCTTGCGCACGTCAGACGAATATACAGACGAAAATACCCGAAATGGAGTATACCAAGAAGGTCCTAGAAGCGACACGAAGCCACGCACCAAAACCAGGGACCTCGGTCCCTGGTATTATCGCGAAAACGCGGCAATAGCCACGTTTTCGCGGCAATTTGGTGGGGCCACGCGTCGATCTTCGACACATGGCCCCGTCTCGTCTTCTGTAACCTCCTTTTGCCTATAAAAAGGGCAGGGGTGGCCAAAACGTAAGGAGATGGGGATTTTAGGCTAGGTTTTCTCTCTTTTGTTGTAGATTAGGATTTTCTTTCTCTTTTATTTTGTATTTTCATTTTGTTTTTAGATCTTATAGTAGGGCTGTGTTGATTCAGAGAGATAGAGAGATATTGATGTAATAGATGGTGACAATCTATGTAAAGGTTTCTCCTTTCTTCTCCAATATAATCTTCTCCATCTTCTACATAAATCTTATCTAATCTTTTCTTCTCATAGCAATCTAACTACTAACCATTAACCATCTAACTACTTACTTAATAATCCACATGAATCTAATAACCTCTACAAGGTCTTGCTCTTGTAAGAGCCATTGATGGTTCATGATGATGGATTCTAACATTCTAACATTTCTAACACGTAACCCACTAACTTGCTAACTTGTAATGTCTTCTTTATTTCATGCTCATCTCTAACCGATTTTGATGATTTAATAGTAGCTTGCAACTATTATGTGATATGGATGTGTTGTTTGAATGTAGAAGAACAATCTTATGGGCCATGCTCTATATCGTCTCTTGAAGCCAAGAATTAGTGATGGCCAACGATCCATGTGAGGCAATTATCACTAAGAGGTTAGCATGGTTAGTGGAGCAATTGGTAGTTAGTAGCCATGAGTTTTCTTTATTTTTAAAAACCAATTCAAAAATCTTTTATCATTTTTTTCTATCGTTGTTTTTACCATCCTCTTAGTTCACCTTTGTTTCATTTTCTTCTTGTTTTCAAAATCATTTCTATTTTATTTTTGATTGTTACACATATTTGCATTTTATACCACCTTTATACTTTGCATATTGTATATTAAATATGATTTTTAACCCATGTTTTCTCTAATTTTGCAGATCTCCACTTTAAAGAAGAGAAGTAATTAACTACCTTAATTAGTAATAATTAAGGGGGTTAATTCATAATTAGCCAAAAGATCAAATCAGATCTCACCAAGATCTGCGCGCCAAGTGGAGAATCCAACCATCCCACGTGGCCAACAACCTAACCACCAGATCTCACCAGAAAGATCCGAGCCAACGGCCCAAATCTGGCGGCAGATCCGCGGCAATCCGCGGCAATCTGAGGGCCGTTGAGCCTCGGATTTCGTGCCAACGGTTAGGATTCGAGAAGATTCTCAACTTTGCCTATAAATACCTGGGCAGAGACCTGCGTGAGCTCTAGTGAAGAGAGAGAAAATTTTGGATTTGTGTAATTTTTGTTTTAGGTTTCTAGTTCTCTTCTCCTTCCTCCTTGATTTCTAGCCTAAATTGAGAGAGAGTTCTTCACTTTGAGAGTTTGTAATCAAGACTTGTGACAATCTTGAAGCAAAGATTCAATGGAGCTCTCATCTTCTCTTTACTAGAATTGAGTATGCTTTCTTTTCTTATGCTTTAATTTCTTGCATTTAATTCTAGCTTTAGTTTAATTGATTAGATCTTTACTTTCATGGAGAATTATAGCTTGTTTGTTAGTGTAATGGAGGGCTAATTTCTTGAATGCATGGCTAGCTAAGACTCACCTAGCTACTACTAGCTCTTGATTGATTGTAAACTTCAATGCTTGCATAATTTCATGTTTCTTGTAAATTCCAATGAAGTTTGGATGTATCCTTTGGTGATTGCTTGCTAGATCTCTAGATGAATTGTGTGTCTCTTATAAAGAGTCTTTGATTGGATCAAAAGGATGGATTACCATGGTTGTGTCACTAGTGTAGCAAGATCAACTCAAGTACTTCAAGCTAACTTTGTAGTTAAGCTTTGAATGTACAAAAGAGTTTGATTCTTCTACCTTTGCACTAAATGAGTATCATGCCTATAGTTCCTCAATGTTCATCTAGTAAAAGGACCTAAGATTCAAGAAGAGGATTCTAGCTAACTAACTAAAAGGAACTCTAGTCTTCAAGAAGGAATACTACACATGCAAGCTATATTAAATTGCCTATGATTCTTGATGAGGCAATCTTGCAATCAACAATAGAGTTAGTATGTTAGCAAGAAGGTGTAGTAATGCTAGCCATGCATCTTTTTAATCAAAAGAGTTTATACATCTTATTCTAGCATTCTTATCTTTTCTTTACTTCATCACACTTCATTCACTTCACTTCTTTTTCACAATGCACCACCAATCCACAACTTCTTGTATATTGCTCTTGTGTAATTAACAAAGAAGAGGTATCGTTTCTTTGTCTCACTAGTATCGTGAAGCTTCTACGCTTGCTCTCCTTGTGGTACGACTCGATATAGCTACTTGCTATAACGAAAGATTGGAACAAGGTATAATAATCACATATTCGAAGTAAACAAGATCAAAGGTGAACTCTAAACCATTAACCATTTCTTTCACACCTCATTTTTGTGCAAGAACTTCATTGTACCTAGTTTTTACCGATCAATTTTTGGCGCCGTTGCCGGGGAGAGCAACGGTATTTTTACAAGTGAGAAACTAAACGATATATCTTCTCTGTTGCAGGTACAGGTTGAAGATTCAGAAAACTTTGCACAGCAGAATCATATAAGTGGACCTGGGCCTCTGCTCTCGAAAGCAGAGACCAGGATCCCTCCAAAGTGCCGCGTTTTCCTGGATTTTGCCGTGGAAACGCGGCATAGAGGAGTTCACTACTAACCTGTTTTCTGCAGGGCTTTGCTCTCTGCAAAATACTGCTGCCTATATATCTGAAATCTTGTATTCTTCACCTGATATTTGCTAATCAACAGTAAAAGATTTGGTGTTAATTGTTAAAAATTGTTTAGACATCTTGCATTATAGGCACGAGTCTTTCAATTACTTTACATTTACTGTTGAAGAGTGCGGGGGACAAGGTACGTAAAGCATTGCATATAGACTAGGACTCACTCTTGTTTGATTTAATTAAGCTTTGGGTGATCCTTGTTTGTTTACATCGTACACTTGCACGAATCAACTCTAAGGGCAAAACCCATAACAAAGATAAGGTGGGGATTTCATCACCCCTTCCTTAGCCCACAAACCATTTCCCCACGCTTTCACTATCCTAAGCTTCTAATTAAAAATTGCTAGACGTTGGCCCCTAGGGACATCCGGACTCACTTAGGAGATTTTCCTAAGGGGGAAAAGTGTTGGAAAGTGACTTCTGTATAATCAGTGTCTAGGAAAGGGGTTAAGGGCCGAAAGCCCGAAGGTTGTTGGTTACTTAATTAAGGAACGTCTTCGGACGGAAAACCTCCCAACAACTTTGACCTTTCCTGGCTGATTCGCTTATAGTCACGGTCTGCGCCAAACCTCCTGTGGACGATCTAAAGTTAGGAGTCGTCTAGATTCAGGGAACCTAGAAGCTTGGATTGATTTTTTCTTTTTCTTGATTGTTATTTTTCATTTTTCGACTGTGTGAAAGGTGCACGTTGATTGTGTATTTGTATGCGTGAGTGGTATCGAGAACCAATTTCTGCTAGGCTTGTGAGAACATCTACACTGCCACATACACCACCACTCGACACAATCATGACGAACAACGTATCGTTGCAGGACAAGTTCTATCCTATCCGCACATCACTTCCTTCTTGTATTCTCCTCTCGGACACTAATGGAAACAATTTTGAGTTGAAACCCCAGTTTATAAACACTCTTCCACGATTTCATGGATTAGAGTCTGAAGATGCTTATATCTTCATACGAGAGTTTGAAGAAGTCTGCCTCATGATGAGGATTTCCCAGTTGACAGAGGATGCTGTAAGACTTAGATTCGTCCCATTTGCATTAAAGGATATTGCAAAGAAGTGGCTGTACAGTCTTCCTGTCAGCTCTATCTCTTCATGGGATGATTTCGTTAAGGTCTTCCTTAAAAAATTCTACCCGATCCATAAAACGGCCCTCATGCGCAAAAATATAATGCAATTCAAACAAGAACCCAATGAGCCATTCTGGAAATACTTTGAGCGCTTTAAGGACCTCGTAGCCCTGTGTCCCCATCATGGTATAGAGAAATGGCGCCAATGCCAGATTATCTATGATGGACTGGACTATCAGACTAAGACTCTCCTTGAGACAATGTGTCAAGGAGAATTTCTTAAAAAGGATGAAGACCAGGGTTGGGATCTTTTTGAGGCTCTAGCAGAGAAAACTCTCCAGTGGGAATCTTGCCCTGAGAAACCTACACCAACCACTTCCAGAACTGGTTTACACTCGATAGGATCCTCTATAGCTGCAGAAGCTAAGATTACACAGCTGATGAAGAGGATTGAATTGCTAGAATCCCGGGAAAATTCTGTTAATCAGGTCAACCCATCACGAGTGACCAGCCCACCACCTGTGGCACCTATGGTCCACCCGGGTTGTACTTACTGTCATGATTTAACTCATGTGTTGGAAGAGTGTCCAGTGTATCATTCTCAAAGCTATCAGGAGAGTACAAATGCCGCGTATACCAGACCTTCATACAATCCTTACTCCAGGACCTACAATCCAGGGTGGCGTAACCATCCTAACTTCTCTTGGAGTCAGTCTGGTCATGAGCAGCCAAGACAACCATTTCCACATCAACAATATCCTGCTCAGGCATATCCTCCGACTTACCCACCAAATGTTAATTCATATCAGAGTCCACCCAGATTCCAAACATACCAAAATCCTGTGCCATATCAAGCAAATTATCAGCCCCAATACCAGAATCATCCACCACCCAATCCTTCAGATAAGAAAATCTCTGAGTTGGAGAAAATGATCGAGACTTTGTCTAAAACCCAAGCTGCAATGATGAACAATCAGCAGCAGGATATGAATAAACTGCAAATCCAAATAGGACAGTTGGCTAATTCCTTGACTGAAAGACAAAAAGGAATGCTGCCTAGCCAACCTGTGCCTAATCCCAGAGCCCATTTTCCTCTGCATGAAGTCGAAGACCTAGGACCTAGCCAAAGCCAATGTCAAGCCATTCACATCCTTAGGTCTGGAAAACATGTAGACAACAAGGTCTCAAATCAGTCTCCAAAATTTGTTCCAAAATCTGGGTCAAAACCATCAGCATCTGTTCCAGTTCAACCTGTGCATAATAGTCCTTCAACAAGCTCACAACCATCCACGTCCCAGTCAAAAGGAAAAGAGAAAGTTGATGAGCAAACTTATAAGCCTGTTGTCCCATTCCCAAATAGGCTTATAAATCATAAGAATAATGCTCACATGGAGAAGATAAGAGAGATATTTAATCAAGTACAGATCAATGTCCCTCTCTTAGATGCTATTCAACAGGTCCCATCATACGCCAAGTTTCTGAAAGAAATGTGTACTAAGAAAAGAAAGGCAAATGTCCCTAAGAAAGTCTTTTTGGCTTCCAACCTGAGTGAATTGCTTAATGGTCCAATCCCTGTGAAGTACAAGGATCCAGGGAGCCCTACCATCTCTTGTATCATAGGGCAGACCACAGTAAATAGGGCTTTGCTAGACTTGGGCGCTAGCATCAATCTTCTCCCTTTTTTCGTGTACCAGCAGTTAGGGTTGGGCAACCTTCGTCCAACCCAAATGACAATTCAGCTGGCTGATCGCTCTGTTAAGATTCCCAAGGGGGAAATTACGGATGTTTTAATACGGGTGGGGGAATTCATTTACCCCGTTGACTTTGTTGTTCTTGAAACACAACCCATACATAATCACAGAGCGCAAACACCTGTCATTCTCGGACGTCCTTTCTTAGCAACCGCAAACGCTATCATAAATTGTCGAAATGGATCAATGCGATTGACGTTCGGAGATATGACGAAGGAGGTGAATGTCTTCCATCTGGGGAAGCAGCCAAGGGATGTGGAGAATGACTCTTTTGATGTGAACTTAATAGAAGGACTAACGAGCGAACATGTGGAGGAGATGGAATATGAATCTGAAGAAGAATTTGAGTTAGAATCTGACGACCTAACTCTTGATCAGATTGTTGGATCAGATATTGAAAGGACTACTAATTCCACTTCTATTCTTCCCTTGCACCATGAGCAACCGGTTATAGATCCAGTCCCTTCTTCTGAGCTTAAGGCTCTTCCCACCCATCTCAAGTACAAGTACTTGGGTGAGAAGGAATCCTTTCCGGTAATCATTGCATCTAATCTTACGGAACAACAAGAAGAGGACCTTTTGACTGTGCTTAGGGAAAATAGAGAAGCCATTGGTTGGACCATGGCTGATATTAAGGGGATTAGTCCTTCCATTGTCCAACATAGAATTCACTTGACGGAAGAGGCCAAGCCTAAAAGAGACCCACAGCGTCGACTTAACCCAATAATGCAAGAAGCTGTTAGATCGGAGATTCTGAAACTCTTAGACAATGGGATCATATATCCCATATCCGATAGTCAATGGGTGAGTCCGGTCCACGCTGTGCCTAAGAAAGCTGGCTTTACTGTTGTGGAGAATGAGAATAAGGAATTAATACAAACACGTCTTCCAACGAAGATTCGAGTTTGTATTGATTACAGGAAACTGAATAGTGCCACACGTAAAGACCACTTTCCTCTTCCATTTATTGATCAGATGCTGGAGAGATTGGCGGGGCATGAGTATTATTGTTTCCTGGATGGATATTCAGGATATAATCAGATCCCAATTGCTCCCGAGGACCAGGAAAAGACTACCTTCACCTGTCCGTTTGGAACGTTTGCATACCGTAGGATGCCCTTCGGTCTTTGCAATGCTCCAGCAACGTTTCAACGTTGCATGTTGAGCCTGTTCTCGGACATGGTGGAGAAATTTTTGGAAATCTTTATGGATGACTTTTCAATATATGGGGATACATTTGAGCAGTGCTTGTACCACCTAAAGCTGGTTTTACAATGATGCACGGAAAAGAATTTGACACTTAATTGGGAAAAGTGTCATTTCATGGTCAAGCACGGAATTGTACTAGGACACAAGATATCAAGCATTGGAATCGAGGTAGACAAGTCTAAGGTGGAAGTTATCACCAAGCTCACTGAACCGCAATGTTTAAAAGACATTAGATCTTTCTTAGGGCACGCGGGCTTCTATAGGAGATTCATTCAAGGGTTTAGCAATATTGCGAGACCTTTGACAAATCTCTTAGGAAAAGACGTACCCTATATCTTTGATGAAGAATGTCGAAAATCGTGGAAAGAGCTAAAGAATAGACTTGTCTCTGCGCCGATCATATCTGCACCGGACTGGACCAAGCCATTTGAAATTATGTGCGATGCCTCTTACTTTGCGATAGGCGCTGTTTTAGGACAGCGTATTGAAAATAGGCAGCACGTAATATACTATGCTAGCAGAACGCTAAACGATGCCCAACTGAATTACACGACCACTGAAAAAGAATTTTTGGCAGTCGTTTTTGCGTTAGAGAAGTTCCGCCAATATCTGCTAGGGTCCAGGACCATAATTTTTACTGATCACTCCGCCCTGAGGTACTTAATGCAAAAGAAGGACGCAAAGGCAAGATTGATTCGATGGATCCTTCTTTTGCAAGAGTTTGACTTGGAGATAAAAGATAAAAAGGGCGTTGAGAACGTGGTTGCGGATCATTTGTCAAGAATCCCGAACGCACCTCATGAGAAAATACCGATTAATGAAGACTTTCCTGATGAGCACATCTTTGTGATAAGTGGAGAGCCCTGGTATGCTGATATAGTAAACTACCTTGCTACCGGGCAAATTCCTTCCCATTGGTCAGGACAAGACAAACACCGTTTTCTGAGACAAATGCGGTTCTTCTTTTGGGATGAACCGTATTTATTCAAGTACTGTCCTGACCAAATTATACGCAGATGCCTTCCGGAGGATGAACACCAGAGCGTTTTGACATTCTGTCACAAGTTAGCTTGCGGTGGACACTTTGGTCCACGAAAAACTGCGGAAAAAGTGCTCCAGAGTGGATTCTACTGGCCCACTCTCTTTAAGGATGCCTTTACTTTTTGCAAGCTTTGTGATAGATGTCAAATGACGGGTCGGATTACACAAAGGAACATGATGCCCCTCACACCCATCTTGGAAGTCGAAATTTTCGACCTATGGGGCATTGATTTTATGGGACCCTTTCCTCTGTCCTACGGTAACCAATACATCTTGGTAGCCGTAGATTATGTTTCTAAGTGGGCTGAAGCGATTCCTACACGAACAAATGACAACCAAGTTGTCATTAAATTTTTAAGAGAGTACATCATTTCACGCTTCGGAGCCCCCCGTGCGATATTGAGCGACAATGGGAGTCACTTCTGTAATAGGGCTTTTGAAGCCTTGATGCGGAAGTACTCCATTACTCATAAATTGTCCACGGCTTATCATCCTCAAACCAATGGGCAAGTTGAGGTAACAAACAGACAGATAAAACTCATCTTGGAAAAAACCGTAGGACAGAATCGTAAGGATTGGTCCGTCAAACTGACTGATGCCTTATGGGCATACAGGACCGCTTACAAGACTGTCCTTGGTATGTCTCCGTACCGAGTTATATTTGGGAAAGCATGTCACTTGCCTGTTGAGTTAGAACACCGTGCACTATGGGCTTTAAAGCAACTGAATCTTGATTTGGATAAAGCCGGTGTTCTCAGGAAGTTGCAGCTATCCGAGCTAGAAGAGTTACGAAACGAGGTATACGATAACGCTCGGATCACAAAGCACAGGACCAAGCTGTTTCACGACAAAGCCATTCACAGGAAGATTTTTGCTGTCGGTCAACAGGTTCTGTTATATAATTCTCGACTTCATCTTTTCCCTGGTAAACTGCGTACCAGGTGGTCAGGACCTTTTATTGTGCAGACTGTCTTTTCCCACGGAGCTATAGAGATTCTTGACCCAACCAATGGCAATATATTCACTGTAATGGACAACGCTTAAAGCCATTTTTTACCACAGAGTCATTGTCACAAGACGTTCACGAATTGGGTCTTTCCGACCCAATTTATTTGTGACCTTTCCATTTGTATATTTTCCCATGCATTTTTCATGAAAATCATCTGGGGACTTCTTTTGTAAATATTTCTCTTTTACATTTTTTTTGTAAATAAAATAAAATTTTTCTTTTGGGATTTTTGTACATTTCACATCCCTAGGATTCTCTTTCCTCCCTTGAAGTCCTTTCATATTCAAAAATTTTGACCTAGGGTTGTAATTTCAACTTTGACCTAGGGGTAACTTGGTACATCACCTTTTTACCTACCCCTATTTAAAGCTCTCCTTCCAACTCATCATCCCTCACCCGAGAATTTCATTTCAGATCTGAACCTCTTCCTTCACAGCCGACCTCCACCAAAAATCTGAACCCAAAAATCCTCTCCTTTGCCGCGCCCTGCCGCCGATCCGCGGCAGTTCTACCATTTCAGGCGCGCCGGAAATCTCCATTCTGACTATCTTCCTCTGCTGGTGGTAGATCCGGAGAGAGTTTTCCCGAGGCCATCTCTGTGCCTTCTGTGCTACTGATTTGGGTTTTCCCCCCAAGATCTCCGGGGTGGTTTGCAATTTCTTATCTCAAATCCTTTACTTCATTGTCTTTAGCAATTATGGCACCAAATCTATTTGTGGAGAGGGATTTTTCTGCACTTTTTAGTGAAAGAGGGGAATATGGGCATATTTTTGTGGATCGAATCCGCGCCTGGAATTGGTACACTTTGGTGTTTGATCATAATGAGCACGAAGCTTTTTATTGTCCGGATCTTGTGAACACATTTTACCATTCTATAGACTATGCTTCTGTGAATCATGATACATACCAATTTGTCTCTCATATGCCATTCGGTGATATTTTGGTCACGCTTCCACTACTTGCACACATCACGCATGTTCCCATTTTTCCCCATCCTAGCGACCCCTTACCCTTAATTGATTACTTAGCCATTATGGGTGTACGCTGCACTACCCAGGATCGGGGGCTCAAAGCCCAATCTACATTCAGAAACATTCATTGTGTTGGACGTTGGATCCAACGAAATATTCTTGGGCTAGATCACACTTCTACCTTCAACAGACCGGTACTACAAATTATTCATGATTTGATGACACAGACTCACACGGTCTGTTTGAACCGGACTATCTTCCGTGCTATTATCGAAAATTCCTCTCGCACTCGGGGGCCAAAATTTTCTCATTCTGTATTAATCACACGTATGTGTCAGCATTTCATATCAGACACTATTTTTTCTACATTTGCCCGAGTGACGATTACGTTAGAGAGACCCACAAGCTCATACAATAGTTGCTTGCAGGCGCTCTGGACACCCAGTGGCATGCCTGAGACTGTACCTGTGGAGTCCTCTTCAGAGGAAAGTCTAGAGGTGGAAGATGAGCCCCAATTCTGGAGACAGGAACCCCCTACGGAACCACAAGCCTTCATATCTACCATATGGAAAGGCATGAAGAAAATTTTTAGGGGTCAAGTGAGGCTAAGAAAGAAGGTGGAGGAGCAATCTTCCAGGTTGGAGGAGCAATCCTCTAGGCTAGATACCATTGAGGCGACATTGAGGAGGACACAATCAGCCGGGCCAAGCACCACATCGGTTCCAAAGAGGAGGAGGGAGTGACTTTTTACCTTTACCTATTTCATGCATCATTTTATCTTGCATACATTGAGGACAATGCATGAGATAGGTATGGGGGGGTAGATACTAACATAGGATTTTTCCTTTTTAGGCTTTTTATTTTGTTTTAGGATTTTTACTTTCTTTTTAGGTCTTTTATTTTTAGATTTTCTTTTATTTTTAGATTTTTCACTTTCTTTTTAGATTTTACTTTTCTTTTAGAAAAATATAATATAAAAAAAAAAAAAAAACTTTTTGAAATAAGAGACAAAGTTTTGATCTATTTTTAAGAAAATTAAGATGTATCTTAGGAATTAAGAAAGCCTTAATTATGACATCTTAAACCTTGTTGAAGTAATAGATCTTGTTTGAGATTATAGGCTAAGTAAGTAAAATTGAGGAGATATTTTTATCTTACATTTTTTGCCTTAGATAAGTATGCACTTTACACTTACACATTTCTTGGGATGGAAACAAAGACCAAAAATGCCATATATAAAAAAAAAAAAAAAAGAAAAAAAAATATATATATATATATAAATAAAAATCACTTATTAAGCTGGGAAATTGTGCCTCAAGAAGCATGATGACTCACGCCTAACGGTGATCTCACTTATTAAGCTGGGAAATCGTGCCTCAAGAAGCATGGTTATTCACGCCTAACGGTGATAAAAAATAATCCCCTTTAGCTAGGTGGCCTTTTCTACCCGAGACCTTAAACCCGAGGGTTGTTTTCTCATCTGGTGCCCTAAGACCGTCTGGTTTGGGAGTTATCGGTTAAAGGCTCGCTAAAAGGGTAGACTAGAAAGCCTAAACTAAGGGAAGAAGAAAAAAAAAAAAATATATATATATATATAAATAAATAAATGGCTTTATGGTTGGAGTTGAAATCCCAGAAATCTTCACTGTCACGGTGTGCATACTATCTAGGTTTTATGTAAGATAAAATATTCAATCCAATTTTGAATTCTTACCTTAATTAAAGACAAGATCTTGCATGGAGACTAAGTTTAAGAAAGAATAATTATAGGTGGACTTATGACCTAGGATCACTTATATTTTTGCGGAAATAGTTCATGAACTAGTCTCTTGTTCAAAATGCGTTTTCAAAACACTAACATTTGTCTTCTTTCTTTATGGATTTTGTGGGTGTAATCCGCTGAAAACCCTCAGGAGACAACACTCCTCCTCTAGGGTAACCTAGAGGTTTAACGGCTTGTTGCACGTGCTCAGTGCAATCGTGTCACCTACGAAAGTGGTGTAATAATTAGTTAGGATTTTATTTTTCTTTCTTTTTCTTTTATTTTTGCTCGAGGACGAGCAAAAGCTAGGTATGGGGGTGTGATTGTTACACATATTTGCATTTTATACCACCTTTATACTTTGCATATTGTATATTAAATATGATTTTTAACCCATGTTTTCTCTAATTTTGCAGATCTCCACTTTAAAGAAGAGAAGTAATTAACTACCTTAATTAGTAATAATTAAGGGGGTTAATTCATAATTAGCCAAAAGATCAAATCAGATCTCACCAAGATCTGCGCGCCAAGTGGAGAATCCAACCATCCCACGTGGCCAACAACCTAACCACCAGATCTCACCAGAAAGATCCGAGCCAACGGCCCAAATCTGGCGGCAGATCCGCGGCAATCCGCGGCAATCTGAGGGCCGTTGAGCCTCGGATTTCGTGCCAACGGTTAGGATTCGAGAAGATTCTCAACTTTGCCTATAAATACCTGGGCAGAGACCTGCGTGAGCTCTAGTGAAGAGAGAGAGAAAATTTTGGATTTGTGTAATTTTTGTTTTAGGTTTCTAGTTCTCTTCTCCTTCCTCCTTGATTTCTAGCCTAAATTGAGAGAGAGTTCTTCACTTTGAGAGTTTGTAATCAAGACTTGTGACAATCTTGAAGCAAAGATTCAATGGAGCTCTCATCTTCTCTTTACTAGAATTGAATATGCTTTCTTTTCTTATGCTTTAATTTCTTGCATTTAATTCTAGCTTTAGTTTAATTGATTAGATCTTTACTTTCATGGAGAATTATAGCTTGTTTGTTAGTGTAATGGAGGGCTAATTTCTTGAATGCATGGCTAGCTAAGACTCACCTAGCTACTACTAGCTCTTGATTGATTGTAAACTTCAATGCTTGCATAATTTCATGTTTCTTGTAAATTCCAATGAAGTTTGGATGTATCCTTTGGTGATTGCTTGCTAGATCTCTAGATGAATTGTGTGTCTCTTATAAAGAGTCTTTGATTGGATCAAAAGGATGGATTACCATGGTTGTGTCACTAGTGTAGCAAGATCAACTCAAGTACTTCAAGCTAACTTTGTAGTTAAGCTTTGAATGTACAAAAGAGTTTGATTCTTCTACCTTTGCACTAAATGAGTATCATGCCTATAGTTCCTCAATGTTCATCTAGTAAAAGGACCTAAGATTCAAGAAGAGGATTCTAGCTAACTAACTAAAAGGAACTCTAGTCTTCAAGAAGGAATACTACACATGCAAGCTATATTAAATTGCCTATGATTCTTGATGAGGCAATCTTGCAATCAACAATAGAGTTAGTATGTTAGCAAGAAGGTGTAGTAATGCTAGCCATGCATCTTTTTAATCAAAAGAGTTTATACATCTTATTCTAGCATTCTTATCTTTTCTTTACTTCATCACACTTCATTCACTTCACTTCTTTTTCACAATGCACCACCAATCCACAACTTCTTGTATATTGCTCTTGTGTAATTAACAAAGAAGAGGTATCGTTTCTTTGTCTCACTAGTATCGTGAAGCTTCTACGCTTGCTCTCCTTGTGGTACGACTCGATATAGCTACTTGCTATAACGAAAGATTGGAACAAGGTATAATAATCACATATTCGAAGTAAACAAGATCAAAGGTGAACTCTAAACCATTAACCATTTCTTTCACACCTCATTTTTGTGCAAGAACTTCATTGTACCTAGTTTTTACCGATCAATTTTCACATCACCGATTTCATCGCCTTCTCACCTATCACCTCTGGATTTCTTTTCTTTTACTTTTTCTCATTCTTTAACAAAGAAGAACTTGTTAACAACCGATGTGAATAAGAACTGTTAATGCTTCTATTGCCTCCCGTCCCGTGGATTCGACCTGTTAAGCTAATGCTATAACGAAAGTATCGAGGGAACATTAGCACATATACATTTTCATTGATTTTACAAAACACACATTTTTAGAGTGCTGGTTCCGCTCCGATCAGTGAGCCCGCATGAGATCAAACATTATTCTCAAATCATGGAGATGGTTATTCTTATCGCGACTTTTAATTGCAATGTCATCAACATAACACTCCACAATTTTTCGCAGGTGATCACGGAAGATCGTACTCATTGCACGTTGGTAGGTGGCACTCTCATTCTTTAAGCTAAATGGCATAACTGTAAAGCAAAACACACCAATGGTGTTCAAAATGATGTATGTTTTTCATCATCCGGGTACATCTTGATTTGGTTGTACCCTGAAAAGCCATTCATAAAGGACATTCTTGTGAAACCATACGTAGTCAATCATGACATCCGTGATAGGTAACGAAATTCGTCTTTAAAACAAGCTATATTAAGATCACGAAAGTCAATACAGACTCAGATCTTTTCGTTCTTTTAAGGACGGATACAATATTTGCTACCCAGTCTGGGTGCTGTTCCTCTCGAATGAAGCCACATTTGATAAGTTTCTGGACCTCAGCTTCAATTGCCTCTATAATATCAGGTCAGAAGCGTCACTACTGTTGTTTACCCGGCTTAGCATCCGGTTTGATGTTTAGACGATGCATAGCCACCTGAGAGTCGAGACCAGGCATGTCTTCATAGCTCCAAGCAAAGACATCTATATACTTTTTTTTATCAGGAATATAAGGTCTTGCTTCTCTGTTGGCGACAAACTTTCGCTTATAGAGATGAGCTTCGAGTGTGTTTGATCACCAACATCAATTGGATTACTTTATCTTCTGTAGGAGGGTCGTGCTGTTTAAAACGCTTCCCCATTGAAGATCAAGTTGTTGAGTCCAAGGTTCAATGTCGAATGGCTCAATGCCCTCTTCTGGTTCTACCTGACTGGTTGATGTCATGTTGACAAAGAGTTTCTTGAAGGCAACCTTCACACTTACATCTGATTCTCAATCCGATGACTCTGAAGAATATGATGGTAGAGGCCTTTCGAATCTGAATCAGATTGAACAGATGGAGTAATGTACCCCAACCCCTGCAAGTCTGATTATAGTAATTGGTAGGCTTTTCTTTCGGTACGAAAGGTTGTAGAGGGACGCGTCATCCCTTTCCAAAGTTCAAGGCATCACCATGACGTAAGTTGTATCCTATTTTTTATCATACGGTGTGCTGACCGTGCATAGTGAAAGAATTATGAGGGTTCTAAGTCTTCGTCTGAATCATTGGGTGTAGTAATCTAATGTCGGACTCTGCCAATATAATTGGCGACTGGTCCTTCTTGAAAGATAAAACTATAAATGCAGACCATCATTCTCTTCTATATGCATGCATGTCGTTAATATAGGCAAGGGCATGTGTTGAGGACTCATGTCAATAGGACTATTTACATCATCGCAACACAAGGAATAATCAAAATTGATATATTCATTAAGGACCCATTCATCGCCATTGTCGGTGGAATTATTACAATCATGATCATTCAGATATGCTATAATTGGTTCTTCATCAAAAGAAACCACTGGATCATCTCCTGATTCTGAGTCCGCTTCGTTGCTACTATCGATGTCATCTGGAAATGATTTTTTCACCACTTTACCATTATCTTTATAAAGTAAAGAATCAGTGAAGTAGTTCTCCACTCCTCTAAACTGTTGCGTTTGTGCGAACACTGTTCTAACCATCATCTTATCATCCACATATTTGAAGCATTGATGGAGTATAGAAGGCACAATCTAGTTGCATAGATTCAAGGTCATCTAAGCAAGAGATTGTAAGATGCGTCAGCGTCAATGGCATAACACATCACTTCTGATTTCAAGTCTTTAATTTGGCACTAGAGACGAACATTTCTCAGAGGGTGACTACTCCATGGTTGAAACCATATATGGTCGTAGTCATAGTTGACAACCTACTCAGTGGGATGCCGAGAAAATAAAGCAGCCTTTTGGGGATGATGCTTAAAGCAAACCTCGGATCGACTTGTATTCTCTCGATGTGTACAGACCCAATGTATCCTGTGTAGTACAAGGGTCTGTCATGTCAGTTGTCTTTGAGAAGCATGCCTTGAGGGTGAAGGTGATGCACAGTACTTACTGTTGCACCAGATGATATTGGGGGCATAAAGCTCCATCTTTTTTGTAGGGGCTGGCACTTGTGTCAGAAATAATTTCGAATCAGCAAGTGCATCCCTAAGTGCCTCCCTCATCTTCTTCAAAAGGCGGAGTAGCTCGTGTTGGGTAATACAAGCTGGAACAGTTGTGCCAATATGTCAAAGCGGAAAGGAGCGTTAAGTCCTCTGGAAGGATTCTTCTTCAAGGATTCATTAAAGTGAATTTCCTTCTGCTTTTCTTTGTCCTTAGGCATTGTGGCTTGGACAGGTGAAGCGGATCCCGACGTCGTTGGTTGGTGTGTCCATCGGGTATCTGGTCGTACTGTCTCAAGTACTGCTTATTAGAACGTGTACCCACTAACTGCGAGGTGGAGGGCTGTGTTGCTAAGACAAGCTTCTCTCCTTCTATGTCACTGAGAGAGGCTACAGTCATAGAGTCATCGTCTGTTATGACAGAGATGACATTGCATGACTTGCCTTTAAGCTTGGGTTTGTTGGTCTCCCACAGCTCGTTTTGAACAATATCTAGGTGGACCCTGATGATCTCTTCAGATTTTTTTGTCATTGGGATGAGGCCCTGAGCTTTCTACTTCTCAGCTATTGGATTGATGACATCCAATTTGGCCTTAGGGACTGGGACCAAGCCGTCTTGAACAGTCATCTTCGAGAATGTCCCGAAATTGAGAGTCACCATGTTGGCAGTGACCTTCTTTTGTTTTGACTTGAGAGTCAGAACTCTAGCATCTATCAAGGCTTGGATCTTATCCTTGAGAACATAGCATCTGCTGGTAGGGTGATGCACTTGAAATCACCTAGAGGGGGGTTAATAGGTGACTAGCTAATCTAATGGTGAATTAATGCAGAATTAAAGCTATTTATGCAAACTAAAATTCTTAAGCTAAACACACAAGGTATAACACAAGAGTGTAAACGAATTCCCCGTGAAGGGCTCTGGACTAACTCCTCAAGATTCCTCTAGATAAGAGTTGAGGTGCCGCTTTGGCTCTCTTGGTTGAATACAAGTGTGAGCAAACAATCCCCAAGCATATATCAATTTAAGTACAAGATATATCAAGCATATAAAGATAAAGGCAATATGAGCATGCAAGATATAAAGACAAGTTAGAGATAGAGAGAGCAATCGCAAATACAGGAGAATTATTTCGAGGTTCAAGCACACTTACTCTACGTCCCCGCCTTCAACAGTATGAAGGATTTCCAGTAAAAACCGATCCCACCGGATTACTCGGTGCCACAACACCTACAAGCGAGTTCACACTAGAACTCCTTTGGACTCTCTAGTCCCTCTCTTGTTCCCGTAAGAACAACACACCACAAGCACACTAGCTTGCCGAGGCCGCACCTCTACAATGAGCTCTCACTAGAACTCGAAACACCGCGAACCTGCAAGTCCGCCTTCTCAAATACAAGATGAAACACTTGGTGATCTAAACACTTTGATCACCTAAAATCCTCTCACAATAAAAATCCCTATAGGATGATATAGCAATGGATAGCTCTAAGTGTTTGTGAGAAAACAAGGATTGAAGTTGTGATGGAAAATACAAGAAATCACTTTTGAAAACTCTTGATAAACTCTCCTTTTGAATGAAAGTATTTGGCTCTAAAACAAGTGGAGATAACACTTAATAGAGTAGGAAAAACTAGCTCAAAAATCCTCTTCAAATCTTGTTTAAAAATAGCCCAAAGTAAGCCTAATTTATAGGATCCAAAAATTAGCAGTTGCAGGCCAAGTCAGCAGTCTGCACTGCTGTCGATCGACCGCCCGGTCGACCGACCAACGGTCAGATTTCTGACCATTGGGTCAGCGGTCGACCGTGGCCTGGATACAGAGAGTAGAGCTCTCTGCCGGTTAACCGCCCGGTCGACCGGGGCCATTTCCAGAGAGCATGACTCTCTAGCGGTCGACTGGGTTGGTCAACCGGCCCTCCAGCCAAACAAGGCGTGCACGTTTTGTGCACGTCGGTCGACCATCCGGTCGATCGACCTCTGGCTCGGTCGACCGTGTGGTGGACTGGCAGAAGCCAAAGCAGTATCTTTTTAGGGATTAAAAGTTTGTCATTTTTCCTTCAATAAAATCCCGTAAAATCTCTAAAAATCTACAAAAATAAGTTCAGTAATATACTTTGATAAAAAAACATGTTTGAGTAAAAATCAAAACATATTACAAATATTTTGAACAATTTTGTAACTTGAAATTTTTGGCTTAAAACAAAAACCGTATTTTTTAAAATTGATTTTTCCAAAACTTCTCCAAATGCAAAAATAAGATATTATAAACACTTTTAAAGTATAGAGTGTATGGATATGATCCACTATACATATATGATGAAATATCTATGTTTTTGACATTAAGCTCTAAAATAATTTTGGTTAAAACATATGTATGTATGAAACTCCAAAAACCAAAATGGTATTTTTCCAAAATGAAAACTCTTTTGTATTTTTCCAAAAAGAAAACTCTATGATGAAAACACATCTAAATCTTGTGTGTGAGTGTATATGATAATTGAGCAATCCACCAGCTAATTTATCCTTTACATTTTATCTAAAAATAAAATTTTAACAAAACAAACCTAGACACAAGTCTTCTCTTGAAGGTCTTCACTTGAAGTCTTCTTCTCCTTCTCGACTTGGTCCAAACTTTGATCCAAAGAGCTAGACTCCTCTTGAGTACTTGATGTGGTATTCATGCACAAGCTCTTTGTTGGCCCAAAAGCCCATCACTCTAGTTTTGATGATGATCAACTCATGTAGTTATGTTTACTAATGATCTTGTGTTTAATTAGTGACAGATTTGTTATCAAGATCTTAGTAGGTGTGGAGCTTCAACAAAGGATTTAAAGTCAAGTTTTGGAGCATACACCGGTTTGATTCACGAGCCTATGCATCAAGACCACATCAAGTACTCAAGAGGAGTCGAGCTCGTTGGATCGTGTTTGGACCAAGTCAAGATGATGAGAAGACTTCAAGGAAGACTTCAAGATCAAGACCTGTGTCTAGGTATAAGATTTTTGTTTAGAGATAAAATATAAAGGATAGAGTAGTTGGTGGATTGCTCAAGTATTATATATATCACACACACACACTCTTGATAGATATGTTTTCATAAAAGATTTTTAGTTTTAGAAAAGAATTTTTACTTTGGAAAAATACTTTGGTTTTTGGAATTTCTTATATACATATCCTTTAACCAAAACCATATTTAGAGCTTAATGCCAAAAACATAGATATTTCATCTTAATTGTGTAGTGGATCATATCCATACACACTATGCTTTAAATGAATTCAAAATATCTTGTTTTTGTATCATGAAGAAGTTTATGGAAAATAAGTTTTGGAAAATACAAGTTTTCATTTGAGCCAATATTTCCATATTACAAAAATAGCCCAATCTTTTATAACATGCCTTGATTTTGTGCAAGCATGTTTGTTTATCAAAGTATAATGGTAAAACTATTTTTGTAGATTTTTTAAGTATTTATGGGATTTTATTTCAATCAAAAAGACAAACTTTTTAATCCCAGATTTCTGTTTTCTGGCTTCAGCAAGTCGACTGTATAGTCGACTATACCTGAAGTCGGTCGACTGGACCGGTCGACCGACGTGCACAGACGTGCACGCCTTGACCTGGCAGATGGCCGGTCTGCCGACACAGTCGACCGGAACTGAGAGCAGTGCTCTCTGTTCTTTTGGGTCGACCGGGCGGTCGACCGGAGGCTGCAACGGTCTGATTTTTGACCGTTGGCGGTCGACCGTGCGGTCGACCGACAGGTCTGACAGACCCCAACGGCTAGTTTTTGACAGCCTATAAATTTGGGGGTTTGGTCATTATTTTTCAAAAAGATTTTCAAGTGGGTTCTCACCAGTTTTTCCTGAGCTATTTAGAAGTTTTCCTCCACTTGATTTAGAGCAAATATTTCCAATCAAAAGGAGAGTTTATAAAGAGTGTGTTTAAAAGAGATTTTCTTGAGTTTTCCTCCACCATCTCTTTCCTAGTTTTCTCACACAAACACTTGAGCCATCCATTGCTATATCTACCTATAGGTTTTGTTGTGAGAGTTTTAATTGGTGATCAAAGTGTTTAGATTACCAAGATTTCTTCTTTGTTCTTTGAGGAGGCGGATGTGTGTGTTCGCATTTGTTTCGGGTCCTAGTGAGGACTCGGTGTTTCGGGTTCGGGTGCGAACTCCGTGTTTGAGGTGCGGCCTCAGCGAGCCGATGGGCTTGTGGTGTGTACGGGCTAGAGAGTCCGAGAGTTGTAGGTGTTGTGGCACCGGGTGATCCATTGGGATCGATCATAGTGGAAATCCTTCGTGTGTCGAAGGCGGGGATGTAGAGCAAGGGTGCTCGAACCTCGAAACAAATCCCTTGTGTTTGCGATTGCTCACTCTCTCTCTCTCTCTTTGTCTCTTGTTTATATCTTGCATGCTATTACTTGTCTTATCTTTACATGCTTGATATATTGTGCGCTCATATTGATATACTTGCTTGGGTTTGTTTGCTAACACTTGTATTCAACCAAGAGAGCCAACGCGGCACCTCAACCCATTCAAGGGGAATCTAGAGGAGTTTGTACAGAGCCCTTCACGGGGAATTCGGCAACACTCTTGTGTTATACGTGGTGTTTAGTTTAAATAGTTTGTTTAGGTCATAATTGCTTTTAGCTTCCGCATTATTTGGCATTTAGTGACCATTAGATTACCCTTCACCTATTCACCCCCCTCTAGGTGAACCTTACAACTGGTATCAGAGCTTGGTACTCTGATTTGGTCTAACAACCTAGAGTTAAAGATCCTCCTTTTAGGCTAATCACAATATTTTGTACACACACCATGGACTTCATGTCACCACCCATGTTTGACATTCTTAACATCCATATATGGAAGGTGAAGATGTCCTTGTACCTCAAAGCCCTAGGTTATCATGTTTATCTTGCCACAACTAATAATGCATATTGTTTAAATGGTAAGAATATTGAGGCTTATGCAAAAGCCCTTAATGCTTTAAAGTCTACCCTAGATGATGTTTATTTATCTAGAGTTTCTAACTTTGATTCGGCTTTTATAGTATGGAATACCCTCATCTCCCTTGGCGAAAATGATCAATACTATGCGGGGAGCGATTCGGACGTTGGAAGCAACACCTCCAACTTGTGCTACATGGTCCAAGGGGATAACCCCCTTGAGGTAACTACCGAATCCGAGGATGAGGATAATAACATGTCATATGATGAGCTATCTACTTTTTGTCAACTATTGCTTGATAAATATGACATGATTAAAAAGGAGAATAAAAATTTGAAAAAGAAATTTGATTGCATGCATATAGAACAAGATTCATTTAGAACTAAGATTGCATGCTTAGAAAAAGAAAATAATGTTTTGAAAAATGAAAATGTTTCCTTATGTCTAAATTAAATGATTTGTGTGAAGGGAACACTATTTTGAAGGATAAAATTGATTTGGTGGAAAAACAAAGAGAAGTTATTTTTCAAGAAAATAAATCTTTGAAAAGAAAAGTTTTTGAAAAAGAAAAAGATTTAGTTTCGAAAAAGAAAAAGAAAAATGATTCTTTATCTCATCATGCTTTACATGCCACCACAAATGAGATAATAGTTTTGAAAAATAAAATGGATTGTTTGAGTTCAACTTTGAACTCTTGTGCATTTAACCATACTAGATTGGAATCCTTATTTCAAAAGAAACAAGTTCCCCATGTTCATGCACACTCACATCATGCATTTGCTTATGTTGCACAACACGATCACAAACATTCACATAAGCATACTAAGGTGTACACTTGTACACATTGTGGCCGCAAAGGCCATTTAGCAAAATTTTGTTATGACAAGTTGCATGTTTTAAATTTTGCTAATAAAAATGTTTGGGTGCCTTACAAAGCTAACCCCCAAGGACCCAAAAGAAAATGGGTACCAAAACCCCCACCGTGTGTTTTTGATGTAGGTGAGGGATCTCTCAAGACGTGAGAGACTTGGTGCCTTGATGGTGGATGCACATGGACTTGATGGACACATATATAGATGCATCACTATCAAGGGGTTTTGGTGGGAAAGACCACCATGCTTGGAGCTTTAGAGTTGGTAACAATCTCTAAACTCCTACTTTTTATGTACATGCTTTTTACATATATCATATTCATAGCATGTTCATGTTTTAATTATTTATGTGCTTCATGTGGTAAATACTAGTTTGAATGTAGCTTTTATCAAAACTTGTATTTATACATGAACAAATAGTGAGAACAAATTGATTCATATATGTTTGCACTTCATGCTCATTTGTACTCACTATATGCACATGTATAGGCTAGTTTTGATGATTTCCACATTTACACTTGTTTTGCCTATTTTCATGTTTTACTTCATGTATATGCAATTTTTATTCAAATCTAATAAATATACATGTATATCCTTTTTGAGTCTCTTGCCTTCATGCAAATACTATTAATAGACTCGTTTTATGTTTGGGATATGTATGCATATTGTTAGATTTAAATAAATCATACATATACCTAGAAGTTTATTGGTTTTAAAATGAAAAATGAATTTTCATGTTTATTTTGAGCTTCATTGATTATTTTCATGGAAAATGCTAAACACATGACTTTTGAACACTCACACTTTATTTCTTTTGTCATGACTTTAATTCATGAACATATTTTTGAGCTTCATAGATCGAGTGTCAATTCTTGTATTTAATATGATTCATGAAATACATATGCTTTGATTTCATGTTTTGAAGGATCTTTAACTAGTTCTTTTTAAAAAAAATTATTTTAACTAGTTATTTTTCTTCATTTGATAGTAATTTTCAATGCTAAAATATTTTCAAATCTAATTTTTTTGAAAACTCTACCCTTTATGGGAGGATGGATGGGAGATCATGTTCATGTATGCTTTATGTGAAAAACATTTTAATCTTGAACCATGATTGGGTGGTAGTTATATGAGATATACACTTGATATTATTGTCTTTTTCAATTGGTATCATTGGATTCTTTCAATTGGTATCTAAATTGATAATTTTTGTATATACTCATATTTTGTTTTCTTATATATGTATGTATCAATTTCAATTGGTATATTATTTCATACATATATATGATTTTCCTGTGCTTAACTTTCAATTGGTTCACATTTTTTTAAAAGCACAAAGTTTATGATGAAAAATAAAATTTTTGATCATTATGTTTACTATTGGTATCAATATGTTTTACAATAATGATTATTTTCAATTTGGTATCTTAAAATTTGTTTGTTTTACAAAAGCTCTGATACCTTTAAAAATTTTGTTTAAGAAAAATCAAAAAAAAAAATGTTTTGATCTATATTGCCTATATGCAAGGGGAGCTTAACATCTCTTCTACATATAGATTTATGTTGAGTGTATTGTATATTGAGGAGCTTGACAACTCTTCTTTATGTGGTACACGTGTGTAGGGGGAGCTTCACATCTCCTCTTATGCATTACATAATATGTGTTATGTGAATTGGGGCTTGTCATCCCTTCTTCATGTAATGCATATGTGTAGGGAAGCTAACTTAGCGTCTTCCTCTTCATGAATGTATATCGCATATAACCATTTATTGATTTGTTTGGTTTACCCCTTCTTTGGTCTCCTTGTTTATGACAAAAAGGGGGAGAAAGATTTGATGATTTTGTTTTTACCTTAAACCCTTTGTTGATGATTGACAAAAAGGGGGAGAGGTATTTGCTATATATGCATGTTCTTATTAAAGAATTTATGTTTATACATAAATGTTTTGTTTTGCAAATAGGAGAAAAAGATTTTGTGATTTTGTTTTATGCTTGATTAGCATGTTTACTCCTACATTTGCATACGTGTTTATGTGCCTCATTGCATATTTATTTTGTTTATTTGTTATGCATGAGTTAAGGGGCAGCTTCTTTGAAGCTTTACTTTAATCCATGCATATATAACTTCATGAGTTTTGTCATCATCAAAAAGGGGGAGATTGTTGTCCCAAAGGCCCATCACTCTAGTTTTGATGATGATCAACTCATGTAGTTATGTTTACTAATGATCTTGTGTTTAATTAGTGACAGATTTGTTATCAAGATCTTAGTAGGTGTGGAGCTTCAACAAAGGATTTAAAGTCAAGTTTTGGAGCCTACACCGGTTTGATTCACGAGCCTATGCATCAAGACCACATCAAGTACTCAAGAGGAGTCGAGCTCGTTGGATCGTGTTTGGACCAAGTCAAGATGATGAGAAGACTTCAAGGGAAGACTTCAAGATCAAGACTTGTGTCTAGGTATAAGATTTTTGTTTAGAGATAAAATGTAAAGGATAGAGTAGTTGGTGGATTGCTCAAGTATTATATATATCACACACACACTCTTGATAGATATGTTTTCATAAAAGATTTTTAGTTTTAGAAAAGAATTTTTACTTTGGAAAAATACTTTGGTTTTGGAATTTCTTATATACATATCCTTTAACCAAAACCATATTTAGAGCTTAATGCCAAAAACATAGATATTTCATCTTAATTGTGTAGTGGATCATATCCATACACACTATGCTTTAAATGAATTCAAAATATCTTGTTTTTGTATCATGAAGAAGTTTATGGAAAATAAGTTTTGGAAAATACAAGTTTTCATTTGAGCCAATATTTTCATATTACAAAAATAGCCCAATCTTTTATAACATGCCTTGATTTTGTGCAAGCATGTTTGTTTATCAAAGTATAATGGTAAAACTATTTTTGTAGATTTTCTAAGTATTTATGGGATTTTATTTCAATCAAAAAACAAACTTTTTAATCCCAGATTTCTGTTTTCTGGCTTCAGCAAGTCGACTGTATAGTCGACTATACCTGAAGTCCGTCGACCGGACCGGTCGACCTACGTGCACAGACGTGCACGCCTTGACCTGGCAGATGGCCGGTCTGCCGACACAGTCGACCGGAACTGAGAGCAGTTCTCTCTGTTCTTTTGGGTCGACCGGGCGGTCGACCGGAGGCTGCAACGGTCTGATTTTTGACCGTTGGCGGTCGACCGTGCGGTCGACCAACAGGTCTGACAGACCCTAACAGCTAGTTTTTGACAGCCTATAAATTTGGGGGTTTGGTCATTGTTTTTCAAAAAGATTTTTAAGTGGGTTTTCACCAGTTTTTCCTGAGCTATTTAGAAGTTTTCCTCCACTTGATTTAGAGCAAATATTTCCAATCAAAAGGAGAGTTTATAAAGAGTGTGTTTAAAAGAGATTTTCTTGAGTTTTCCTCCACCATCTCTTTCCTAGTTTTCTCACACAAACACTTGAGCCATCCATTGCTATATCTACCTATAGGGTTTTGTTGTGAGAGTTTTTAATTGGTGATCAAAGTGTTTAGATCACCAAGATTTCTTCTTTGTTTTTTGAGGAGGCGGACGTGTGTGTTCGCATTTGTTTCGGGTCCTAGTGAGGACTCGGTGTTTCGGGTTCGGGTGCGAACTCCGTGTTTGAGGTGCGGCCTCGGCGAGCCGGTGGGCTTGCGGTGTGTACGGGCTAAAGAGTCCGAGAGTTGTAGGTGTTGCGGCACCGGGTGATCCATTGGGATCGATCATAGTGGAAATCCTTCGTGTGTCGAAGGCGGGGATGTAGAGCAAGGGTGCTCGAACCTCGAAACAAATCCCTTGTTTTTGTGATTGCTCACTCTCTCTCTCTTTGTCTCTTGTTTATATCTTGCATGCTATTACTTGTCTTATCTTTACATGCTTGATATATTGTGTACTCATATTGATATACTTGCTTTGGTTTGTTTGCTAACACTTGTATTCAACCAAGAGAGCCAACGCGGCACCTCAACCCATTCAAGGGGAATCTAGAGGAGTTTGTCCAAAGCCCTTCACGGGGAATTCGGCAACACTCTTGTGTTATACGTGGTGTTTAGTTTAAATAGTTTGTTTAGATCATAATTGCTTTTAGCTTCCGCATTATTTGGCATTTAGTGACCATTAGATTAGCCTTCACCTATTCACCCCCCCTCTAGGTGAACCTTACAACTAAATCAACATGTGCTAGCTCCAAACTTGACTTTAAATCCTTTGTTGAAGCTAAACACCTACTAAGATCTTGATCACAAATCTGAGACTAATTAAAAATAAGATCATTAGTACTATAACTACATGAGTTAATCATCATCAAAACGCATATACATCCTTATTGTTGGTTTGTTTTATTTCAACCCCTTGTTGATGATTGACGAAAAGGGGGAGAAAGATTTTGAGTTTACATATTATATATGCATATTTGAGTTTTTGCATATATTGAGTTTATGCATTTTACAATAAACAATAAGATATGAGGAAAAATGATTTTGATAGTTTAAACAAAAAGGGGGAGAAGGTTTTTGGTATGCATGTTTCTCTCACCCTGTTTATGATGATATATTTGTTTAGTTTCATGTACTTCATTGAATATATATTTGTTTATTGTTATGCATGAGTTAAGGGGGAGCTTCTATGAAGCTTAACTTTAATCCATGCATATATAACTCCATGAATTTTGTCATCATCAAAACTAGAGTGATGGACCTTTGGGCCAACAATCTCCCCCTTTTTGATGATGACAAAACTCATGGAGTTATATATGCATAGATTAAAGTTAAGCTTCATAGAAGCTCCCCCTTAACTCATGTATAACAATAAACAAATATATATTCAATGAAGTACATGAAACTAAACAAATATATCATCATAAACAAGCTGAGAGAAACATGCATACCAAAAACTTTCTCCCCCTTTTTGTTTAAACTATCAAAATTATTTTCCCTTATATCTTATTGTTTATTGTAAAATGCATAAACTCAATATACGAAAAAACTCAAATATGCATATATGATATATGAACTCAAAATCATTCTCCTCCTTTTTGTCAATCATCAACAAAGGGGTGAAATAAAATAAACCAATAATAAGGATATATATGCAATATACATTCATGAAGAGAGAGACGTGAAGTTAGCTCCCCTGCATACATGCATTACATGAAGAAGGGATGACAAAGCCTTAACTCACATAAAGTACAATATGTAATGCATAAGTGGAGATGTGAAGCTCCCCCTACACACATGTATCATATAAGGAAGAGATGTCAACCTCCTCAATATAAGATACACTCAACATGAATCTATATGTAGAAGAGATGTTAAGATCCCCTTGCATATAGACAATACATATCAAAACATTTTTAAGTTACTTTAAAACAAAATTTGAAATCTTCTTAAATCAAATTTTAAGATATCATTCGTACATAAACAAAATTTTAAGATACTAATTGTAACTAATCAATACAAATTTTAAATTTTTCTTAAATCAACACATAAATTTGAGATATCACAAAATTTTGATACCATATGAGATAGGAAATATGTGATACCAATTGAAATCGAAACACTTGTACATTTATATCAATGAAAGAAAATATTTTGAAACATATATACCAATTGAAATATATGGTAAATTTTTGATACCAAAAAGGTAAAACATATTAATACCAAATGAAATTTAAACCCAATTGATAATTGAAACATATTAATACCAATTGAAGTATATTATAAATTTTGATATAAATAAATACCAATTGAAAATAATGCATAAACTTCTAAAAATACCAATTGAGATACAAATTGAAAACAAGATTTAATTCAAGCTTAGCATAAATATAATTTGTGCTTTAAACATATAAATATTTGTAAATCAAGCACAATCAAATCATATATATGTATGAAAAGAAAATACCAATAGAAATTGATATTATTTGAAATTTAAAGCATATATATATAGAAACAAATTATGAGTATACAAAAAAAAAATGTCAATTGTGATACCAATTGAAACTATGAGGTGAATTCAGTGTATAACTCATAAAAATCCGCCTTTTTCATGCACATGATAAAAGATTTTTAATTTTGGCATAGAAGGCATGGTCGCCCATCCATCCGCCCTTAAAGGGGTTGGTAGGGGTTTTCAAAAAACAGATTTAAAAATATTTGTATTTGTGAAAATACTACCAAATGAAGAATAAATAACTAGTTAAAGTAATTTTTAAAAAACTAGTTAAAGATCCTTCAAACATGAAACCAAATCATATGTATATCATGAAATATACTAAATACATAGGAGTTGACACTCGAAATCTATAAAGCACAAAAGTTTCATGAAAATAATGCCATGAGTAAACAAATGAAGTGTGAGTGCACAAGCAACATGTGAATAGCATTTTCATGAAACTAAGCAATAAGGCTCAAAAACATCAATCATATGAAAAACATGAAAATTCATTTTATCAAACAAATATGAAAATCATAAAGATTTTATTTTTCATTTAAAAAATAACCTTCAAGGTATATGTATGATTTATCTAAGACTAACAATATACATACATATCTTAAACTAAAATGAGTCCATAATGTAATTTTCATGAAAGTAAGTGACTCTAGGGCATACATGTATATTTATTAGTTTTGAACAAAAGATAACATATACATGCAGCAAAAACATGAAAAAAATAGGTAAGACAAGTATAAATGAGGGAATATCAAAACTAGGCTATACATATGCATGTAGTGAGTACACATGAGTAATGAAGTGCAAACATATATGAATCAAATGTTGCTCGCTACTTGTACAAGTATAAACACAAGTTTTGACAAAAACTACATCTAAACAAGTATTTATCACATGAAGCATAAGCACAAAACATGCTTATTTTAACAAAAACTAAAACATGCTAAAAATCATCAATTATAAAAGCATGTAAACTAAATGAAGTTTAGAGATAGTTACCAAATCAAGGAACTATACTCTAAGTCTCTAAACTTGGTGGTCGTCCCACCAAACTCTTAATAGCGGTGCATCAAATATATGTCCATCAAGTCCATGTGCATCCACCACCAAGGCACCAAACCTCTCACGTCATGTGAGAGCCCACGCCTACATCAAACATACAAGTGGGGATTTGGTACCCGTTTTCTTTTGGGTCCACGGGGGTTAGTTTTATAAGGAACCCAAACATTTTTATTAGCAAAATTTAAAGAATTTACTCTATCATAACAAAATCTTGTTAAATGGCCTTTGCGGACGCAATGTGTACACTTGTACACTCTAGCATGCATATGTGTATGAGTGTGATCATGACGTGCAAAGTGTGCAAAGCATGTTGTGGGTGATATGCATGAACATAAGGAGCTTGTTTCTTTGAAACAAGGTTTCCAATCTTTTATGGTTAAATGCACAATTGCTCAAAGTTGAGCTCAAACAATCAATTCTATTTTTTAAAAATTTAACTTCATTTTTAGTAGTAGCATGAAACCCATGGTCAACAATCTTATTCTTTTTAGAAACATTTTCTTTTTCTTTGAATAATTTTTCTTTTCAAAGAAGTGTTTTCTTGCAAAGCAATCTCCTTTTGTTTTTTCACCAAAACAATTTTATCTTTCAAAGAAGTATTTCCTTCACAAAGATCATTTAGCTTAGAGGATAAGGAAATATTCTCATTTTTCAAAAATTCATTTTCTTTAGAAATGCATTCTAATTTATTTTGAAATGAATCTTTTTCTTTAACAAGCAATCAAATTTATTTTTTATTTTCTTATTATCCTTTTTAAGCATGTCATATTTTTCTAGAAGTTGTTGAGAAAATGAAGCAAGTTCATTATAAGACATATCAACATCCTCTTCTAGCTCGGATTCGGCATTTACCTCAAGGGGGTTATCCCCTTGGACTATGTAGCATACGTTGAAAGCTTCACTTCCAACATCCGAGTCGCTCCCCGCATAGTATTGTTCTTGTTCGTCAAGGGAGACAATGGTGTTCCATACTATAAAAGCCGAATCAAGATTAGAAACCCTACATAGATAATCATCACTTAGGGTTGACTTTAAAGCATGCTTGGCTTTTGAGTTAGCCTCAATATACTTGCTATTACTAACATATGAATCCTTAGTGCTAGCAAGATAAACATGAATACCTAGGCCTTTGAGGTACATGAACATCTTAACTTTTCAAGTTTGGATGTTAAGAATGTCAAAAGTGGGAGGTGACATGAAGTCCATGTGTGTGTACAAATATTGTGATTAGCTATAAAAGAGGATCTTTAACTCAAGATTGTTAGACCCAAATCAAGAGCACTTGGCTTTGATACCATTTGAAATCACCTAGAGGAGGGTGAATAGGTGACTAGCTAATCTAATGGTGAATTAATGCAGAATTAAAACTATTTATGCAAACTAAAATTCTTAAGCTAAACACACAAGGTATAACACAAGAGTGTAGCCGAATTCCCCGTGAAGGGCTCTGGACTAACTCCTCAAGATTCCTCTAGATAAGAGTTGAGGTGCCGCTTTGGCTCTCTTGGTTGAATACAAGCGTGAGCAAATAATCCCCAAGCATATATCAATTTAAGCACAAGATATATCAAGCATATAAAGATAAAGGCAATATGAGCATGCAAGATATAAAGACAAGTGAGAGATAGAGAGAGAGCAATCGCAAACACGGGAGAATTGTTTCAAAGCTCGAGCACACTTGCTCTACGTCCCCGCCTTCAACACTATGAAGGATTTCCACTAAAAACTGATCCTACCATCACTCGGTGCCGCAACACCTACAAGCGAGTTCACATTAGAACTCCTTTAGACTCTCTAGTCCCTCTCTTATTCCCGCAAGAATAACACACCACAAGCACACTAGCTTGCCGAGGCCGCACCTCTACAACGAGCTCTCACTAGAAATCGAAACAGCGCGAACCCGCAAGTCCGCCTTCTCAAATACAAGATGAAACACTTGGTGATCTAAACACTTTGATCACCTAAAATCCTCTCACAACAAAGATCCTTATAGGATGACACAGCAATGGATAGCTCAAGTGTTTGTGAGAAAACAAGGATTGAAATTGTGGTAGAAAACACAAGAAATCACTTTTGAAAACTCTTGGTAAACTCTCCTTTTGAATGGAAGTATTTGGCTCTAAAACAAGTAGAGATAACACTTAATAGAGTAGGAAAAACTAGCTCAAAGATCCTCTTCAAATCTTGTTTAAAAACAGCCCAAAGTAAGCCCCAATTTATAGGCTCCAAAAACTAGTCGTTGCAGGCCAAGTCAGCAGTCGCACTGCTGTCGGTCGACCGCCCTGTTGACCGACCAACGATCAGATTTCTGACCGTTGGGCCAACGGTCGACCGTGGCCTGGATACAGAGAGCAGAGCTCTCTGCCGGTCGACCGGGGCCATTTCCAGAGAGCAAAATTCTCTAGCGGTCGACCGGGTCGGTCGACCGGGTCGGTCGACCGGCCCTCCAGTCAAACAAGGCGTGCACGTTTTGTGCACATCGGTCGACCGCCCGGTCAACCGACCTCTAACTTGGTCGACCGACAGAAGCCAAAATAGTATCTTTTTGGGGATTAAAAGTTTGTCATTTTTCCTTCAATAAAATCCCATAAAATCTCTAAAAATCTACAAAGATAAGTTCAGTAATATATTTTGATAAACAAACATATTTGAGTAAAATCAAAACATGTTATAAACATTTTGAACTATTTTTGTAACTTGGAATTTTTGGCTTAAAACAAAAACCGTATTTTTCCAAATTGATTTTTCCAAAACTTCTCCAAATATAAAAACAAGATATTTTAAACACATTTAAAGCATAGAGTGTATGGATATGATCCACTACACATATATGATAAAATATCTATGTTTTTGACATTAAGCTCTAAAATAGTTTTGGTTAAAACATATGTATGTATGAAACTCCAAAAACCAAAACGGTATTTTTTTTCAAAATGAAAACTCTTTTGTATTTTTCCAAAAAGAAAACTCTATGATGAAAACACATCTAAATCTTGTGTGTGAGTGTATATGATACTTGAGCAATCCACCAACTAATCTATTCTTTACATTTTATCTAAAACTAAAATCTTAACAAAACAAATCTAGATACAAGTCTTCTCTTGAAGGTCTTCACTTGAAGTCTTTTTCTCCTTCTTGACTTGGTCCAAACTTTGATCCAAAGAGCTAGACTCCTCTTGAGTACTTGATGTGGTCTTGATGCACAAGCTCTTGAATCAACATGTGCTAGCTCCAAAACTTGACTTTAAATCCTTTGTTGAAGCTAAACACCTACTAAGATCTCACAAATCTGAGACTAATTAAACACAAGATCATTAGTACTATAACTACATGAGTTAATCATCATCAAAACTAGAGCAATGGGTCTTTGGGCCAACAGCACCATCCTATGAAAAATACAGTAGTTAGGATTATTTGTACGCCGCACTTTATTAGGTCGCCGAGCTTTAGGTAACTTGAGCTTGATACTCTTGTGTAGAAAGTGGAAGATCATCGCCACTTGTTCATCTTTGAAAAAGTACACCTTAGGCGAGAATTTGAATTCCTGATTGCCATTGGTGTTACTCTTCTTCTTTGGTTGAGCTGCCTCTGATAGCTCAACTGCCATGGTTTCGTTCCCCTTTGATTGAGAAGACCGGGCTGCATCACGCCCCTTAGTGTTGACCCCCCATATTCTTGGGGACTGAGGACTCAAACTTCTTACTGATTTCTCAGCTATCTCAGCTTGCTCAATAAACTTCTTCTATGTATGAGCTTTGACAGCTCCCATATGAACTTCCACTATATCAAGGAAGTTATGCCGGCATGTCTGGAGTAACATGGATAATGACATGCCTATAGGGCACATGAGAGAAAGGTTGCAGAATCTCTCAATGTATTCTTGCACAGATTCTCCTCCTTTTTGGACCATTGGGAGGGGCTTGTTCACAATCACCTCAGTATCGTCCTCGTAAAATCGAGAGAGAAACCGGATTTCTAGGTCAATCCAAGAGTTGATAGAGCCGCTAGGCAGGCTCCTAAACCAATCAAGGCCACCCCCCTTAAGGGTGCCGATGAATAGTCTGGCCATGATGGCATCATTTTATTACATTACCAGTTTGAAACTAGAAGTAATAGATATGCTGGTTGGCTGAGCTCTTGTCGTCGTACGTGTGCAACGTAGGTGGCCTGAATTTTGGTGGGTATGGAACAAAATCCCACTCCAACAGGTAAGGACGAGTTATCCCCTTCTTCTTTAGTTCATCCCTCTGGGGTAGGGATACCATCTGAGCCTGGATGCCTTTAATGACCTCAGCATCGATTGAGGAGCTTTCCTTTGACTTCTTAATTGTAGGACGTTCATCGTCTTTATGTTCCTCTGCATTGTTATTGCTACTGGTGTCATTGATATTCTGGTTGATCTAGAGCTAAGCTAGCATCTACTGGATGTTGTCCAAAGCTTCTTTCTGAGCCCTAGAAGTGTGCTCTTGTGCCTCCATTTGCCGACGAAGATCATCATCGTTGTTGTTGGCCATGTTAGTAGACACAAGCCCCGTTCATACCGAGCTGATGGTAGCTGAAGAGGCGTATCACTGGGCTCCTCATCATCATCGGACCATTCAAAAAGGTTTCTAAATGGTGCAGGTGACACAACTTCAGTTGATGAAGAAGGTTGCCCATAGTTGTAGGGTATTACTACTCTAGAGCGAGTACCCTGGAAGGCACCCTCTTGGTTCACCAGAACTTGATTCAAACTGGGGCTATAATCAGAGTCCGGAGAGCTTATAGGAGGAGTAAAGGTTCTTCGTCCCCATCATCGAGACTGGAATAAATCCCTACCTCTACTTATCTTATTAACAGAGGCTGCCACACGATAAACTGACTTTGTTGCCTTCTTCTTTCGGGACCTGGGTCCCTCAGAAGTTCGGGCTGACATCTGGTTGAATACTGATTATTGGCTTGGAGGGAAAGTTATGGGATGGTTCCCAAACAGCAATGGATAGACTGCACCATCACAAGTTGACACCCTGCTTATCAGCACTGGGACGGCGAGATGTGAGCAGGTTTCTCAGAGCGAAGCTTTCGCTTGTTGCTCAGATAATCTCTCAAGTCTGCGTTAATTGGACCCAACCAATCTATCACAGAGACTCGAAGAGATTGAAAGTTAGCTTTCGTGGGTTGAGAAGCCTTAGGCTTAGCCTTAAAGGCATTCTTTTTTATTATAGGTGAAGCTAAGATAGCATCGCGTGAAAGAGTTGCGTTGCATAGCCAAGCTGTCGCCTTAGTTCTGTCCTTAGAGGTGAACTTAGCTTTGTCGTGCAGAGCTTTCCCCTCAAGCGAAATTAGAATAGCCTCGTTGTTAGCACCCAATGGTGCTTCCTTTCTAGCCTTGCTACAGAGATTTTTAGCTCTTGGTGATGTCAGTGGGAGCGATGCTGAATCAGCAATGTTATTAGCACGCAAAAGTGCTTTGGTGTTAGCCTCACGTGCGATAGGCTGAGTACTGCCCAGCAGTGTTATTGATGCAAGCGAGGTTGCAGTAATCTCGCTGTTAGCATAGAGTGCTTTGCCTTTAGCCTCGTGGGACAAGCGAGGCTTAACTCTTCAAGGGGCTAAGGTAGTTTTATGATCCAAGACTATCTTAACTTCGCATGAAGCTGGATCAAGAGAAGGAATTGTGGACTTTGCAATCCACATAGCCTTTGAAGAAACTATTTGATGTTCGCAAGGAACCATCATAGCCTCGTGCGCAACATTAACACATTGGTGCGAGGCTAACTTATTCTCAGTTGAGATTGTGCTAGGCTCACGTAGAGCCTATTTAGCCTCGCATTAGGCTGTATTAGGTTCACATAGAACCTCAGTAGTCTCAACAGAGTCTTACTTCCAAGAGGTAGCCAGAGGTGCTCCGGCTACACTGACCTTCCTGTGCTTGCGCACATATAGGGGACTTGTGCTACCCCCAGAGAGAAGTTGTTCAAACTTCTCTTGGTCAAAGTGAATGACCAAGGTCTCTGCAGTAGACCCATCGTCACATTGCGGCACTTGGTTCTCAACAGTGGAGAAGCAGTTCCCAAGCGGAGTCGCCATCTTGTTTTTCATTAAAATTGATTGGGGAAAACTTACAAAAAAGGTGAAGATAAATTACAAGTAATAAAAGAAAAATTACAAGTATCTCTTCTAAGATTCTGGGGAAGTGTGTCGGTGGAAGTCTGATTAGTGCTCGACTACTTTGTTCCATTGACGATGCGATCGATGGAGTCTTTAAGGAATTCTTTCTCACCTGGTTCTGGAGATTCCTTGAGAGAGAAAGGTCTTAGAGTATTAACACCTGAATTTAGAGAAGTAACTCTCTGAATTTCTTGAAAGCAAGGGAAAATTAGCCCTCTGATCTCTAGCTTGCTAATCTACTAAGCCTTGTCAACCAAAATCAGCCAAAAATCCCCTATCAGACTCTTAAACCCTGGCTCGTTCCAAGAGTGGGCTATTTATAGGTCCTTGAGTGGTGTAACTATCCCTAAAATTCAGCAAAGACTGATAATAATCAGTTAGCCTCATGCTAGAGGCTATTTTGAGCCTCGTGCGAGTCTATAAAGGTTCATGAGGAGCAAATACAAGCCTTCTGTGAGGCTAGACAGGGTCATGCGAGTCTAAAATGGGCCTTCTGATCCGACCTTCTCTACTTAATGTGGGGCGAAGTGGGCAGGTGTAATCGCCCACTTGAAGTGGCAGTAACTCCACTAAAGTAGTGGGGTTAACGCACTAATAATTAGGTCAAAATTAACCTAGTAAACCCTTCCATAGGGGCGCCAAAAGCTATAAGCAAAGCTGGAATTAACCTCGCACGAGGCCAGTACAACTCTCAAGTGAAGTTCCCAGAAAGCTTCAAGCGAAGCTATAATTAGCTTCAGGCTAAGCTGTACTTAGCTTTAAAGGAAACTGAAGATTAGCACTTTGCAGATCTATGAAGAGCTTCAAGTGAAGCTCTCAAGAGAAGATTCAGGTGAAGCTTAAGATTAGCTCTTTTGCAGAGCTGTTGAAGAGTTTCAAGTGAAGCTTTGATGAGAAGCTTCAAGCGAAGCTAATATCTTAGCCTTTAAACAAGGCTATAGAGCTTCAAGTGAAGCTATCCTCTTGGGCCATACTCAGACCTTTCTACAGGTGATACTTGGCTTACTATCAGCTTCACTAGATCAGCAAGTTTCAAGGCATCGCTTGTCTCTAAGGATGGGTAGAACTTTTCGTCAGCTCATCTGCATCTTGTCTTTTGTAAATGTCAACAAGTTTGGATGTCGTTTAGACCAGTTGAAATATTACCCTTAGAGTTTGTCTTTTTGGAGTGTCAACAATAATCTCCAAAAATTTTCACTACAAATTGGTGATTTCATTGAGATCTGAGTTCTTACACTAAAAATCTCTCCCCCAAAGCCTAAATACCCCCCTCAAAAAGCCTCTAACAGATCAACTATGGCCCCAAGGAATCTAAGCATCAAAGGTGAAACATCCAAAGGAAAGGTCATCTAAATCGCTTGGGACACAGCCTCCCCCTCCAATGATCTACCGCGTACCACCCAGGACACTGGCTCCTCCTCACAATCAGAACCAGTCGCCAATGCCCAACTATCGTAACAACGTGAAGAGTAGCTCCTTCAAATGCTCTACGAGATGAGAAAGCAAATGAAAGAACAACAAACACAATCTGATCGCGAGCGAGAGCAGATGACTCTCGACCATGAAAACATCCTCCGATAGCAAGAGAAGTTAAGACAGTTCAACAAGTAGCTCCAAGACCAAGTTGTCGTCTTCCAGAATAACCCAGCATAAACAGAGGGCGAGCAAAAGAATAGAGAGTCTCCAGATCGCCACGCCCTCGACGCGCTGATTCAGAAGCAGATAGGGGAGGCCAAGTTGCAGAGCCATCCAACACCTTTAACTACCAAAATTCTCGATTCCCCTCTTACCAAGAAGATTCAAGAGTCTTCGCAAGGAAGTTCCTAACTCTCACTTTTGACTACTATTCCGTAGTGAGCAATCTGGTTCAAAACATCCAACACAATTGGGACAAGATAGTGATCTACTCCTGCAATGATCCAATAATGTGCCTCACTTTTCCTTCCAGCTTGAAAGCCGTGGTCTTAGATTGGTTCTACTCTTTGCTGCCACACTTCCTCCACAAGTTTGCGGAGGTAACCAAAGTATTTCTTACTCAATACACCTCTCGCTAGGAGTCTAAGAAGAATAGCCATCACCTTGTCTCCGTCAAGATGGGGATGGGAGACAGTCCCAAATCTTAACATCAACTTCTTTCAGACCTAACTTGCCAAAGTATCTAATTACGATGAAGAAGTCTCTACGCTCACATTCATCAGTGGGCTGCAAGTCACCTACTCTCTGTACAAACACCTCCTGAAGTATAACATCACCAAGACGAGCAAGGTCCTCTCCTGAGCCCAACCTTACATCCAACTGTAAGAGGCAATGAAAGCTTCCTCCAACGAAACCAAGTGAGGGTGGAGGGAAGTCAAAGTCTCTGCGTGAAGCATCAGACCACTCTTAAGATTGACACTGGGGTAACCTGCTTACAAGTAGGCACTCCCGACCCTCTCACCAAATCCTCTCCAATACAGGTGAGTGGTACACTTCACTCCACTGAGGCTCCCGATCAACGAGATCTTCAACACCATCAAGGATCAGACATAGGTCAGATGTCCAAGACCAACCCGCACAATCCCTCCCTTTTTGGATAGGAGGAATATTGCTCCTATAATGAATCTAAAGGGAACCAAATCATCTACTGTTACGCCCTCTAAAAAGTACGTGGAAGAGTTCATTCAACAGGGCCTCCTCAAAGAATACATCTTCATGCCTGAAGCAGCTTTTGGACAAACCACACAACAGCCTTCCCAGCCAGAACATTTGATCACCCAGTACAAGGTGATCGATTGACATCACGACTCCAGACAAATGGAGCATATTTTCTTCCAACTCCAATTTCACGTATTCCATTCCCGATTATGAATAAAATATTGTTTTATGCTCCTAAATATTGCAATTTATTCTCCCAATGTAGTACATCCAATCGATATGATACACCAAACAATGCAGTAAATCTAACCAATACAGCCCATCCAACCAGTGCTAGCCATCCAATCCACACGCCCCGATGATTGAATTTTTCACACTTGGAAGCGGCCAAGCAATCTCTGCTGATGGGATTTCCCTAACTTAGAGTCAATTCTCTGCTGATAAGATTTACCCCACTCGGAGGACTGTAGCTGTACACTCTGCTGATGAGATTTTTCCACTTGGAAATGTCAAACTAGACATGTCCGTGGGCACTCTCTAAGCTATCCTACGGGAGTCAAAACCCTCTGCTATAGGATTTCCTCCACTCAGAGTCTCCCACTCTGCTGCAGGAATTTTTCCGCTCAGATCTCCCGTTTGATGTTTTGCTGATAGGATTTCTCTTACTCAGAACATAAGCACTAGCCTACAAGCTCCCCTCATTTGAATGAATCCTCGATAGTTTTCCTCTACCAGGATCCTTCCATCTATATTCCTATGCGAGGGATACCACCCTTTTTGGGAGCTTTCATCCATATTCTGATGATGGGATTTTCCCTACTCGGGAGACAGCTCCGTTGTGGGATTTCGCCCACACGGAGGTCAACTCTACTGTTGGGTTTATTCTCATTGGAGGTAACAGATCGTCACCCCAATTTATTTGGGGGCCCAACTTGAAGTAGACTCATCTAATATGTCATTGGGTGACATCCCCATTTCAGATTCTTTTTTTGCAGATCTTCTAGGACCATGGCTACTCTTGACATGTAGCATATATTTGAGGGTTTTCTTAATTGAATTATCCCCTTGACATACTAGTCCCGAGTGGCTATGGGGCGAATGCTCTCCGGAGGAAGAAAAATTAGGTAACACCTTAATTCAACTTTAAGTATGTTTGAAATTTAAATGCTCATTTGGGATAACTCGAATTATGCATACCCAGTCAAGACTATGTGGACATAAGGTATATTCAAGAGGGTTTTTTTTGTTTGGATTATCCCCTCGACATACTAATCTCATAAGGGTAGAAGTCGTGTAAATACAATCCTGTTTACCCCTTTAGTATTTATGCATCTAACACTGTGTTTAAGAATATTACATTGCATGCTTGTATGTGCATCTTATTACTGCTACTGGCCCCTATTCTATGCGTCCTAGGATAGGATATCTTCCTCTCAGAGGCAGCAACAAAGGTTTGCCTACATACATCTATGTTACTCTGATGTGGGATTTCACCCTCCAAGAGTTCTGGCTTCCTAGCTTCATTGATGGGATTTTCCTCACTCGTAAGCACACGGGATCATGACTCCGCAATAGGGATGTCTCTCTCTCAGTGGCCCAACTCCGTGGCTAGGATTTCCTCCACTCGAAGGATAAAACTTATAGGTACCGTTGATGGAATTACTCCCACTCTGGAATACAACAAACATACAAAACCATTAATTCGCCAAGCCAAATATCTTAGAGTCAAAGGCAAGCACTCTGAGGAGACACAGTCAATTCCAAACAAAACAGATGGTAAATAAATCAGGTAAGATTCATACAAACATTTTCATTCCAAATACAAATCTTTAATCCAAATCTTTCCATTCAGCTTACTTTACTTGATTGCATCTAACATGAATAATATAAGATTGTGTCACATTCTTGTGTGAATACTTTTTGGAAAAAATACAGGTGATCTAGCTCCTATCCATCCGCGCCCTAAGGATATCCTCAAAGGGCACCTTCTGGGGGCAAACGTCCACGACAACATCCATGAGGCAAACTCCGCCAACCTTCCATCAATTTTCTTTGGGACAATACTGAGAACTCCGAGGAATATGTCCGAGAATCAGGCTACGCCTCGAGCTCCAGATAAGAGTTCACAAGCCAGTGATTATATCCCATCACCGACCCCTTATTCTGAGGAAGAAGTCAGAGCTTTAGAGGAGGGAGTGCTCCTGGTGATGAACTTGAGCAATGTACCCGCACTCCCCTCCCAGCTTCCGACTAGAGTGAAAACTATCAGACATGAAAGACAACGATCGAATCGGATCCACCGTCATGACTGTCCGGACAAACCCCACTTCTTCGTCACACGTGCTACGAAGAAGGAGAACTCTAAGCTACAAGATAAAAGCTGGATTGCTCCGATTGGAGATCAAACGAACAAACTAGATTATAGTAGAGGCACGGCCCATCCTTCCTGGTAGCAGAACTTTATCACGAAAATTGATGTTTTGCGTCAATCTTATCGCGAAAAGTGATATTTTGCGCTTACCAGACTCCCAAGTAGCATGAGCACGACATCCATTCCATATCCTCTCCTTCTCTGTCTTTCACCGAACAAAGAAGAATAAAGACATCGCAATCCACTAGAACTTAAAAGCAAGGTCTTTGGAAGATGGGCAAATTGCAACCATAGGGCTCCACCTTATTTATAGATGGAGGAGAAGTTGAAACATCCCCAAGTCAAATCTCCAATCTCTGAAAAAGCTGGTCCACATTCCAAGATTCTCAGTCAATCAAATCTACATAAGATCAATTGCCTCTACTACACGATATCAGTCATAATGACGCCAGGATTCGAAAAGACATCACAGATTTCATGCCAATCCAATTAATTGACACGCCAAGAGTCATCCAATCGCGCAATCTCCAGTTATAATTCTAGGGCTTCATACTAATGAGCCAGATCCCCACTTGCATAGACTTTCAGAAGAACTCAGAAGTACTCAGAAGTACTTAATGTTGGCCCAAAGGCCCATCACTCTAGTTTTGATGATGATTAACTCATGCAGTTATAGTACTAATGATCTTGTATTTAATTAGTCTCAAATTTGTGATCAAGATCTTAGTAGGTGTTTAGCTTCAACAAAGGATTTAAAGTCAAGTTTTGGAGCTAACACGGTTTGATTCAAGAGCCTATGCATCAAGACCACATCAAGTACTCAAGAGGAGTCTAACTCTTTGGATCAAAGTTTGGACCAAGTCAAGAAGGAGGCAAAGACTTCAAGTGAAGACTTCAAGAAAAGACTTGAGTCTAGGTTCGTCTTTATTAAAATTTTATTTTAGATAAAATGTAAAGGATAGAATAATTGGTGGATTGCTCAAGTATACCATATTCACTCACACACAAGATTTAGATGTGTTTTCATAAAAGAATTTTCATTTTGGAAAAGAGACTTCATTTGAAAAATGCCGGTTTGGTTTTTGATTCAAAGTTTACATGTCTTTAACCGAAAACATTTTTAGTTCTTATTGTCAAAAACATAGATATTTCATCATTTATGTGTAGTGGATCATATCCATACACACTATGCTTTAAAAGTGTTTAAAATATCTTATTTTTGTATTTGAAGAAGTTTTACAAAAAGCTATTTGGAAAAATACGATTTTTGTTTTATGCCAAAATTTTAAGTTACAAAAATAATTCAAAATGTTTCTAATATGTTTTAATTTTTACTCAAACATGTTTGTATATCAAAGTATAATACTGAAACTAATTTTGTAGATTTTTAGATATTTTATGGGATTTTATTTTAAGTCAAAAAGCCAAGTTTTCAATACCCATAATCCCTGTTTCAGGCTTCTGCCGGTCGACCAGACCGGTCGACCGAGTCGGCCGACCGACGTGCACAAACGTGCACGCCTTGTTTGGCTGGAGGGCCAATCGACCGACCCGGTCGACTGGCAGAGAGCTTCTGCTCTCTGGAAGCCCCAGTCGACAGGGTCGTCAACCGGCAGAGAGCTCTGCTCTCTGTGTCCAGGCCACGGTCGACCGGGTCGGTCGACCGCTGGCTCAACGATCAGAAATCTGACCGTTGGCCGGTCGACCGGGCAGTCGACCGACAGCCGTCCAGGCTGTTGCTTTGGCCCCAACGGCTAGTTTTTCCTAGCCTATAAATGGGGGCTCCCTTGGACTGTTTTAAATAAGATTTGAGGAGAGTTTAAACCTAGTTTTTTCGATCTATTTCAGAAGTTTTCTCCACTAATTTGAGAGCAAATATTTCCAATTCAAAAGGAAGTTTATCAAGAGTATTTTCAAAAGTGATTCTTGAGTTTTTTACCACAACTTCAATCCTTGTTTTTCTCACAATCACATGAGCTTTTCATTTCTATACCTATCCTATAGGGATCTTTATTCTGAGAGGATTTTAGGTGATCAAAGTGTTGTGATCACCAAAGTTTTCATCTTTGCTTTGAGGAGGCGGACTTGTGTGTTCACGGTGTTTCGAGTCTAGTGAGAGCTCTTTGTAGAGGTGCGGCTTTGGTAAGCTTGCGTGCTTGCGGTGTGTTATTCTTGCGGAAACAAGAGAGGGACTAGAGAGTCCAAGAGTTCTAGTGGGAACTCCTTATAGGTGTTGCGGCACCGAGTGATCCGGTGGGATCGGTTTATAGTGAAAATCTTTCATAGTGTTGAAGGCGGGGACGTAGAGCAAGTGTGCTCGAACCTCGAAACAATTCTCCCGTGTTTGTGATTGCTCTCTCTATCTCTTACTTGTTTTTATATCTTGCATGCTCCTATTATCTTTATCTTTATATGCTTGATATATTGTGTGCTTAAATTGTTATATGCTTAGGGATTGTTTGCTAACACTTGTATTCAACCAAGAGAGCCAAAGCGGCACCTCAACTCTTATCTAGAGGAATCTTGAGGAGTTAGTCCAGAGCCCTTCACGGGGAATTCGGCTACACTCTTGTGTTATACTTAGTGTGTTGTGCATTAGAATTTGTAGTTTGCATAAATAGTTTTAATTCCGCATTAATTGGCCATTAGATTAGCTAGTCACCTGTTCACCCCCCTCTAGGTGATTTCAATTGGTATCAGAGCCAAGTACTCCTGATTTGGGTCTAACAACCTTGAGTTAAAGATCCTCATTTTATAGCTAATCACAATATTTGTACACACACATGGATTTCATGTCACCTCCCACTTTTGACATTCTTAACATCCAAATTTGGATGGTTAAGATGTCTATGTACCTCAAAGGCCTAGGCATTCATGTTTATCTTGCTACTATTAAAGATTCATATGTTAATAATAGCAAGTATATTGAAGCTAACTCAAAAGCCATTCTTGCTTTGAAGAGTACCCTAAATAATGATTATTTATGTAGGGTTGCTAACATTGACTCGGCTTTTGTAGTTTAGAACACCATCATTTCCCTTGGCGAACAAGAACAATACTATGTGGGGAGCAACTCGGATGTTGGAAGTGAAGCTTCCAACGTATGCTATATGGTCCAAGGGGATAACCCCCTTGAGGTAAACACCGAATCCGAGCTAGAAGAGGATGTTGATATGTCTTATAATGAACTTGCTTCATTTTGTCAACAACTTCTAGAAAAATATGACATGCTTAAAAAGGATAATAAGAAAATGAAAAACAAATTTGATGCCATGTTAAATGAAAAAGATTCTTTACAAGATAAATTGGAATGTTTTTAAAAATAAAATGAATGTTTGAAAAATGAAAATATTTTCTTGCTTTCTAAATTAAATGATATGTGTGAAGGAAATAATGCTTTGAAAAATAAAATTATTTTGGTGGAAAAACAAAAAGAAGTTGCTTTGAATGAAAATAACTCTTTAAAAAGAAAAGTTGTTTCAAAAGATAAGGAAATTGTTTCTAAGAAGAAAAAGAATAATGATTCTCATTCTCACCATACTTTACATGCTATTATTGATAAAAATTAAGTTAAATTTTTGAAAAATAGAATTGATTATTTAAACTCAACTTTGAGCAATTGTGCATTTAACCATAAAAGATTGGAATCCTTGTTTTCAAAGAAACAAGTTTCACATGTTCATGCACATCACCCACAACATGTATATGCACATTTTGCACGCCATGATCATTGATCGGGGTAAAACCGCGCACAAAAAGTGTATGTTTTGAAGTTAAGATTTAAAGTGTGTGCGTTTTGGCTTCCTTGATACTTCCGTTATAGCATAGAGGCTAAAACGAGTCGAATCCACAAGGACGGGAGGCGATAGAAGCTTTATCAGTTGATTCGCGTGTTTGTTAAAGATTCTTCAAAGTTTTAAAGAATGAAAAGAAAGAAAAGAAAGAATTGAAAGAGTGGTACGGTGAAATACGAAGAAGTGGGAAACATAGAAAAGAATGGTATTTGTAGTTTTGGTATATTTCTAAACAAAGTAAAAAAGAAAGAAAACTCATGGCACTAACTACTAATGACTCCACCAACATGCTAACCTCTTAGTGATAGTTGCCTCACATGTATCATTGGCCATCACTAGTCCTTAGTTCAAGAGCGATTCAAAGCATGACCCATATGTAACTCATTACAACTCAACTCATCAAACAAGTGCAAGTTACACTTAAACCATCAATACTATAGAAAAGTAAGCATGGAGTAAAGTAATGTTAGCTTGTTAGTGGTTAGGAAGTTAGAGTGTTAGATCCATCATCATGAGCCATCAATGGCTCTTGCAAGAGCAAGGCCAAACCGAGGCTATTAGATTCATGTGGATTATCAAATAAGAAGTTAGCAAGTTAGTGGTTAGTAGTTAGTTTCCATGAGAGAAAAGTTAGCTACACATGTAAAAGAGATTTAGAGAGAAGAAAACATAGAGAGGTAAAGAGAGCACCTTTCATAGATTGTCACCTTCTATTAGAAGCACTCTTGCATTCCAAGCATGTACCACTCTCTCTCCCTATTACAAGATCTACAAAATGGAAAATACAATGGAGGTAGAAGAACTAACCTAAACTAAACTACCCTAAATTATAACATGGAATGAAAACTACTCCTAACTCTGTATATCCCCAACTCTGGAACCTAAGGGGGTATTTATAGCCACCAGGGAAGAGGAGGGCCAGGGGACAAGCCCTGGCCCAAAACGCAGTCGGGCCCGCGGCCCTACTAGGGCCGCGCGCGGTGCTTCGAGCCGCACGCGATCCCGTCTGTCCCCTGTCAAGCCCTGTGCCTGGTTTCTGGTTTACAGCCCTGGTTTTGACAGAATCAGCTCTCTAGGTCAATGACTATCTTTAATAGACCTTTAATCACCAAATAAATGGTGATTTAGGGTCTTCTTCTTCATTGCACACCATGGACCTAGAATCAAGAAAGTAAGGTATTATTAGCAGAATTTATTGTTAAATAAATATGAAAATGTGATGAAAATTATACAAAATTAGAGACTAATCACACCCCCACACTTATCTTTTGCTCGTCCCGAGCAAAACAAAAAACTAAGAAAATTATTACACCACTTTCGCAGGTAACGCGATTGCACTGAGCATGTGCAACAAGCCGTTAAACCTCTAAGTTTCCCCTAGAGGAGGAGTTTTGTCTCCTAGAGTTTTCAGCGGATTACACCACAAAATCTATAAAGAAAGAAATCAAATGTTAGTATTTTGAAAACACATTTTTGAAATAGAGAAAAGTGTTGAAGTATGTTTGTGAAAATATAAGTGATCTAAGGTCAGAGGTTAACCAGAAATTGTTCTTTCTAAAACTAAGTCAGAATGCAAAAAATCTTGTTATAAATTAAATGTAAGAATTTAAAATTGAATTGACTCTTTGATCTTTCTTAAAACTCTTAAAAAAAATATGCACTTAGTGAATTCTGAAGATTTTAGGGATATCGACTCTAACTTTCATGCCATTTATTTATATTATATATATTTATATATATATTTTTTCTTCCCTTAGTTTTCTTAGGCTTTCTTATTTACCCGGGTAGTGAGTCTTTAGCCGGTGACTCCCAATGCAGATGGTCTTAGGGCACCAGATGAGAAAACATCCCTCGAACTTAGAACCCGAGTAAATAAGGGCACAAAACTAAAAGGGATTATTTTATTTTTGTCCACCGTTTTAGGTGTAAATAATCATGCTTCCTGAGGCATAATTACCCAACTTCAATAGGTGATTTTTATTTATCATTTTTTTTGAATATATATTTTTTATGGCATTTTCAGTCTTTGTTTCAATCCTAAAAACTGTGTAAGTGTGGAGTGCATAAATCTAAGGCAAAAAATTCAAGATCAAATTATCTTTTCAATTTTACTTTCTTATCCTAAAATTTAAACAAGATTTATTATTTTGACTTGGTTTAAAATTTCATAATTTTAGGTCTTCCTAATTCCTAAGATAATCTTAATTTTCTTAAAATAAATTAAAAACTATTTCTCTTGTTTCAAAAAGTTTTGTAAAAAGAAAAGAAAAGTTTTTATATAAAAGATTTTTTTTTTTGATTGATTAAAAAGAAGTGTAAAAGAAAGAAAATATAAAACTAACTACGTTAGTAAACCCTCCCCACACTTATCTCATGCATGGTCCTTAATTCATCATGAATGTGTAAATACATGAAACAAATAGAGAGGGAAGGAAGATTACCGCAAGGGGGTGGCTCTAGTGGTGGTCTGATTAGGCCAAGCGTTGCTACCCAATCAAGATATCGTGAATCTTGCAGAAACCCACCAATGACCTCTCTAACATGGCCCAATAAAAGAATGATGGATTGAATGGTCTTATTGAAAATTTATCCCCATATAATTTCCAATTTTTAAAAATAATGACTGAGTCATTTTCTTCAACATTCTTGTCCAACAATGAAGTGTGATTTTGAGAGAAGATTGATTTGGACTCAAATGGAACAGGAACAAAAAACGATACCGACTCGGGAAGTTGACTCAGATCAAGTCGAGAGTCAATAATGAGAGTCGAAATTGGTTCAAAAATAGGGTCCAAACCATAGAATTGATGTTCACACACTTTCCCCATAGTGTGATCATAAGATATTGGTGACTCTATTTCATGGTGTACTGGTACAGGATTCAATGTTGACTCCAGAATAGAGAAAAAATCTGGTAAAGATACCGGAGTCATTATTTTAAAAAGTGAAATGGAATTACAAATATGAGGTTAAGGATCACATTCAAGATCAAATTCAATTTCGAGAAAAGGATAACTTACTAAAATGTCAAGGTGGTTCTCAAAATTTTAGGCAAGTTCAAATGAATGTAATGAAATTGAATCTTGATTTTTGTCCATAGAAAGAATGTGAATGGGTGAAATGATCGAGTCAAGTTCAGGAATGATGGGAATCAAAACTGGCTCAAGAACGTCACTTAGTTTAGGTAATACTACAGGAGTTGATAGTGATTCAATGAACGGACTTGAATTGCTAACTTGAAGCTTAGGTTCACATTCATCTTCAAGTTCAATTTCAAGAAATGGATAACTTGCCGAAGTGTCAGGAATTGGATATTGGTCAAGTTCAGGTTGGTATGATGAAATTGAAGCTGGATTTCCAAAATGGCATGATTCTTGAACATTTGATGGACATGGGAAGTCAATCATATTTTGCATTATGCGCTCGGTCTCTTGCACGAATTCCATAGTTTTTTCCCATAATGATTTTCCTTTGAGTGGTTCTGAAAAAGAACTATATGAATTTTGAAAATTTTGTAGACATGATGAGGTCATATTATTTTCAAATTATTTTGGGCCTCTATTGCTTCTTCTAAAGTCCTTTGTAATCATGATTTTTTTTCAATATGTGGCTCAGGAAAAGGAGGATATGAAGCAGAATTGGAGAATGAATGTTGTGAAAATTTTGGACAATGTGGTTGAAAATCTGACTCGGGGGAGGTGAATCCCCATTGACTCGGTGAAGAGTTGAAATTATTTTGAAAATATGGTCATATGGTTGAGGATATGGGTCATATTGATTCAGATAATCCCAACTCGACATAAATAGTTGGTTCATGTTGTACATAGCTGGGTCGGAGTTATCCGAGTCAAATGAGGTCGGAGTGAAATATGGATTTATATCATGATTGTTAAAATCCATTTCACAATTTACAAAAAAAGAAAACAAACAAACAACAAACAAACAAACAAAGAAAATGAAAACAAGCATATGATAGGGTTGACTTAGACCTAGACGACTCCTAATTGGTTAGACTGTCCACGGAGGGTCTATTGTCGGAAGCTGACCACGAGTTAATCGGCCAGGTAGGGGCAAGATCAGTAGGAGGTATCCATGCCGGAGCAACGGGCCTAATTATGCCAAACCACTGTTCTTCGAGGTTTCGCCTCTCAATCCCCAACCTTAAACACCGATTTGACAAGAGTCAACTTCTAACAACTTTTCCCTTAGGTCAATCTCCTAAATGAGTCCGAGATGTCCCTAGGGGCCAACGTCTAGCAATTTTTATTTAGGTTTGGGTTGTGTGAGTGGGGAGGTGATTTTTGGGCCAAGGGAGGGTAATGACTTCCCCATCTTATGTTATTTTGGGCTTTGCCCTTAAATTTAATTTATGCAAGTGTGCAATATAGATAAGAATGAACACAAAAAAGCGAGTAAATCACTGAAGTGTTTGTCCTAACTATATGCAATGTAATATATACACCTCCTATCAATATCACAACAACATAAGAATAAAATACAGTATATTGGAATTAAAATGACACATGCCTAGATGCAAATGTCTAAACCGTTTTAAAGCATCCAATTTCTGTATTTTAGTTCTTAAAATTATTTACAGTGTACAGGTAATATAAACAAAAATTAGCAGCAGAGTATAAAAATGTACAAGAATTTACCCAACCACACTTGAACAAGTGTGGACTTCTACAATGCTAAAACTTTTAACCTGCACACCAAAAACAAAGAATAAAAGTTAACAAAAATGAAAATCAAGCCGTTTCCATCCCCGGCAACGGCGCCAAAATTTGACCGGGGTAAAACCGCGCACAAAAAGTGAATGTTTTGAAGTTAAGATTTAAAGTGTGTGCGCTTTGGCTTCCTCGATACTTCCGTTATAGCATAGAGGCTAAAACGAGTCGAATCCACAAGGACAGGAGGCGATAGAAGCTTTACCGGTTGATTCGCGTATTTGTTAAAGATTCTTCAAGTTTTAAAGAATGAAAAGAAAAAAAAGAAAGAATTGAAAGAGACGTACGGTGAAATACGAGAAGTGGGAAACATAGAAAAGAATGGTATTTGTAGTTTTGGTATATTTCTAAAACAAAGTGAAAAAGAAAAAACTCATGGTACTAACTACTAATGACTCTACCAACATGCTAACCTCTTAGTGATAGTTGCCTCACATGTATCATTGGCCATCACTAGTCCTTGGTTCAAGAGCGATTCAAAGCATGACCCATATGTAACTCATCACAACCCAACTCATCAAGCAAGTGCAAGCTACACTTAAACCATCAATACTATAGAAAGTAAGCATGGAGTAAAGTAATGTTAGCTTGTTAGTAGTTAGGAAGTTAGAGTGTTAGATCCATCATCATGAGCCATCAATGGCTCTCGCAAGAGCAAGGCCAAACCGAGGAGATTAGATTCATGTGGATTATCAAATAAGAAATTAGCAAGTTAGTGGTTAGTAGTTAGTTGCCTGAAAGAAAAGTTAGCTACACATGCAAAAGAGATTTAGAGAGAAGAAAACATAGAGAGGTAAAGAGAGCACCTTTCATATATTGTCACCTTCTATTACAAGCACTCTTGCATTCCAAGCATGTACCACTCTCTCTCCCTATTACAAGATCTACAAAATGGAAAATACAATGGAGGAAGAAGAACTAACCTAAACTAAACTACCCTAAATTACAACATGGAATGAAAACTACTCCTAACTCTGTATATCCCCAACTCTGAAACCCAAGGGGGTATTTATAGCCACCAGGGAAGAGGGGGCCAGGGGACAAGCCCTGGCCCAAAACGCGGCCGGGCCCGCGGCCCTACTAGGGCCGCGCGCGGTCCCGTTTGTCCCCTGTCAGGCCCTGTGCCTAGTTTTTAGTTTGCAGCCCCTAGTTTTGACAGAATCAGCTCTCTAGGTCAATGGCTATCTTTAATAGGCTTTTAATCACCAATTAAAAGGTGATTTAGGGTCTTCTTATTCATTGCACAACATGGACCTAAAATCATGAAAGCAAGGTATTATTATCAGAATTTATTGTAAAATAAATATGAGAATGTGATGAAAATTATGTAAAATTAGAGATTAATCAATCATACTCATTCACATGTGCATAGTAGAGTATACAAGTGTACACATTGCGGCCGCAAAGGCCATTTAGCAAAATTTTGTTATGATAGAATAAATTCTTCAAATTTTGCTAACAAGAATGTTTGGGTTCCTTACAATGCTAACCCTCATGGACCCAAAAAAAAATGGGTACCAAAATTCTCACCTTTTGTATTTGATGTAGGTGTGAGCTCTCACATGACGTGAGAGAGTTGGTGCCTTGATGGTGGATGCACATGGACTTGATGGACATACATTTGATGCACCGCTATCAAGGAGATTTGGTGGGACAACCACCATGTTTTGGAGATTTGGAGTATAGATTTGATAACTATCTCTAAACTCCTATTTTATTTACATGCTTTTATAATTGATGATTTTTAGCATGTTTTGTGTTTTATGCTTCATGTGGTAAATACTTGTTTAGATGTAGTTTTTGTCAAAACTTGTGTATATACGTGTACAAGTAGTTAGCAACATTTGATTCATATATGTTTGCACTTCATTGCTCATTTGTACTCATTCATGCACATGTATAGCCTAGTTTTGATGATTCTCTCATTTATACATATTTTGCCTTTTTTTGAGTATGGTTTGCGTCATGTATATGCAATTTTTATTCAAATCTAATATACATGTATACCCTTGAGTCTCTTGCCTTCATGCAAATTATATCATAGACTTATTTTAGTCTAAGATATGTATGTATATTGTTAGCCTTGGATAAATCATACATATACCTTGAAGGTTGTTTTTAAATAAAAAATAAAATCTTTATGATTTTCATGATTTTTTGATAAAATGAGATTCATGTTTGTTTTGAGTATAATTGACTATTTTCATTGAAAATGCTAATTACATGATTTTTATGCACTCACACATTATTTGTTTATTCATGACTTTATTTCATGATTATTTTTGAGCTTTATAGATTTTGAGTGTTATCTTTTGTGTATTTAGTATGTTTCATGATATACATATGATTTGGTTTCATATTTGAAGGATCTTTAACTAATTTTTTAAAAATTATTTTAACTAGTTATTTATTCTTCATATGGTAGTGTTTTCACAATAAAAATATTTTCAACCTCCTATTTTTTTAAAACCCCTACAACCCCTTCAAGGGCGGACAGATGGGCGACCATGCCTCGTATGCCCTATTGAAAATCTGTTATCTTGTGCATGAAAAGAGTAGTTTATTATGAGTTATATACTTGATTTACATCATATTTTCAATTGGTATCTCAATTGATATTTTTTTGTATATACTCATATTTTGTTTTCTATATATGTATGCTTTAAATTTTAAATAATATCAATTTCTATTGGTATTCTCTTTTCATACATATATATGATTTGTTTGTGCTTGAGTTACAAGATATTTATATATTTAAAGTACAAAGTAAATTTATGCTAAACTTGAATTAAATCTTGATTTCAATTGATTTCTCAATTGGTACTTTTTATAAGTTTATGCATTATTTTCAATAGGTTTTTATTGATATCAAAGTTTACAATATACTTAAATTGGTATCTATTTATTTCAATTAGTATCCATATATTTCAATTGGTATCAATATGTTTAAATTTTCAATTGGGTTTAAATTTCATTTGGTATCAATATGTTTTACTTACTTCGTATCAAAATTATCATGTATTTCTATTGGTATCAAATTTAATTTAAATTTAAGCTGGTATCAAAATATTTTCTTTCATTCGTATCAAAATGTAAAAATGTTTCAATTTCAATTGGTATCACAAGTTTCCTATTTCAAATGGTATCTATATCTTGTGATATCTTGATTTGTTGATTTAAGAAGAATTCAAAACTTGTATTGTTTATTTACAATTAGAATCATAAAAATTTGTTTATTACAAAGGTATCTCAAAATATGTTTCATTACCTTGAGTAAATCTCAAAATTTGTGTTAAAAAGGTTTTGATATGTAGTGCCTATATGTAAGGGGAGCTTAACATCTCTTTTACATATAGATTCATATTGAGTGCATCTTATATTGAGGAGCTTGACAACTCTTCTTTATGCGATACACGTGTGTAGGGGGAGCTTCACATCTCCACTTATGCATTGCATATTATGCGTTATGTGAGTTAGGGCTTGTCATCCCTTCTTCATGTAATGCATGTATGTAGGAAAGTTAACTTAGCGTCTTCCTCTTCATGAATGTATATCGCATATATCCTTATTATTGATTTGTTTGATTTCACCCTTTTGTTGATTTTTATTTCGGACAAAAAGGGGGAGAACATTTTTTTGAGTTTTCTTTAACCCCTTTGTTGATGATTGACAAAAAGGGGGAAAGATTTTGAGTTTATATATGCATATTTGAGTTCTTGCATATATTGAGTCTATGCATCTTATGTTTTACAAAATGGAGAATATTTTTGAAAGTTTAAACAAAAAGGGGGAGAAAAGTTTTTGGAAAAAGGATTTTGAATTTATGTTTTGTCTCTCACCTTATTAATGCATATATGTTTGTTTAGTTTCATGTACTTCATTGCCATATCTTATTGTTTATTGTTATGCATGAGTTAAGGAGGAGCTTCTATGAAGCTTAACTTTAATCCATGCATATATAACTCCATGAGTTTTGTCATCATAAAAAAGGGGGAGATTGTTGGCCCAAAGGCTCATCACTCTAGTTTTGATGATGATTAACTCATGTAGTTATAGTACTAATGATCTTGTATTTAATTAGTCTCAGATTTGTGTTCAAGATCTTAGTAGGTGTTTAGCTTCAACAAATTTAAAGTCAAGTTTTGGAGCTAACACGGTTTGATTCAAGAGCCTATGCATCAAGACCACATCAAGTACTCAAAAGGAGTCTAGCTCTTTGGATCAAAGTTTGGACCAAGTCAAGAAGGAGGCGAAGACTTCAAGTGAAGACTTCAAGAGAAGACTTGAGTCTAGGTTCGTCTTTATTAAAATTTTATTTTAGATAAAATGTAAAGGATAGAATAGTTAGTGGATTGCTCAAGTATACCACATACACTCACACACAAGATTTAGATGTGTTTTCATAAAAGAATTTTCATTTTGAAAAAGAGCCTTCATTTGAAAAATACGGTTTGGTTTTTTATTCAAAGTGTATATATCTTTAACCAAAACCATTTTTAGTGCTTATTCTAAAAAACATAGATATTTCATCATTTATGTGTAGTGGATCATATCCATACACACTATGCTTTAAAAGTGTTTAAAATATCTTATTTTTGTATTTGGAGAAGTTTTGGAAAAAGCTATTTGGAAAAATACGGTTTTTGTTTTATGCCAAAATTTCTAAGTTACAAAAATAATTCAAAATGTTTGTAACATGTTTTGATTTTTACTCATACATATTTGTATATCAAAGTATAATACTGAAACTATTTTTGTAGATTTTTAGAGATTTTATGGGATTTTATTTTAAGTCAAAAAGCCAAGTTTTCAATACCAATAATCCCTATTTCAGGCTTCTATCAGTCAACCGGACCGGTCGACCGAGTCAAGAGTCGGTCGACCGAGCCGGTCAACCGACGTGCACAAACGTGCACACCTTGTTTAGCTGGAGGGCCGGTCGACCGACCGGTCGACCGCCAGAGAGCTTCTGCTCTCTAGAAAGCCCCGGTCGACCAGGCGGTCGACAGATAGAGAGCTCTGCTCCTATATCCAGGCCACGGTCGACTGGGCCGGTCGACCGCTGGCTCAACGGTCAGAAATTTGACCGTTGGCCGATCGACCGGGCGATCGACCGATAGCCGTCTAGGCTGTTGATTTGGCCCCAACGGCTAGTTTTTCCTAGCCTATAAAAGGGGCTCCCTTGGATTGTTTTAAATAAGATTTGAGGAGAGTTTTAAACCTTATTTTTTCCATCTATTTCAGAAGTTTTTCCACTAGTTTGAGAAAAAAATTTCCAATTCAAAAGGAAGTTTATCAAGAATGTTTTCAAAAGTAATTCACAACTTCAATCCTTGTTTTTCTCACAATCACTTGAGCTTTCCATTGCTATACCTATCCTATAGGGATCTTTATTGTGAGAGGATTTAGGTGATCAAAGTGTTGTGATCACCAAAATTTTCATCTTTGCTTTGAGGAGGCGGACTTGTGTGTTCGCGGTGTTTCGAGTTCTAGTGAGAGCTCTTTGTAGAGGTGCGGCCTCGACAAGCTTGCATGCTTGCGGTGTGTTGTTCTTGCGGGAACAAGAGAGGGACTAGAGAGTCCAAGAGTTCTAGTGGTAACTCCTTGTAGGTGTTGCGACACCGAGTGATCCGGTGGGATCGGTTTATAGTGAAAATCCTTCATAATGTTGAAGGCTGGGATGTAGAGCAAGTGTGCTCGAACCTCGAAACAATTCTCCCGTGTTTGTGATTGCTCTCTCTATCTCTTACTTGTCTTTATATCTTGCATGCTCATATTGTCTTTATCTTTATATGCTTGATATATTGTGTGCTTAAATTGTTATATACTTGGGGATTGTTTGCTAACACTTGTATTCAACCAAGAGAGCCAAAGCGGCACCTCAACTCTTATCTAGAGGAATCTTGAGGAGTTAGTCCAGAGCTGTTCACGGGGAATTCGGCTACACTCTTGTGTTATACTTGGTGTGTTGTGCATTAGAATTTGTAGTTTACATAAATAGTTTTAATTCCGCATTAATTGGCCATTAGATTAGCTAGTCACCTATTCACCCCCCTCTAGGTGATTTCACTTAAAGGCTTTTAGCAACTTCGCTCTTCTGATTCCCCTCCCATGACTCTGGCAATCGAAAGAGCGGAGGGCATCTGTGGTGGTCAGAGTCTGACTTTCATCAAAATCGTGACACATGTCCCACTACATCGGGAGCGTTGCAAGCGAACAACAAACTCGACATGCTTGCTGGCCCATTGCAGGTCCAAGGAGAAAGCCTCGGGCCTTACTCCGATTCCACACTCGACTCGAGGTCTTCTCTGACATTCGTGACGGCTAGGTCCCTTCGAGTCCACTGAGGTCCTTCTCCGATATCCGCAACTGCCACATCCCTCTTTGATTACATCTATCTGGGATCATTCACCCAGATTTTCAACTCGGGCGGAACCATTCACTAGTCGGAGGTCCCAACTCTACAGCAAAATCCCTCCACGAAACTCGCGCCTCCACGCTGGATACACCTCAGCAGCAGGATATCCTAAGTCACGGAGTCAATTACGCTATCAGATTATCCCCACGTTCTAAATGTTTTAGTACTGTTATTTTAGTGGGAATAGTTATGAATGGTGATAGATATCTGTGAACATCAATCCCAACAATCAAGCACTATCTGAGCAATTAGAGGAAATCACAACGTGCAAATCATGCAATTATGGAGATCCGAGATATCCACGCCATCAATTGCAATACCACAGAGTATTTATGCACCTAGAGGTCCATCGAGAAAAGAGATCCAAGGAGTTGTAAAGACAATAATATTCCACAGAACTATTGTAACATTGGGATACTGTAATGAATTCTGTCCCTCCTATGATTTTTCTCAATTTGAGTTTTCACATAAAAATTTTTTTATCTGCCTGTTTAGTGTGTTGAAATTTTCAATTATCACGCGATAATTGAGTTACCCTTTCACTTGTGGTGTGAGGTTGACTGTCCAATCAATCGTGTCAGAAAGTCTCCACCACAATCCATTACATTGTGTTTGATTTTAACTGGTACCTTATACAGTGGTGATTAGTTTCTGAAGGTATGGAAATATGTTATCATGCATAGCTCTCCACCAAGCTAAAGAATTTGAAACAAGAGTTTTATTTTTCTGATGCAAGAAATAAGAGTTAGAACTATGAAGGATCAATATGCTTTGTCTAAATTCCTTCCATTAAGATCCAAAACTTATGGACATATAGTAACTTGAGAGGAAGTGAAGCACATTAATTTGAGGCCTGCGTCTCAATTGTAAACATATATACGATTAGAAAGCTGGAGGAAGTCTCTGTCGGAAGCAGCCCATTCCAACCTCTCCCACATCTCCTTTCTCCTCTCCTCCTCCTTCTCTGCAATGGATTCTTGAAGGTCAAGATACCGGAGGCACTTCGAGTAAAGCCCGGGTTCCATCTCTTCAAGCATCTTCTTTACGCTCACCGTCAAATTCTGTACCGATTTGTTCCAATGCCACCTGATGTTCTTCTCCACGGCGTCGACTAAAGAAGGAAGAACGTCCTCCATGCATTGTGATGCCATTCTCACGAAATGCTCATTGTTCCACACATAGAGAGCTCTTTCTGCGACCTGATGCAAGTACATTGGAAAGAAAACAGAAAAGAGAGATTATTAAGTCGAAAAGGAAGAAAGAATTGGACACTAAGAGCTCAAGTTATCTGAAAAAGTATCGATCATAGTCCAATTCTTTCCTCTTTTTTTTTCTCCCTCCAAAGACAGATAATTAAGCTGAGTTAATCTTTGTTTTCCGCATCCAAATCTGCCACGATCAATCGACATCTTTATCTAATTTAATGAATTAACTTAATAAAGTTTCATTAATCATAGGTGTTTAATAACGGTGCATACATGTTTCAGTGCACTATATGTGGTCTACATAACTGATTCTTGTGCAGTAAACTCTCTGCAAGTTTCAGGAATCAAGAACTAATATTTTTGTCCTTGAAACAAAAAAATGTGTAATAAAGACATAGCCTACAACAACCAGAATACAGAAGAAAGAAAGAAGTTCAAATTGACAAGGAAACAATCAAAAAATAGCATACCTGAGAATTGCAACTAGTCAAGCACTTTGCAATCTGTGAGCACAAAATAACAGCCACCTTCTCAAACTCCTCAGGCTCCATCACCTCCACCAAATCCTCCAGCTCCCCAATCAGCAGCACCTCCTTCGGGCAGTTGGTCATCGGCCAGCACCTCAGTATCTGCCTCACCACCACCACGGTCAGCCCCGGATCCTTCTGCACAAACTGTGTGACGCAATAAGACAGCTGCCGGTGATACATACACATCCCCTTGGGCTTGTGCAGGGGCATCAAGACCCTCACCAAGAACACCTTGTGCTCCTCTTTGAGTGGGACCGTGAACCCGTTGATTATGCTCCCCCAAATCTCCAGCAGCTCTCCCATCCCGCAGTGTCTCTCCATCTCAATCACAAAGTTCAGGGATGAATTCATCATTGCCCTCCTCATGAATGACCGCTCACTGGTCATCTTAGCATACAGCTGGTGGTACACATTCTTCAACCGGTCGCGCTCCCTAGGGTCCTCGGATTGGAACAGAGTGAGCAAGTTGGTAAGAAAGGCGTGGTCGATGTGCAATCTAAGGGTATCAGCATCAATATTGGTAATCAGAACGGTGAGGATGTCGTACACGATGTGCAGATGGTGCCAAGAAGGGGAGAGGACCATTGCCGGGGCGTCATCGTCAAAGGAGTCAGAAGTGAGGCACAGGTAGCCCGTGGGAGGGAGCGGGCGGAATAGATTGGTGGCGATCATCGAAAAGAGAGGCGAGAGGGCATGATCATTGAGCACGGATTTAGTGGTTCGAAGAATGGAAAGGATGTGGAGGAGGCTATGGCGCTTGAGGTCTTGTTGGAACGGAGACTCGGACGGGTTGGTGAAGGTGAAGACTAGGGTACAATTTCGGACCATGGAGAGGAGATCATCGGTCAGGGACCCCGGAAAAGCCTGCAAGACCGCGTCAGTGTCGGAATCGAGCTTGAAGAGGTTTTCTAGAGTGCTTGATTTCTTCTTCTTTGGGGAAGAAGGAACTGGTGGAGTTTTGGAGATGCCCATACTCTCTGTTTTCACCCTTTGAAAAGTCTCTGTTTTCACCCTTTGAAAAGTCTCTGTTTTCACCCTTTGAAAACAGAGAAGGAAAGGGGGAAGAGAGAGAGAGGGAGAGCAAGAAAAAGAGGGATTGAAGGGAATGGGGTGTCCTTTTTGTATTACTCTTTGGCGGGGTTTGGAGAAGAGTCCAAATGGAGGCGATGCTTACTTTGAGAGGAGTGTTGGGGATTCCGAAGAGAGGCCAAGGCTCCCTCTTGTGAGGAAAGCACAAGGGATGATCCCCATACAACTTACCCTTTGTTTGTTTGATGTAGTATCAGTATAAAGTTTGTTTGTACATTTGGGAACTCTTTTGTAAAGTATTCTAGTGCAAGCAATCCAGGGATCTCTTCAGCATACAGCCAGCCATCATAGCTAAAAGAAATTTTAAGCAAACCCGGAGATTCTATTGGTCGATACTCACAATGACCTATGATCTGAGTATCATTACTCACAGATAAAAGGAAAAACAACTATATAAATATAGTATTGATATTTCAGGTTGTCAACATAGAATATATACTACAAGGTGACCCCTTGTATCTGTGAAACAATCAACATTGCAGGGGTTCATACACGATACAAGATTTTAAAACAAAACAATCAGTGCAAAAGATGCTTTTAATCAGACAACTCAAAAACTGTAGAATGTGGCATCTTTTCAGGTATATGTGGAGTAGAGGAGGAAGATTCCTATGTACCAGGCATAGGGTTCTATCGATATTTAGGGGGCACGCTCCCCCGCTGTGTTATTTCTCATGAAAGGATTGTCCATGCATTGACTCTTTGATGAATTTGAAGTTGTCCAAGCTTCACAATTGCCAGGAGGTTTCCTTGTCAGCATGTGGCAATTGGAACATCTGCTTCAGAATGTGGCATCTGACATTGGTATCAGTAACTGTTAGCAAAAAAAAATCGTCAATTAGTCTAAGTGCAGTATAGAACAAAAAGAAACAAAATTTTAGAATGTTTCTTCTCTGTGTGTGTGTGTGTGTGTGTGTGTGTGTGAGAACAAGTAGCAAACAGATTGACAAATGGACTGGCCTGAAACTGTGACAGCTGCTATGTAAACATAAATGTCATGTACCTGAGCAATTCTTACCTTTAGATGTATATGTAGAGTAAAAAAGCCATACACATACACAATTTATCCCATAGTTCCAGCAGCAACTTTTATAAACAAGCTATTTTTAAATGCAAGATTGCTTGGTCATCCCGTTCCATGAAAAAGAGAGTAGTGAAGATATGCATCAAAAAAGAAGCAAGGCAAGACGAAGCCTACCTCAGGAAGTTGCATTGTGTTGTGCGCAGATTAACAATCAATGAGGAGCCCTTGGATCACAGATGCAGTAGAAAAGTACCACCAATATCAAGAATAAGCAAACAATAGGAAGAAACCAAAAACACAAAATTTAACGAGGTTCGACAAATTGCCTACGTCCTCAGGGCAAGGAAGAGAGAGTTCTTTATTGATTCAATAATCAATTACAATATCATGCATACATTAGAGGAGGACTCAGCCTCTTTATTTATAGCCAAGAAGATCTAGAATAATTGGAAACCTCAATTGGACTCGTTTTCAATTCAGAACAGAAATCCGAAATCAGGAAGGACCCGTCTGTCGGCGGTCGACTGACCCAAGCCCCGGTCGACCGCGCTGGTTGACCGCTCCAACCCGAGAGCAAAGCCTTGTCAGTCGGTCGACCGGGCGGTCGACCGGTATTGCCTGTGCACGTTGGTACACACCGGTCGACTGGCAGTCGACCGGTAACTGCTGTCGGTCAATATTGGCTACCTTGTCTTCGTTACTTTGTCTTCGTCTTTGGCTACCTCTACTTCTTTCTTCCTACAATTCTCCACCTCGGTGAAAATTTTTCAAATCTGAGCCGAACTCAGTATAGGATCTGTCGACTCAAAAGTGGCTGCACCACTGTGGCTACCTACGTACCCTACCCAAGGGATCAAACCATCCGTAATTCATCCAAATGAGCTCCAACAAGCTCATGCGACTGGAAGGATATGGAGCAATTCTTTACAATGTGTAGATTTACTCCTGACACCATCTTGGTAAGCATAATGGTGGGATGCTCTTTTGTGTGAATCTTTAGTAACTCAATATCACCATCATCAAGAATCTCCCGAACAAAGTGAAACCTAACATCAATGTGCTTCGTCCTCGCATGATACACTTGGTTCTTTGCTAAGTAGATAGCACTCATACTATCACAATTGATCTTCAGCAGATCTTGTTCAATCCCAAGTCATCGAGCAACCCTTGAAGCCAATTTGCCTCCTTCATAGTCTCCGTCATGGCCATGTACTCGGCCTTTGTAGTCGACAATGCAACAGTAAACTGTAAAATAGAGCGCCAACTAACCGGTGCTTGAGATAATGTAAATACATACCCTGTTGTGGACCGACGTTTGTCAAGGTCTCTTACATAATCAGAGTCAACATATCCGATACATTCCCGCTTCCCTGTGGAATCCTTCTCGAATACCAATCCAAACATCTGTGGTACCTTTAATGTACCGTAAAACCCACTTCACTGCCTCCCAATGACCCTGTCCAGGATCATGCATGTATCTACTAATCATGAAGACAGCTTGTGACAGATCTGGTCGTGTACACATCATTGCATACATCAGACTACGAACTGCGCTAGCATATGGTACGCGAGTCATGTACTCACATTCTTCAACAGTTTTTAGAGACATAGTGGCATTTAACTTGAAATGAGGAGCCAGTGGTGTACTTACAGATTTCGTATCCTTGTCGATATTGAACCTCTGAAGTACCTTTTGCAAATACCCCTTTTGTGTCAAGCTCACCTTGCTACTCCTTCGGTCTCGATCAATTTCATGCCTAGCACCTTCTTTGCTTAACGAAGATCTTTCATCTCAAACTCAGAAGATAAGTCCTTTTTCAGTTCATCAATTGCGGATCTAATTTTTGAAGCAATAAGCGTATCATCTACATATCATAGTAGATAGATATACTCTCCTGTAGGTATCTTATTGTAATACACACATGGGTCATAATGGCTACGTGTATACCTCTTTCCTCTGATGAAGTTGTTGAATCGCTTGTACCATTGTCTAAGAGATTGTTTTAATCCATACAACGATTTCTTCAACTTGCACACCATGTTTTCTTTTCCTGCAGTTTTAAACCCTGTCGGTTGAGACATATAGATCTCTTCATCCAGATCGCCGTGGAGAAAGGCGGTCTTTACATCAAATTGATCAAGATCCAACTCGAACTGTGCTACTAGAGCCAATAAGATGCGAATTGAAGAATGCTTTATAACAGAAGAAAATATCTCGTTGTAATCAATTCCTTCTCTTTGTGCGTAACCTTTGCTACCAATCTGGCTTTGTAGCGCACCATGTCTTCTTTGAGAGATCCCTGTTTCTTTGCATATACCCACTTACAGCCAATTACCTTCTTTCCTTTGGACAACACGGTGAGTTCCCAAGTGTCGCTCTTGTATAGAGAGTTCATCTCTTCTTCCATGACATCTTTACACATCTTTGATTCTGAACTGATTTCAGCTTCCCTATATGTGGAAGGGATTGCCTCTTCAATGACCGGAAGAGCATAGGCAACAACTATATCTGTAGTGAGCCAATCTGATTTACGCGTATTCCTTCTTGGTCTTCTAACTGCAGTGGTTTCAGGAACATCACTCATGGTTTGTTCTTGATCCTCATCAGCATCTACCTCGGCTACCTGATCATTACCTTGTGTCACCTTAGGCATGATCCTCAAAGATACTGAACTTTCTAGAGATGGTGGATTAGCATCATTCTCCACCTGCTGCGATACTTCTTTGGTCTTGACAATCTCCACCTGCTGAGAGATTGTAGGCTTCAACATTGAAGCCTCATCAAATGTGACATCTCTGCTGAAAATAAATTTCATGTCCTTAGGATCCCAGATTTTGTAGCCTTTTATTCTTTTCTTGAATCCTATGAACAATCCTTTTTCGCTCTTGGGTCTAACTTATCTTCTTTAACATGATAGTAGGCTGAACAACCAAATACCCTTAGCAAATCATAATCAGGAGCAGTTTTTTCAGACCAAACCTCTAGAGGAGTTTTTCCTCCAATCTTAGACGAAGACAGCCTGTTGACAAGATAGCAAGCATATGCCAAAGCCTCAGCCCAAAAATTCTTCGATAATCTGGCATTAGATAACATACAATGAACCTTCTCTAGTAAGGTCCTGTTCATCCTTTCTGCTCCGTGTTTCCCTCACTATGAAGTGTCTTTCTATGCCCTCTTCATGACATAGCTTAAGGAAAGGATCAGACCTATATTCTCCTTCATTATCTGAATGGAGGACCTTGATTTTTCCCTCCTGTACCTCTCTCCAAATTCCTCTTCCACTCCACAAATAATTCTAAGACTTTCCCTTTGTGCTTCATGGTATATACCTAGCATCTCCTAGAATAATCATCAATGAAAGTCACAAAGTAGTGGTTACCTCCAATTGATGCAGTCTTAGTAGGTCCCCAAACATCGGTGTGAATATAATCCAGAATCCCCTTAGTGCAATGAGTTGTTATCCCAAATTTCACCTTGGTCTTCTTTCCAATGATGCAATGTTCACAAAATTCCAGTTTGCAGGTTCCGGCACCTTTCAATAATCCTTGTCTTGCAAGAGCTTGCAAAGACTTTTCATCTGTGTGTCCCAACCTCATATGCCATAGCCTGGTTGAGTCATCATCTGAATCAGTAGAAGTCGCCACTTGCCTTGTAACAGTACTACCCTTTAAGTAGTAAAGATTATTCTGACAAACGGCCTTCAGAACCACTATTGAGCCTTTGGTCATCTTGAGGACTCCATCGTTTATTGATACCACAAGACCCAATGTCTCTAAAGCTCCAACAGAGAGAAGGTTTTTCTTAAGTTGAGGTACATACCTCACTTCCTTCAATTCTCGTACCATCCCATCGAACATCTTGATCTGGATTATTCCGACACCTTTCATGGTACATGGATGATCATCGTCCAAAACAACTGAACATTCTTCTAGCTTCTCAAAGCTAGAAAATAAATCCCCATTCGGGCACATGGTAGGTAGCACCAATATCTAATATTCACTCAGTATCACCTGAGTAGCTAATGATAGGAGTAGTGACAGAAAAAGAGAATACCGATGAGTCCGAGTCTGATCCACCTGTCTGTGAGGTACTGGCTTGAGTACTGACCACCCGTGCAAGATTTGTCTCAGTCTTTGACTCCTTCTTCTTTCCTTTGGCCTTTAGACAGTCAACTTTCTAGTGCCCAAATTCTTTGCAGAAGGCGCACTGGTTCTTCTTCAAATCTCTAAAACCTGGCCTAGACTTCGATCTCTCACGTTCACCTTTGCCCTTCCTGTATGAACCTCTGCCTCTTACCGCTAATGCCTCTGCTGACGTGCTCGTCTGAGAAGACAGTCTATCTTGCCTCCTCGTATCATAGTTAGCAAGAGCAGCTGTTCGCGTTTCGAAGTTCATAAAAAACTCCATCGTTGTTCAATCACGTACAAGTTATGAAACCTAAACTTGCTAGAATCTTTTTAACAAAGTGTGTAGTGGCAAGTATAGATCGAATCCACAGAGACTTATTCTTGAAAATTTAGTTATTAAAAATCTCACTTTTATCTTATTCTAGTTGAGAAATCTCTTGGATGCAGGTTAAAATTTTGTTTTTAAAAAAAAATAAGTAAATAAAGATCTTGTAGAAGAAAGCAAAAGCAAAATAAAAATATGAATAAAGTAAAAGAAAAACAGAAGAAAGAATAACTAACCTTTTTGCGAAGATTTGAATAACCAAAGTAAAAAAAAAAAGAAATTAAGAGATTGGTATGGAGGGAAGAGGAAGATGAACCAGTGAACTTGTTTCTTGTCGTCGCCTTGTTGTCTCCCTCCTCCAAGCGATGCTGAAAAAAAAAGAAGCTAATAAAAGAAAAGAGATGACTTCATGAAATCAAATTGCAAGAAAAGAATAGCATAAAAAATAAAGAGAAAATTAAAGAAAAACTTAGACACAATGCCAGAAGATCGTGAAGAAGAATTCTGAATTTTATTCAATATGCATCAAATACAAGGCTCTTGACCTCTCCAATCTCGCATTACAATACTCAAAACTCTCTTTTTCTAACTTTTCAGCCCTCTGGTCTCCTCTCTCTCTCAATGAATACAAGTATTCAAAGAAAAATAGTGATAAGGGAGAGTTAGGGAGATAAGAAGAGTTGGCTATTTTTGAATTCTCTAAACTTGATTTATCCAGAATTTTGATCTGCAGCTTGATGGCGTGTTGATTGTTGAATATTGCTTAACAGATGATAGAATTCAAAACAATGATCAACATAAGAGTTGTAGCCCTTTAAATCTTCTTTCTGGATCATCTAAAATCATCATATTTGAGATTTGATAGCGAAAGTTATGATTAAAATGCTAAACTGTATCCAGTCTGAATCCGAATCTAAATTGCTTCATCTCATCCGTTGATCTTCTCTCTATCCATTTATCCTCAGCAAACCCAATAGGGTCTTCAAAAAATTCATTTTTCTTTTGAATTTTAATAGTATTATTTTATCTGGTAAATCCAATCCTCATATAAGATAGACTAAAGATTCTCTGAATTTGAGTCGATCCCTATTTGATTTGAACTTTTGGGTTTGTTTGGATAGGATCCATATTTATCTTCACTTTATCATGCTGCAAGGATTAGGACATTATGACAAGTGAGTTTGTAATGATTTATTATAGAATATATGTAGGAATGTAATAATATTTATGCAATATATGTGTCCAAATACACCCCCACACTTATATTTTGCTCGTCCTCGAGCAAAACAAAACTAACCTAAGGTTTTTATTTGGACCACTTTCGCAGGTCACGCGATTTCACTTAGCATGTACAATAAGCCTTTAAACCTCTAGGTTACCTCTAGAGGAGGAGTTGTAGTCTCCTGAGGGTTTTCAGTGGATTACACCCACAAAATCCATGAAGAAAAGGAATAATTTGTTAGTATTTTTGAAAATACATTTTGAAAAGAAGAGAAAATATTTGAAGTGATTTTATAAGTATTAAGCAACTTGTAAGTTATAAGAGTATCGAATTATCATCCCTAGACTTAGCCTCTATTCAAATATTTGTTATCAATTCAAGTTAGCAATAAAATTATATTCTCATCTAGTCTATTATTTTACCCTAAGTTATTTGCATCCTGTGACTGTGAATATTTTGACTAAGGGTTCTTCAACTCTAATTCTTATGTCTTATTTGTATATATACTAGTGGTAATATTACTTAGCTTTCTTAGGCTTTCTAATTTGCCCATGTAATGAGCCTTAGTCGGTAACTCCCAAGCCGGACGGTTTTAGGGCACGGGTGAGAAAACACCCCAAGGACTTAGGACTCGAGCAAACAAGGCCACAAAACTAAAGATTTATTTGGTGATATGAAAAACTTTTAGGCGTGAATAATCATGCTTTATGAGGCACAAAAATCTAGCTTAATCAGAGGATTCTTATTATATATAATATATATTTTTTTCTTCTTTTTTTCTTTTTCTTCTTTTTCTTCTTCTTTTTTTTTGAAGGCATAAGAATCTTTGTTTTTAACCCTAAGTATGTAAGTATATAAAAGATGCATATTTTTCAAGGTAAAAATCAAGACTGGATTACTTTTTCAATTTTTTCTTCCTATCCCTAGAAATTAAACAAATATTCTTATTTCAACCAAGTATAAGAAATCCTAATTATGATTCTTTTATTCCTTAAAATTAACTTAATTTTTGCAAAAATAAGTCAAAATATTATTTTTCTTTTCAACAAGTTTTTTTTAACAAAGAAAATGTTTTTTATATTTTTTAATTTTTTATTATATATACTTTTTTTTAGAAAACCTAAAAGAAAACCTATGTTAACCCTCCCCCACACTTATCTCATGCATTGTCCTTAATGTATGAATGAATGCATATCATGCTACAAATGTAAGAATGTGAAGGGTAGATAGTACATGATGAGGACGAGTGGATGTCATCCATCATTGTCTAGTTAAGAGAAAAAATACAAAAACTATAATACATAAATGGATCCCTAGTATGTATAGAGATCAATCCTGATAAACAGGATCTTCCAGAAGGATTTCCTCCACTTCTAGGCTCAGATACTCACGGTATGGTTTTAAACGATGGCCATTTACTTGAAAAGTGGTACCATTCGTGGTATTGTGGACCTCAACTGCACCATGTGAGTATACCTTATGAACAATGTATGGACCGGTCCAACGGGATTTCAGTTTTCCCGGAAAGAGATGTAGACGGAAATTGTACATCAAGACTTTTTGTTCTGGTTAAAATTCTTTCCGAGTTATGATCCTATCATGCATAATCTTCATATGATCCTTGTACCGTTTTGAACAGTCATACGCATCATTCCTTATCTTTTCAAGCTCATCCAGTTGAAGTGTCCTAGACTCTCCTGTCTTATCTAGATCAAAATGTAGGCGTTTGATTGCCCAGTATGCTTTATGTTCTAACTCGACAGGAAGATGGTAAGCCTTGCCATAAACTAACCTATATGGAGACATTCCAATAGGAGTTTTGAATGCAGTTCTATATGCCCATAAGGCATCGGTCAGGCGAAGAGACCAATCTTTTCTAGTGGTGTTCACAGTTTTCTCTAGAATGGTCTTGATGGCTCGATTGAAAACTTCTACTTGGCCACTAGTCTGTGGGTAGTAAGGGGTGGCTACTCTATGATTGATGCAATATTTTCTCATAAGGCTTCAAATGTACGATTGCAGAAATGTTTTCCACCATCGCTGAAGATTGCACGAGGAAAGCCAAAATGAGAGAATACATTCTCTTTCAAGAAGTTTACCACAACTTTGTTGTCATTGGTTTTACATGCTACCGCCTCTATTTATTTAGATACGTAGTCAACTGCTACAAGGATATATTTGTATCAATGGGATATAGGAAAGGGACCCATGAAGTCAATCCCCAAACATCGAAGATTTCGACAACTAAGATCGGGTTTAACGGCATTTCATTCCTGCGTGCATTCTTCCCTAATCGTTGATAACGATCACATGATTGACAATAGACATTAGTGTCACGAATTAGAGTGGGCCAATAAAAATCACATTGCAAAATTTTTGCAGCAGTTTTCTTCCTACTAAAATGACCTCCACAGGCTTGGTCATGGTAAAATAAAAGGATGCTCCTAAATTCTGAGTCAGGAATGCAGCTCGAATGATCTGATCGGGCCAGTACTTGAACAAGTATGGTTCATCCCAAAAGAACCATTTGACCCTCGCTCGAAACGCAATCGTTCTTGCTTGGTCCATGAATCGGGCATCTATTCTGTGACAAGATAATTCACAATGTCAGCATACCACGGAATAATTAAAGAGGAGACGGACATTAACTGCTCATCAGGAAATGTCTCAAGGACAGGTAATGAGTCAGACACAGATTCAACCACAATCCTAGACAAATAATCTGCTACAACATTCTCAGCTCCTTTTTTATCATGAATTTGTAAGTCGAATTCCTATAGGAGTAAGATCCATTGGATTAAACGGGCTTTAGCATCTTTTTTCGTGAGAAGATACTTTAAAGCTGCATGATCGGTGTAGATTAGGACCTTAAAACCTATAAGGTAAGGACGGAATTTGTTAAGAGCAAAAACGACTGCCAACAACTCTTTTTCAGTGGTGGAATAATTCAGTTGGGCATCGTTAAGAGTCTTACTGGCATAGCAAATAACATGAGGAAGTTTATCCACTCGTTGGCCTAGGACAACCCCTACAGCATAGTCGGAAGCGTCACACATCACCTCAAATGGGAGATTCCAATCAGGTAATCGGATGATGGATGCCTCAAAGGCTTCCAAATAAGAAGGGGTGAACTCAAAAGGAACATTCTTTGCTAGAATATCACAAAGAGGTTTGGAGATTTTAGAAAAATCTTTCATAAAGCGACGGTAAAATCCAGCATGGTCTAGGAAAGATCGCACTTCCCGAATAGTTCTAGGAGGTGGTAATTTGGCGATTAGCTCTACCTTAAATTTATCAACCTCTATACCTCTATCAGAAATAATTTGTTCTAAGACAATCCTGGATTTCACCATGAAATAGCATTTTTCCCAATTAAGAACTAGGTTCTTCTCCTTGCATCTTATCAATACCAATGATAGATGATATAAACCCTCATCAAAAGTAGACCCAAAAACAGAGAAGTCATCCATGAAAACATCTAGAAATCGCTCATCCATATCTGAAAAGATGCTTGACATACACCACTGAAAAGTAGCCGATGCATTGCATAGCCCAAAGGGCATGGGACGATATGCAAAAGTGTCAAACGGACATGTAAATGTTCTTTTCTCTTGGTCCTCACGAGCAATGTGGATTTGATTATATCCTGAATAACCATCGAGGAAGGAATAGTATGCGTGACCGGCAATACGTTCTAACATTTGGTCGATGAAAGGCAGAGGAAAATGATCTTTCCTAGTCATGGAGTTGAGTTTTCTATAGTCTATGCACACTCGCCAACCAATTTGAACACGAGTTGGAACCAATTCATTGCTCTCATTAGTAACAACTGTGACTCTAGACTTTTTGGGTACAACTTGTATTGGACTAACCCACTGACTATCAGAGATAGGGTAAATGATACCCGCATCTAATAATTTTATTATCTCCGCTCTCACCACCTCTTTCAAAATAGGGTTTAAATGCCTATGTGGTTCTCTCGAGGTCTTGGCATTCTCTTCAAGATGAATTTGGTACATTACCATAGAGGGGTTAATTCCCTTGATGTCTGCTATGGTCCATCCTATAGCTTCCTTATGTTCCTCAAGAACATCTAGCAACTTTTCTTCTTGGTCCTTATCTAAATGAGATGATATGATTACAGGCAAGATTTCTGACTCACCTAGGAAGGCATACTTCAATGTGTCGGGTAAAGGTTTGAGCTCCAACTTGGGAGGCTCAACGATTGATGAAATGGGAACAGATGTTGACAATGGTGAGGGTTCTACCTTAGGTCTCCATAGGTTGGTGTCCATGATGGGGACAGAATCTAACAATGCGTTCACCTCTTTTATAGACTCCTCAATATCAAAATTCATTCCAAAATGGGCCAAACATTTCTCCAAGGGGTCTTCATAGCAAGACTCCTTAAATGTGTGATTGACCGACACATCAATCATGTTGACCTCCTCATGATCGTTCATTACATGTGATTGGGAACTAGTATGGAAAACGTTTAGCTCAACTGTCATATTCCCAAATGACAAGGTCATGACTCCATTCCTACATCTAATAACAGCATCAGCAATAGCAAAGAATGGTCTCCCTAAAATCACAGGGGAGTGATTGCTTGGATCTCAAATTGGTTCAGTGTCTAAGACCACAAAGTCAGCAGGAAAATAGAACCGTCGACCTTCAAAATAACATCCTCAATAATTCTCTTGGGGACCTTAACTGACCTATCTACTAGAAGCAATGTAAGGTTAGTGGGTTGTAACTCTCGTAAACCTAATTGTTTGTACACAGAATAGGGTAAAAGGTTTACACTTGCCCCTAAATCTAGTAGACACCGATCCATAACCTGATCTCCTATCCTAACAGAAATAGTTGGACTCCCTGGATCCTCATATTTGAGTGCAATGGGTTACTGGATGAGACATAATGCTTGTGTAGCAAATGCAGCTTCACGAGGCACAGACTTTTCCACTTGACCGTGGACAGGTCTTTTAGAAATTTAGCATATGAAGGTATCTAATTAATGGCATCCAAGAAAGGAATATTGATTTGGACGTTTTTAAAAACTTTTAAAATTCCCTCACAGTGATTTTTCTTCCTAGTTGGTTGAAGACGTTGAGGAAATGGGACTTTGGGCACAAAAGATTTATCTTGATTGTCAACAATAACTTGATCATCTGTCTTTGTTGACTCCTTTGGTTCCTTTTTTTCCTTTTCTTTTATAATATTAGGATTGTTTGGTGGATCTTGGACTTGGTTCTCCACTCTCTTGCCTAACCGTAAAGTGTGGATGGCTTGGACTTGACGGTTTGAATCAGAACTAATTTCAAACTGGCCTGTTGGAGTATTTTGAGGAGCAAGTTGTTCTCTCGGGTTGGGCACAGTTTGACTAGAAAAATGTCCTTTCTTTCTTTCCCTAAAGGTTGCAGCTAACTGTTCTATCTGAATCTCGAGCCTAGCTATCGTCTGACCCTGATTGTGACACATTTGGGCTTGAGTTTGATTAGTTATTAGTCGGCTCTGCATGAATTGTTGGAGAGTGTCCTCTAAAGATGGTTTTCTTTGATTGGCAAGGACATATGGAGGGACAGGTGGTGTTGCATTGAATTGATTTCCCTTATAAAATTGATTATTAGAAGATGGTCCTTGAAATGATGATGATCCACCATATCCTTGTCCTTGAGGAGACTTCCATGGAAGGTTGGGATGATTCCGCCATCCCAGACTGTATGTTTCACTAAATGGGTTATTGTTGGGATTGGGCTTGCGAAATGTATTGAGTACATTTGCTTGCTCCGCTTTGATAATTGGCAACCCTGGGCATTGTTCAACCAAGTGGTCTTGGCTGTCACAAAGGACACAAACGGGAGACACCACTGGCTTGGATGGTTCGAGAGCTGAAGATTGTGCTCCCTTGCTTAATTCTAATGCTTCAAGTCTTCGTACTACTGATATCAATTTGGCATCACTCTCAAAATTAGGGTTGACTTTATGTATACCACCCTTGTTAGTGGAAGTTGAGGTAGTAAATTGCTTATTATCAACACTAACAGACTCCCATTCTAGAGTATTTTTTACTACCTCTTCAAAGAATTGCCATGCATCATCGGTCATTTTGCTCGTGAATGTTCCATTACAAAGGGACTCAATCATGGTCTTATTCGAGTAGTCTAACCCTTCGTAAAGAATTTGAATCAATCGGATCTTTTCGAATCCGTGATAGGGACACTCAAGTAAAAGATCCTTAAATCTTTCAAAATATGTGAAGAACGTCTCCCCTTGTAGTTGATGGAAGGTGTTAAGGGCGTGACGTATGGTAGCAGTTTTCTGCTTAGAATAGAACTTCCTATATAAGGCTTCAGCTAATCCTACCCAAGTAGAAATTGAACCCGGTTGGAGAGAAAGAAGCCAAGATTTGGCTTTTTCTTTTAGAGAAAAGGGGAATAACCTAAGTTTTAGGGATTCCTTTGTCATTTGATGATACTTCATGGGCCCACAAATATCCTCAAATTTCCTAACGTGTTGATATGGGTTCTCATTTGTCAATCCCGGAAAGACTAGAAGCATCTGTATCATCCCGAATTTAATCTCGAAATTTGCCATAAGGGCTGGCAAGGTGATACAGGAAGGTTGGGTGGACCTTGTAGTATACATGTAATCTTTTAAGGTCATTTGTTTGGTTTCATTAGTGTCACCCATTGTTGCAGTAGGGTCAGAAACAATAATGGATTCTAATATACTCTTAACACGAACCCACTTTCGCATGAACTAGGGTACTGCCCTGATGAAGGATTTTCTAAATCCTAGATAAGATTACACACAAGATGACTCAACTAATCAATTGCAATTAAGTATTTTTTATCTTGAATTTAATTTAAAGGTAATCATTTTTTTTCAACCACTAATCTTAAGAGAATAGAATTCTCCCTAGTTAGACAGCTTCTAACTGGGTTGGAAGGATTGTGGGTTTACCGGTCAAACCCGTCAAACAAGCGATTCGGCTCTCCCCCCAGGCTGGGCAGTTACTAAATTCAGCCACCTATTCTTAGATAGGGAAGTTCCTCGGTCCTTCTTCCAAACCAGGCACCGCCGCAATGGCTAAGTCACCTTTCTAGATAAGAAAGCCCTCTTTTGCGAGCTTGAAAGTGTTCACCGAAGTCTTCCCAAAATAGTTCCACTTAAATGAGCTCGAAATCCTAGTGGCTAAGTTCTAATTGATTTTAAATTAGTTCAAGCTTGAAAAAAAATTTATATGCAGTTGTGATTTTTGAGCTAAGGAAAGGGTGATGAAATCCCGACCTTATGTGGGGGGACAGCTCTTAAGATCTTTTTATGCAAGTATGCACTAAAGCAGCACAAAATTCAATCAATAAGCACCTCCAAAATCTCACTGACAAGAGATTCGTGGGTAGAGTTAGAAAATACTAACCTTTCCGACGACTCTAAAGCAAACAAAATTTAATTATTTTTAGCAAAGCAATATGTCATAAGCAAGCAAGCTTCTTCTTGTTGTGCAAGTCTTTTTTTTGTTCATGCAATATCCCTGCAAAAGAAAATTTGAAATTAAATCTTAGGGATGAAAAGAAAAATAATAAAAAGAAATTTGAATTTTTTTTAGATTTAACTTTCTGAATTTTTTTAATTTTTGATAATTTTTTTAATTTTTTTTAATATTAAACTAGAAAAAGATTAGATGTTTACTTTTCGAAACCAAAAATTTTTACAAGTCCCCGGCAACGGCGCCAAAAACTGTTCGCGTTTCGAAGTTCATAAAAAATTCCATCGTTATTGAATCACGTACAAGTTATGGAATCTAAACTTGCTAGAATCTTTTTAACAAAGTGTGTAGTGGCAAGTATAGGATCGAATCCATAGAGACTTGTTCTTGAAAATTTAGTTATTAAAAATCTCACTTTTATCTTATTCTAGTTGAGAAATCCCATGAATGAAGGTTGGAATTTTGTTTTTAGAAAATAATAAATAAGTAAATAAAGATCTTGTAGAAGAAAGCAACAGCAAAACAAAAATATGAATAAAGTAAAAGAAAAAAAGAAGAAAGAAATACTAATCAAAGTAAAAAAAAGAAATTAAGAGATTGGTATGAAGGGAAGAGGAAGATGAACCAGTGAACTTGTTTCTTGCTGTCACCTTGTTGTCTCCCTCCTCCAAGCGATGCTAGAAACAAAAGAAGCTAATAAAAGAAAAGAGATGACTTCATGGAATCAAATATGCAAGAAAAGAATAGCATAAAAAATAAATAAAGAAAAAATTAGAAAAAAACTTAGACTGAACGCCGCAAGATCGTCAAGAAGAATTCTAAATTTTATTCAATATGCATCAAATACAAAACTCTTGACCTCTCCAATCTCGCATTAAAATGCTCAAAACTCTCTTTTTCTAGCTTTTCAGCTCTCTGGTCTCCTCTCTCTCTCTCTCTCAACAAGTATTTATAGGAAAATAGTAATAAGGGAGAGTGTAGGGAGATAGAAAGAGTTGGCTATTTTGAATTTCAATCTTCCCTTATCTCCAAACTTGATTTATCTAGTATTCTGATCTGTAGCTTGATGACGTGTTGATTGTTGAATATTTCTTAACAGATGATAGAATTCGAAATAGTGATCAACATAAGCATTGTAGCCCTTTAAATATTCTTTCTGGATCATCTTGAATCATCAGATTTGAGATTCGGTAGCGAAAGTTATGATTAAAATGCTAAACTGTATGCAGTCTGAATCCGAATCTAAATTACTTCATCTCATCCGTTGATCTTCTCTCTATCCATTTATCCTCAGCAAATCCAATAGGGTCTTCAAAAAATTTATTTTTTTTGAATTTTTATAGTATTATTTTATCTGGTAAATCCAATCTCGGATAAGATAGACTAAAGATTCTCTGAATTTGAGTCAATCCCTGTTTGATTTGAACTTTTGGGTTTGTTTGGATAGGATCCATGTTTATCTTCTCTTTATCATCCTGCAAGGATTAGGACATTATGACAAGTGAGTTTTTAATGATTTATTATAGAATATATGTAGGAATGTAATAATATTTATGCAATATATGTGTCCAAACAGCAGCCGACACTTCATTATAGTTAAAAGATTTTCTATCATTGATCAATGTTAAAGTTGAAAATCACCTAGAGGGGGGGTGAATGGTGATAATGCTAATCAATGGACAAATTAAAAATTTAAGATGTAACAATCACCCAACAAGATTCACAAGATGAATGAAAGCAAGTAAATATAGCAATGATGATGATAAGCAAGTAATAGGTGCAAGTAAAGTAATGTAAAGGAGTGCAAGAATGTAAACCAATCGCAAACACAAGGATATGTTATCGAGGTTCGAGCACCCAGCTCTACTCCCCGCCTTCACCAGAAGGATTCTAGCTACTTCCACTATCACAAAGAAATCACAATTACACCGGAGTACCCAACTCCACAATCTCAATTACAAGCAATTTCTGAGTAGTCAAAAGACCACAAACTCTCTCTTTCAAAAGTCTCTTCCCTTACAAAAGGTCCTTAGAGAACAATGAGTAGGAATGAAGCTCTTGTTGTAAGTGAAGAAAGAAAATTAAATCAGAGAGAATTTCAAAAACACTTCAGAAAATGAGAGAGAATTTCAGCACAAAAACCAAGAAACAAAGCTCTTTTGAATGCCTTAAACTTTTGAATTTTTCTTGTAATAATTGTTGTTAGCAATCTCTCCCCAAACACCCCTATTTATAGGAGAGGGCTAGGGTTTAGGGATAATACAAACTTAAGGTTAATTAAGTCATATTAGATTTGAAATATATCCCTAAATCAAATTTTAAACACAAGAAGACAGAATAAAACAGCTCATTAAAAAACTGCCCGTTACTGTTCAACGGATAGTTCGGTCGACTTGCCGGTCGACCGTACGTTCAAAATTATGACCGTTGCAGGCCAGCGGTCGACCGCCCGGTCGACCCAATCTATCCGAGAGCAGACTGAGTTACAGTCGGTCGACTGTGCGGTCGACCGCAAAAACGTACACACTGATACATGTACACCCAGAATTACAGTCGACTGGGCCGGTCGACCGGCCAAACTTGTCATAGGTCCGGTCGACTGTCCGGTCGACTGGCTCAGGTCAAAAACCAGGTTTTGGACAGAAAATTAAAAGGGATTTTGATTTTGACAAAAATACTTTTGAACAGGGATTAGCATAAAACATAAATATATATCTGTAGGCAAAATCTTGTATGCAAAATATTTTTGTATAAATTATAAGAAATAATTTTGGATTAAGTATGTGCGCAAAAACGTGTGTGATAGAGCTTCAAACCTATCCACTATTCTTTAACAAACTATAAAACTAAAAACAAAATAATTAAAGACTTCTTGAGCAATCTTCAAGTCTTTGAGCCATGCTATCCTTACTAGAGCCTTCTTCTTCTATGATCCTTCCTTGATGTGCAATATGCCTTCATAGCTTTATGAACCTAGAAGTTGTTGCAATAGCAAGCAATGGCCTCCAAATATGGTACTTATCCTGAAACTTATCTTAAGCAAATTCATTAGTACCAAATAGCTCTTATTTGGTTTGTCATCATCAAAACACAAAATAATTGGAGAGTGTAACCTCTTGGGCCAACAATCTCTCCCTTTTTGATGATGACAAAACAAATAGGCTACAAGATAAAAATATAGGAGAGGAGAAAACTCCCCTCAAATTATGCTATATAAAGAAAACATTTAAACTCAAAACACAAGAATTCATTGAAAACATAAAAACATATATGCTCTTGATATCAATTTAAACCAATTGAAACAATAATGAAAAATCACATGTTATTTTCTTGATACTAACAAAACACAAGAATTCTCAAAACGCATGAAAACAAAATAAGACAACAAAAATCACATGTTATTTTCTTGATACTAACAAAACAAAAGAATTCTCAAAACACATGAAAACAAAACAAGACAACAAAAACATAATTATATAAACTCATATGGAACCAAGACCATATAAATTTATTTTTATCATGCACTAACTTATTCTCCCCCTTTTTGTCATGCATCAAAAAGGGTTAGGAATCACATGTTTAATCAATAATACAAACATTAAGTTCTCCACAAATAAACGAAAATCTAGTAAAATCAAGAGGTTTAGTGAAAATATCGGCTAGTTGCAAATCCGTAGAAACATAATCAATATCTATATCTCCTTTCTCAAAATGATCTCTAAGAAAGTGATATCTAATCTCAATGTGCTTGGTCTTACTATGTTGATTTGCATTCTTAGTCATGTGTATAGTACTAGTATTATCACAAAATATTTTTATATGATCAAAATGCAAATCAAGATCAAGGAGAGTATGTTTCATCCAAAGGACTTGTGCATAACAAGCCCCCGCGGCAACATACTCCGCCTCGACGGTTGAGAGTGCTACGGAATTTTGTTTCCTAGAGGACCATGAAACAAGACAATTACCAAGAAATTGACATGTCCCACTAGTACTCTTTCTATCTACTCTACAACCCGCATAGTCAGCATCCGAATAACTCGTCATTGAGAAATCTCCGATTTTTGGATATCATAGACCCATCCCAATAGTGCCCTTAATATAACGAATAATGCGTTTTACCGCAATAAGATGGGACTCTTTAGGACACGATTGAAATCTAGCACAAAGACACACACTAAACATGATATCCGGCCTACTTGCCGTTAAATATAAAAGACTTCCTATCATGCTTCTATATAATTTAATATCAACATTTTTACCTTGGTCATCTTTATCAAGCTTGGTTGTAGTTGCCATGGGAGTGTTGCAAGTCTTTGAGCCTTCAAGTCCAAACTTCTTTACGAGTTCCTTTGCGTACTTGGCTTGACTTATGAACGTCCCGTTTTGCAATTGCTTGATTTGGAGTCCAAGGAAGAAATTGAGCTCGCCCATTGAAGACATTTCAAATTCAAGTTGCATGACCTTTTCAAAATCCTTGCATAAAAGCTCATTAGTAGAACCAAAAATTATATCATCTACATAAATTTGCACAATTAATATATCATTATCAACATGCTTAGTAAATAGAGTTGTGTTTACTTTACCTTTAACAAAATCATTTGAAATTAGAAAACTAGAAAGCCTTTCATACCAAGCTCTAGGAGCTTGTTTCAATCTATATAAAGCTTTATCAAGTTTGAAAACAAAATCGGGATGAATATGATCAACAAAACCGGGAGGTTGAGAAACATAAACTTCTTCATTAATAAAACCATTCAAAAATGCACTTTTCACATCCATTTGAAAAAGTTTAAAATTTTTGAAAGATGCAAAAGCTAGTGTCATCCGTATGGCTTCAAGCCGTGCTACGGGTGCAAAGGTCTCCTCAAAGTCAATTCCTTCAACTTGAGTGTAACCTTGGGCCACTAACCTAGCTTTATTCCTAATGACATTTTCGGACTCATCCATCTTATTTCTAAAGATCCACTTAGTACCAATTATTGGTCTATCGTGGGGCTTAGGAACAAGGTGCCAAACTTGGTTGCGCTCAAATTGATTGAGTTCCTCTTGCATGGCAAGCAACCAATATGGGTCCGTCTCGGCTTCGAGAATGCCTTTGGGTTCAAAATGAGAAATGAAAGCAAAGTTATCACATAGGTCATGGAGTTTGGAGCGTGTTGTGACTCCTTTAGATGCATCACCCAAGATGAGCTCCTTAGGATGATTTGTAGCGTATCTCCAAGCTTTAGGAAGCGGTTGAGAGCTTTCCTCTTTATCCTCTTGAACATCACCAATTGATTCTTGCTTTTCTTCTTGAGCGGGTGAGTCCTTCAAGGATAGTCTCTCCATGTCTTCACCTAATGGTTCAATCTCTACAACATTCTCAACAACCACATTAGATTCTTCAAACTTAACATGCATGGTTTCTTCAATAGTAAGTGAAGATCTATTAAATACTCTATATGCTTTGCTAGTAGAAGAATATCCAATAAAGATAGCTTCATAAGCCTTAGCATCAAATTTACCCAAATTCTCCTTAGTATTTAAAACAAAACACTTGGATCCAAAAACTTTAAAATATGCAACATTAGGTTTTCTAGAATGATACATTTCAAAAGATGTTTTGGAAGAATTCTTACACACATAAATACGATTTAAAATATAGCATGCGGTGTTTACGGCCTCGGCCCATAAATATTGAGGGAGGTCATATTCACTTATCATTGTCCTAGCCATCTCTTGAAGTGTTCTATTTTTCCTTTCTACTACTCCATTTTGTTGTGGAGTCCTAGGACAAGACATTTCATGCTTGATTCCCTTTTCATCACAATAAGTCATGAAGAGTTGGTTAACAAACTCACCACCTTAACAAACTCACCACCTCTATCACTCCTTATTCTCAAAATCGAAAAACCTTTTTCTTTTTCAACCCTTTTTCGAAAATTTTGAAATGAGAAAATGTTTGATCTTTATTTTGCATAAAGAAAACCCAAGTGAAACGGGAAAAATCATCAACTAAAACAAATGCAAATCTACTACCATTTAAACTTTAGTTTGTGTTGGTCCAAAAAGATCCATATGAATTAGTTCTAAGGGCCTAGTAGTCATGATATCCTTAATTGGTTTGAAGGAAGACTTGGTTTGTTTCCCAAGTTGGCACGCACCACAAATGCGGTCTTTCTCAAACTTCAAGCAAGGTATACCCTTTACTAAATCCTTAGAATTAATTCTAGCAATATGGTCAAAAGATGCATGTCCTAATCTTCTATGCCAAAGCCAAGAATTTTCATCAAAAGCATTCAAGCATTTAGTAGAACAATCTAAATTAAGCATGTCAATGATATAAACATTATTGTCACGAAAACCGGTAAGAATACAAACATCGGATTTAACATCAAAAATCTTGCAAGAAGAATCATCAAAAACAACTTTAAGTCCACGGTCACAAAGTTGACTAATGCTAAGAAAATTATGTTTTAAACCATCTACTAAAACAACATTCTCTATAATAGGAGATGAACCAATTTGAATGTTACCTATACCGATGATAGTTCCTTTGGAGTCATCCCCGAAGGTGACGGAGCCACCTTCCATGTACCTTGATAGGGTTGTAAAGTTGTTGATATCCCACGTCATATGTCTTGAACAACCACTATCAAGGTACCACCGCTCCCTACGTCTTGGAGCCTTGGTGTGTACCTACATCAAATAATTTAGGACTTGATTTTGGTACCCACATTTTCTTGGGTCCTAGGGGGTTAGTTTCATTAACCCAAACAAGATTATTTGATCTATTAACTTGGTCATAACAAAATTTAGCTAAATGTCCATTCTTACCACAATATGTGCATCTATATACTCTACCATATTTGAAAGCATAATGAGTGTGTGATTTGTGAGCATGAGAGTTGTGAGCATGAAAAGATTTAGCATGTGTAGTGTGAGCATGAGTAGACTTAACATGAGAGGTGTGCTTTTTAGAAAACATGTCCTCAAGTTTCTTTATGTTAAAAGCACAATCGTTTAAAACTTTTTTAAAATCATTTATTTTAGATTTAAAAGAAGAAATTTCATTTTTATCAATCATAGGAGATTTTGCCTTACAAGAAATCTTGTGGGCACTAAATTCTTCTTGAATAGAAATGAGATTAGAAGAAAGATCATCTTTTTCTTTAGAAACTATAGCAAGTTGATTTTTAAGAAAAGCAACTTCTTTTTGTAATTTAAAACATTCAATCTTTTTATTGTCATAAGTTTCAGAAAGTTCAACAAAGGCATGTACAAGAACTTCCTTACTTAGTTCATCATCTTCATCATCATGAGATTGAGGGGTTACCTTAGGAGTGTTTGCCATGAAACACATGTTCGCCGTATCCACCTCTTCTTCGGACTCGCTTTCCGAATCCCACGTTGCCTTGTATGCTTTCTTTTCCTCCGACTTCTTTGGCTTAAAGGAGGAAGTCATCTTCTTCTTAAACTCCGGGCAATCCGCCATGATATGTCCGGGTTTGCGGCAATTGTAGCAAATGATCCTTCTCTCCTCTTTGCCTTCAAATTTTCTCGGAAGTTGAGCTTGTTTTTCCGGTACAACCTCTTGACGTTCCGCACAAGTAGAGTTAGCTCCTCATCTTCTTCTTCGTCTTCTTCATCGTCATCATTGGTGGATGAAGTCTTGAAGGCTATGGATTTCTTCTTTGAAGTAGTGGCCTCTTCTCTTGCCTTCTTCTCCATCTCATGGGTCTTTAGGTTCCCAATGAGACTAATGAGGTCCATCTCGTCCTTGTCATTCAATTCTTTTAAGGTGGTGGCCTTTATATCCCATGAAGACGGAAGAGCCCGAATCACTTTCCGCACCTTTTGATCGTTGGAGATGTCATCACCTAAGGAAGAAAGACCATTAGTGATTTTAGTAAACCTTGTAATCATACTATCAATAGACTCATCATCAATCATTTTAAATGACTCATATTGGGACCTCAAGAGATCTATCTTAGCTCTCTTGACTTGTGAAGTCCCTTCGTGTGTGACCAATAAATGTTGCCAAATCTCATAGGCGGATTGGCAATGAATTACCCGTGTAAGGTCATTCTCATTCAAGGCGGTTAATAGGGAGTTTTGGGCCTTGGAGTTATCCTCATATTCTCTAAAGTTGAAGTCGGTCCAAGTGCTCTCATCACCATCGGGTGCTACACAGGGTTTGGTCAAGGACTTGGCCACTAGGCTACCCAAAGATTGCAAAAATATAGTCATCCTAACCTTCCAAATAGGGAAATTAAGTCCATCAAATTTAGGAGGGGTTTTAATGTTATCGGCCATGTTTACTAGTGTATGAATGTATGAATGAAAATGTTGATTAGCAAATTTTAAGGATCTCTCTATGGATGTTGAGCCAAAACCTAGAGTCCAAGCTCTGATACCAATTGAAAATCACCTAGAGGGGGGTGAACAGGTGATAATGCTAATCAATGGACAAATTAAAAATTTAAGATGTAACAATCACCCAACAAGATTCACAAGATGAATGAAAGCAAGTAAATATAGCAATGATGATGATAAGCAAGTAATAGGTGCAAGTAAAGTAATGTAAAGAAGTGCAAGAATGTAAACCAATCACAAACATAAGGATATGTTATCGAGGTTCGAGCACCCAGCTCTACTCCCCGCCTTCCCCAGAAGGATTCTAGCTACTTCCACTATCACAAAGAAATCACAATTACACCGGAGTACCCAACTCCACAATCTCAATTATAAGCAATTTCTGAGTAGTCAAAAGACCACAAACTCTCTCTTTCAAAAGTCTCTTCCCTTACAAAAGGTCCTTAGAGAACAATGAGTAGGAATGAAGCTCTTGTTGTAAGTGAAGAAAGAAAATTAAATCAGAGAGAATTTCAAAAACACTTCAGAAAATGAGAGAGAATTTCAGCACAAAAAACCAAGAAACAAAGCTCTTTTGAATGCCTTAAACTTTTGAATTTTTCTTGTAATAATTGTTGTTAGCAATCTCTCCCCAAACACCCCTATTTATAGGAGAGGGCTAGGGTTTAGGGATAATACAAACTTAAGGTTAATTAAGTCATATTAGATTTGAAATATATCCCTAAATCAAATTTTAAACACAAGAAGACAGAATAAAACAGCTCATTAAAAAACTGCCCGTTACTGTTCAACGGATAGTTCGGTCGACTGGCGGTCGACCGTACGTTCAAAATTATGACCGTTGCAGGTCAGCGGTCGACCGCCCGGTCGACCCAATCTATCCGAGAGCAGACTGAGTTACAGTCGGTCGACTGTGCGGTCGACCGCAAAAACGTGCACACTGATACATGTACACCCAGAATTACAGTCGACTGGGCCGGTCGACCGGCCAAACCTGTCATAGGTCCGGTCGACTGGCTCAGGTCAAAAACCAGGTTTTGGACAGAAAATTAAAAGGGATTTTGATTTTGACAAAAATACTTTTGAACAAGGATTAGCATAAAATATAAATATATATCTGTAGGCAAAATCTTGTATGCAAAATATTTTTGTATAAATTATAAGAAATTATTTTGGATTAAGTATGTGCGCAAAAACGTGTGTGATAGAGCTTCAAACCTATCCACTATTCTTTAACAAACTATAAAACTAAAAACAAAATAATTAAAGACTTCTTGAGCAATCTTCAAGTCTTTGAGCCATGCTATCCTTGCTAGAGCCTTCTTCTTCTATGATCCTTCCTTGATGTGCAATATGCCTTCATAGCTTTATGAACCTAGAAGTTGTTGCAATAGCAAGCAATGGCCTCCAAATATGGTACTTATCCTGAAACTTATCTTAAGCAAATTCATTAGTACCAAATAGCTCTTATTTGGTTTGTCATCATCAAAACACAAAACAATTGGAGAGTGTAACCTCTTGGGCCAACAAAAGTAAAAGTCTCATACTCCTCTACAGGAAGAGAGTTCAAGTGAATTACCGTTTTATCTTATTCATCGACCTCCACATCCACATTAACTAAATTTGTAAGAAACTTTATGTAGCGATTCAAGTGTTCGTTGATGGAGCATCCTTTCTTCATCTGAAAACTATAAAGCTTACTCTTCAGCTGTAGTCTTGATTCAATACTTTTAATCAGAAATTTTTTCTCTAGGATCCCCCAAAATTGCCTCGCAGATGTTTCGTGCAACATAGGATACTTAATATCCTTTAGTCAAACAAGACCTGATTAAGCCACACGCTGTTCGCTTCATCTTATCCCAATCTTCTTCAGTGTTTGAGTTTCGCTTCTTCTCCAATCGTAGAGTGTCTTCGACATTTGATGTCGTCAGTGCATCCATCACTTCGCATCTCCACATACCAAAGTTGTTCATGCCATTGAATTTCACCACATTAATCCTCAGTGAATGTGGATTCATGGATTTCTCCATCGATGTACTTTGTCCAGCCATCTTCTTGACTGAATTCTCAAAGCAATGCAAAAATAAACGGAGTTAGATAAACAAATTTGATAAAGATAAGATCTTTACCTCCACACGTAACCCTAGTAGAGTTTCCGAAACTATCTGCTCCTTCGAATTGATTCATTGAGCAATCTACATGCAATTTTGAGATCGACACACGATCTCATAAACAGTCCCAACGCTGATCCGAGATCGACACATGATCTCCGCCAAACAGCAATCGATGCCCCTTGGAATCACCAGATAATCCCACGACGAACTTGGGATGCTCTGATACCAATTGTTGTGCACAGATCAACAATCAATGATGAACCCTTGGATCATAGATGCAGTAGAGAAGTACCACCCAATGTCAAGAACAAGCAAACAATAGGAAGAAACTAAAAACACAAGATTTAACGAGGTTCGAAAAATTGCCTACGTCCTCGGGGAAAGGAAGGGAGAGTTCTTTATTGATTCAATAATTAATTACAATATCATGCATACATTAGAGGAGGACTCAGCCCCTTTATTTATAGCCAAGAAGACCTAGAATAATTGGAAACTTCAATTAGATTCGTTTTCAATTCAGAACAGAAATCCGAAATCTGGAAGGATCCGTCTGTCGGTCGACCGGCCGGTCACCGACCCAAGCCCCAGTCAACCGCGCCAGTCGACCGCTCCAACCGAGAGCAAACCCTTGTCAGTCGGTTGACGGGCAGTCGACCGATAATGCCTGTGCACGTTGGTGCACACCAGTCGACCGGCCGGTCGACCGATAAGTGCTGTTAGTCAATATTGGCTACGTTGTCTTTGTTACTTGTCTTCGTCTTTGGCTACCTCTACCTCTCTCTTCCTACACATTGTATATCATGTCTGACACAAAACCAGCAGATACAATACTTGACAAAGAAAAGCGGTCAAAAAAACAGATTAAAGGGCTGTTTGTTTCGCCGTAAAAGACGTAAAAGTCCGTAATTCGTAAATAACTTACAACCCAATTACAACTACGACATTTGTTTGGATTGTAATTCGTAAAAGGCTTACACAACTCAACTACCGCTCACTTGCAACCCAATTACCACTCACTTACAGCCCAGTTACAGTTAAATTTGTGGTCATGTAAATTTGTATTATTATTTATGTTAATATTAATTTTTTTAATATTTAGCATTTTTAATATTTATTTGCAATATTAAAATATTTTAAATCACCAAATGGTTAATTTTGTGGTCAACTTTTTTACTTACGACAACCAAACACTGTAAAATACAATACACTTTCTCACGTATAATTTTATATTATTAACCAAATACCGTAAAACTTACATGCATGTAACTCATTTACAACTATAAAAAACATTACCAATTATGGGTTACGAATTACGGCCAATTACGACAACCAAACAGACATACTCCCGAGTAGGGAAATGAAGGACAAGCATCAGAAAGATACACCACATACATAAATATGAAACACAAGAATGATGGCAGCGACACCACAAATATTCTCAGAATCCAAGCATAGCATCTTACAACCAATTCTCACAGCACATTGCTGCTTTCAGCTTTCACTGCAGATAAAATGGATATTTTACAAATGCCTGCCAGTTTCTAAGAAATATCAAAAACGGTTAACTGCACTGATGCATAAGATGAAAAAAAAGAAAACACAACTAAAATCTTGACCAACATAGTCCAGGCACAAAAAATAAGATGAGTTTACAGAGAGAATAAAATGCAAAGGGTTTCACTGTCATCATTCGTCCATTTCTCTAAAGTATCATTTATGTCACAGTAATCTGTGCTAGTAAGTTCAGTATACACATTAGAATATTCTCTAATGAACAGCTTCCCACTGTCTTTTACCTATAAGTTTCGTAGTCTGTCCTTGTATTGCAAAATTATTTAGAAAATGTCAACCCCGATGGATCCTAACAAAGGCAGCAGGTTTCTAATATACAAGTTAACCCCGACTCACTAAGAATTACTTTAAAGAGTTTAAGTGGCAAAGAAAACTCAGGTACACTGTACAATATCCAGAAGAAACCTCCAGATTTCCATTTCCACATTGCACTTCCAAAGGGTTTCATTTCTATATGGCAACTCTTCTTTGGTTACAACTGAATCTGGAATTCAGGACATTTTTCGAAATGTTCAAAGTGATAGAGAAGCTCTCTGGAAGGCGACTGTTTCCGTATATATCCAAGAATGCGAATTGGATCCTCCTGAAATCTGTGGGTGCAATGTTAACCCGTGCAGTTTAGTGTCAAAGGGACACTAGCATAATTTTGTGTGCTAAGATACTCGGAAAGTATAGTTCGCTTGGTTCCATGGTAAGTCTCACATAGCTTTTGTTCAACCCCACGCGAGGACTTCCCAGAGCATCAATTATCTGTTGCTACTTCCATATGTAGGTCATGACAACCAATCAAGAGATCAAGATCAGCCGATTCTATTGGCCAGGTCGGTGACAATCAGGTGGGAGATTTTTTGTTCAATTGAACGTTCCTTAATTACATAATCATTTTTCAAATCCCTTTTTAGATACCAATCGAACTGGTATAAGTCAGTCTCGTATTAGTAATAAATCAGTAAGATAAATAATTCAACAATGATTTATCTAACAATAATATTATTAAATTAAAAATTTCAGTACGAATAGTTTATTCAGCATAATCCCTACAATAAGAACATTAGTTCAAATAGACAGTATATAAAGAATTCATTAATTTCACAATTAATATTTATACATGATAAATATTTATTAACAATATTCGTGCAAAACTGAATGTTAGAATTAACGAACAGCGTAATAGGATAAGAACTAGATTTTGAAGTGAGATACGCGTAAAACGAATTTCCTTAAGATAATTACATCCCCTGCTATAGTGCATATAGGATAATGGACGTTGGTCTTTTAAGAGACAACACTCCTTCACGTGTTCTGCGCAGTATTTTACAAAATTACATACAGTCGAATCAAAGTTGACACTGTTGGAGGAGAGAGTATAGTAGAGGAGTTGATGTCATGCCAGGTGCTGTTGAAGATTGCCAAGGAGTTTACGACGAAAGGCAAAGGGACAGCGGGCAGGAAATTAGAAGCAGCAGCAGAAGACAGGCGAGTCGGTCGACCGGTCCGGTCGACCGACGTGCACAGCATGCACAGGGAATTGAGCGGTCGACCGGCCCGGTCGACCGAAGTGCTCTGACTGCTGGAACCCAATTCTCGGGTTTTCTGGGTCGACCGGCCGGTCGACCGGAATACAGGGACTGTGCTCTCGGGTTTCTTCGGTCGACCGTCCGGTCGACCGATAGTCGGGTCTGGGCGGAAAACTGCTGTTTCGGGAAACTGAGTATTTAAGCCCTAAGTGTAATTTCTAGGGTTTAGTGCCTTGAAAGAGAAAAACTGTGGATACTCTTGCATTCAGAGAGATCTACAGCGATTGTAATCATCTTCCTAAATTGAAAACTCTCTCCATTGATTGTCCCGAGGACGTAGGCATTGAGGCCGAACCTCGTTAGATCTGTTGTTTGAGATTGTGTGTTCTTCGTGTGATTTGGGCTGTTCTTTATGCTGGAGATTGTGTGATTCTCTGTTGGTTGTTGTCGGTGCGCACAACAAGTGGTATCAAAGCATCCAGGTTACGCTTGGGATTCTGAGGATTCGAAGGGTTCCAGATCTGATCAGGTGGAGATCGTGTGTCGATCTCAGGTCAGAGGTATTGGTGTTCGAGGAGATCGTGTGTCGATCTCAGGAGGACGCAAGGAGGGCTCGTTGAATCTGTGTTTGGAGTAGATCCGGTGAGAAACTCAATCTAGGGTTTCAAGAGGCAGGAAAAAAAAATCCCTTTTTTATCTGAGTAGAGATTTATTCCAATTTTGGTTATTCTTCCGCATAAATAGAGAATCAAAAGAAGATCTCAATGGCAGAAGAAACTGCATCAGTTAAGACAATGAACAATCACCCAAGGATTGAAGTTGTTAAGTTTAATGGGACTAACAATTTCGGTATGTGGAGTTGTGAGGTTATGGATGCACTGAATGCATCAAACCTCGAGGACACTCTCCTATTGGAGAGGAAGAAGAACACTACCACTGATGAAGAATGGGCGAAGATGAACAGATCGGCATGTGGCTTGATACGTTCATGCTTGTCACAAGACATAAAATACCTTGTGCAACATGAGACGTCAGCGAAGAAACTGTGGCAAACCCTTGAAAAGAAGTACCTGAAGAAGAGTGTAGAGTCCAGGTTGCAGTTTAAGAGTAAGCTGTATCAGTTCAGGATGCAGAAGGGGAGCACAGTCAATGAGCACATCAACCGATATACGAAGCTTCTTACAGATCTGCTGAATTTGGATGTCAAGCTAGAAGAGGAAGATAAGGCGGTTATCTTTCGAATTCACTACTTGCAGAGGAGTACGAGACATTCACACTGACCTTCATTAATGGAAGGCAGAGCTTGGATTATGATGAGGTGTCATCTTCATTGATTAGTTATGAAACAAGGAAGAATGAAAGATATCCCTCTCAGACAAGTTCATCAGCAGAGGCATTAGAAGTAAGAGGTAGAGGTTCATCAAGGAAGGGAAAGGAGATTAGGGGAAGATCAAAGTCCAGGCCGGGCTTCAGGGATCCCAAGAAAAATCAGTGCGCATTCTACAAAGAGATTGGGCACTGGAAAGTAGACTGTCCAAAATTCAAGGGAAAGAAGAAAGAGTCAAAATCTGAAGCAAATCTCGCAAAAGTGGTAAAAACTGCAAGCAACAAATCACAGGCAGATGGATCAGATTCGGATTCTTCAGTGTTCTCGTTTTCAGTCACCACTCCTGTCATTAGTTACTCGGGGGAGAACGAGTGGCTCTTGGACACAGGTGCAACATATCATGTATGCCCTAATCGAGACTGGTTTACCAGTTTTGAGAAGTTGGAGGGGTGTTCGGTCGTCATGGGCGACGATCACCCATGCATCATTGAGGGTGTTGGCACTATTCCAATCAGGATGTTTGATGGGATGGTGAGGGAACTGAAAGAAGTGAGATATGTTCCTCAGCTAAAGAGGAACTTGATCTCTGTAGGAGTTTTGGAATCACTGGGGCTCGGAGTGTCAATTAAGGATGGAGTTCTTAAAATGACAAAGGGCTCGATGGTGGTGTTGAAGGCCGATCGCCGTAACAACTTGTATTACTTGAAGGGTAGTACAGTGACAGGACAGGTGGCAGCTTCAACCAGTCAGAAGGAAGATTCAACCCGGCTGTGGCACATGAGGCTGGGACATGCAGGGGAGAAATCAATGCAAACTCTTGTGAAGAAAGGGTTGCTGAAGGGTGCTGAGACCTGCAAGCTGGATCTATGTGAACATTGCATCATCGGCAAGAAGACCAAGGTGAAGTTTGGCACAGCTTCGCACTGCACGGAGGGTATTCTTGACTATGTTCACACGGATGTATGGGGACCTACCAAGACTGCATCGATTGGAGGTAACCACTATTTTGTGTCGTTCATTGATGACTACTCTAGGCGCTGTTGGGTGTACACTATGCGACACAAAGGTGAAGTCCTAGAGTTGTTTGTGAAGTGGAAGGCTAATCTGGAGAGAAGCACAGGAAGGAAGATCAAGGTTCTCCGTTCTGACAATGGAGGGGAGTACAAATCCGATCCGTTCCTACAGCTATGCCTTGATGAGGGCATCGAGAGACACTTCACAGTACCGGAGAATCCGCAACAAAATGGGGTGGCTGAGAGGATGAACCGAACTTTGCTAGAGAAGGTTCGGTGTATGTTATCCAATGCAGGACTGCCAAAGAAGTTCTGGGCTGAAGCTTTGGGGTATGCATGCCACCTTGTGAACAGGTTGCCGTCATCTGCAATAGGGGGGAAGACTCCTCTTGAAGCTTGGTCAGGAAGAACTGCTCAGGATTATGATTTGCTATGGGTTTCGGATGTCCAGCCTACTACCACGTCAGAGAAGACAAGTTGGACCCAAGGGTAAAGAAAGGGTGTTCGTTAGCTTCAAGCGAGGAACCAAGGGGTTCAAGATTTGGGACCAAAAGGACAACAAATTCATAATCAGCATGGATGTCACATTCGATGAGGCTTCACTGATGAAGCCTACGGTCTCTAAGCAGGTGGAGACCAGCAAGACCAAGGAGCTATTGCAGCAGGTGGAGAGTGATGCAGATCCACCATCTCTAGAGGATTCAGTATCAGTGAGGATCATTCCTGAGGTGATACAGGGAGGTGATCAAGTTGCAGAAGAAGATGCTGAAGTTGTTGAAGAGGATCAGGAGCAGGTCATGGGTACTGTTCCAGATTCTACTGCAGTTGAAAGACCACGGAGGAATACTATGAGACCGGGTTGGCTCACCACTGATATGGTCGTCGCGTATACACTTCCAGTTGTTGAAGAGGCTATTCCATCTACCTTCAGGGAAGCTGAGATCAGTTCGGAAGCAGAGATGTGGAAAGAGGCCATGAATGAAGAGATGCAATCTCTTTATAAGAACAACACATGGGAACTTACCAAGTTGCCCAAGGGGAAGAAGGCCATAGGGTGCAAGTGGGTATTTGCTAAGAAGCAAGGATCTTTTCAAGAAGATATAGTGCGCTACAAGGCAAGGTTGGTGGCTAAAGGCTACGCTCAGAGAGAAGGAATCGACTACAACGAGGTGTTCTCCCCGGTAGTTAAACACTCATCTATTCGGGTTCTATTGGCTTTGGTGGCGCAGAATGAGTTGGAACTGGACCAACTTGATGTGAAGACCGCCTTTCTCCACGGCAATCTTGAGGAGGAGATCTACATGACACAGCCCACAGGTTACAAAGCTGCAGGGAAGGGAGATTTAGTATGTAAGCTGAAGAAATCGCTGTACGGTTTGAAGCAGTCTCCTAGACAGTGGTACAAGCGATTTGACAGCTTTATCAGGAAGAAGAAGTACACACGAAGCCATTTCGATCCATGTGTGTACTACAACAAGTTACCATCAGGTGAATATATCTATCTACTTCTTTATGTAGATGATATGCTGATTGCTTCTAGGTCAAGATCTGCTATTGATTCTCTGAAGAAGATGTTATCGTCAGAGTTCGAGATGAAGGACCTGGGGGAAGCAAGGAAAGTATTGGGCATGGAGATCACAAGAGACAGGAAAGCTGGCAGGATAAGTTTGACTCAGAAGGGCTATCTGGAGAAGGTACTGCAGAGGTTTAATATCGGGAAGAATACTAAGTCTGTTAGTACACCAATGGCGCCGCACTTCAAATTGTCAGCGAAGATGTCTCCAAGGAGTGTTCAAGAGCGTGAGCATATGTCTCATGTTCCATATGCCAATGCGGTGGGTAGCTTGATGTATGCAATGGTGTGTACGAGGCCAGATCTATCACAGGCAGTCTCCATGGTGAGTAGATACATGCATGATCCTGGACAGGGTCATTGGGAAGCTGTGAAATGGATTCTGAGGTACATCAAGGGAACTGTTGATGTAGGCCTAGTGTTCGAGAAGGACGACACCGGAAAGTAAGAGTGCATAGGGTATGTTGATTCAGACTATGCAGGTGCTCTTGACAAACGCCGGTCGACGACGGGATATGTCTTCACATTCTCGCAGGCACCGGTGAGTTGGCGCTCCACACTTCAGTCTACCGTCGCGTTGTCGACCACAGAGGCTGAATATATGGCTATGACAGAGGCCATGAAGGAGGCAATCTGACTTCAGGGATTGCTTGATGACTTGGGCGTGGAACAGGATATATTGAGGATAAACTGTGACAGCATGAGTGCCATTTACTTGGCAAGGAACCAAGTCTATCATGCAAGGACGAAGCACATCGATGTCAGGTATCACTTTGTTTGGGAGATTCTAGAAGAAGGTGACATTGACTTGTTGAAGATTCACACTTCGGAGAATCCGGCCGATAAGCTTACAAAGGTGGTGTCGGGAGTAAAGTTTGCACACTGCAAAGACTTGCTTCATATCCTTCAGGTGAATTGAGCTTGCTGAAGCTCATTTGGGTGAACTACGGACGGCTTGATCCCTTGGGCAAGGGGTACGTAGGCAACCAGGTTGGTGCAGCCGATATCGAGTCGATGTTCGGCTCAGATTTGGAAATCTTCACCGAGGTGGAGAATTGTTGGAGGAGAGAGTATAGTAGAGGAGTTGATGTCATGCCAGGTGCTGTTGAAGATTGCCAAGGAGTCTATGACGAAAGGCAAAGGGACAGCGGGCAGGAAATTAGAAGCAGCAGCAGAAGACAGGCGAGTCGGTCGACCGGTCCGGTCGACCGACGTGCACAGCATGCACAGGGAATTGAGCGGTCGACCGGCCCGGTCGACCGAAGTGCTCTGACTATAGGAACCCAATTCTCGGGTTTTCTGGGTCGACCGGCCGGTCGACCGGAATACAGGGACTGTGCTCTCGGGTTTCTTCGGTCGACCGTTCGGTCGACCGATAGTCGGGTCTGGGCGGAAAACTGCTGTTTCGGGAAACTGAGTATTTAAGCCCTAAGTGTAATTTTCTAGGGTTTAGTGCCTTGAAGAGAAAAACTGTGGATACTCTTGCATTCAGAGAGATCTACAGCGATTGTAATCATCTTCCTAAATTGAAAACTCTCTCCATTGATTGTCCCGAGGACGTAGGCATTGAGGCCGAACCTCGTTAGATCTGTTGTTTGAGATTGTGTGTTCTTCGTGTGATTTGGGCTGTTCTTTGTGCTGGAGATTGTGTGATTCTCTGTTGGTTGTTGTCGGTGCGCACAACAGACACGTACCTTCCACTTGACAGAAAGTTGAAACGGACCAAAGGATTACAAAAATTCTGAAGAGAATTTTTGTCTGAACAGACCTTGTATTCAGAGAGGAGATAAAAAAAAAAAAAAGAATTCCGAGTTGTTTTGGTTATTTCTTTGGAGTGGTTTTCTATCATTTATATTGGAATTGGAGGAACCTTTCGGTTGTAACAGGTGCAACCCTTCCAAATAGACACATCTATTCGGTTAGAAGGGGCACAACCTTTCCGAACAGATACATCCGTTCATTGAATAGACATCCATTTGGCCCAAACAGTTTGTTCCTGAACAAACACATCCATTCGTTCGTAACGAGCGCAACCGTTCCGAACAGACAAATTCATTCGCATACCACTTAAAAGTTGGACTAAATAGTTTTCACTCATTTTGATCTCATTTAGTTCTTGTTCTAGGCTAATTTTCGACTTGAATATCTTTTTCATTTAGAAACAAAATTGAACATATGAATTTGTCATGTTCATTGTCAATAGAAGGAGAACATATTCCAATCATCTCCCGCGCATTCTGAGCAGCGGGTCCGACCTAAAATTCATCACAAAATTTTTAAAAACTCACTTAGTTAATTTCAAGTTTCCAACACCACATTAACAATTGACTACGAAGTTTTGCTTTTACCACAGTTCCCCTTGAAATTGTTAGACACCATTATTTCTGAATTTGTCAAATAAATATAAATAAAATATCATTTACCTTGGGTCTGACATTTTTTCTCATTAGCAATTAGTGTCCTTGCCAAACAGAACAAAACACCAAGCAATGATGGGATCTACAGTTGGCCCACACAGCATGTAGAGGCGGCCTGCTACATGCATTTGTGATGTGGCACTTGAGCTCACACACTTCGACTAGTATACATTCTGACAAGGGTGAGAACAGACCACAGGTCGTGTGATTTTTTTGACAATTTTTACAATCGACCAAAGTGTAAACCATCAATCTGAACCCCGCCCAAACCAGAGTGGTATGACTACTTTGGGTTTGGGTAAATTCGAATGACTCGGTCAGGTCAGATTGGTTTACAGGAGTTTGAGATTTTATTTTTTTCTTTTCATTTCAATTTTTTTTTCCCCTTTGTGATCTTAGGATTCTTAAACTGATCTCCACTTCTTAAAATAGATCCATACGAAATCAGCTATCCTTGGCCAAGAATTAGAAGAACATATCACAAAAACTTGCTTCGCATCCTCAGGAAATCAAAATTTTGCAAGAAACTGGATTTTACACAATAGTTACATTCATTTACTTCTGATTTACACCAAATGTCATAAATTACTTAGTTGCAAGTTTCAATTCGATTGCAAATTCTATATTACATGAAATACAACAACAACAACAACTAAGCCATTTGTCCTAAGTATTTGGGGTAGGCTACATGAACCAAAAGAGAATTACGCCGGATCGGCACATGAATCAGCTTTCTCCTCTCATTTCTATCGAGCAATATGCCTTCACTGTGACCTTTAGCCTCTATATCTTGTCGTATTACCTTCATCCATATTTTCTTCGGTCTCTTCTGCGCTCTTTTAACTTGCTCTAATTTGATACACTCTACTCGCCGGACTGACGTATCTGTATTAACACCTATAAAATCTCATAAAATCTCATAAATTTCACAAAAATAAGTTCTTATAAATATTTGAAGAACAAATATGTGTGACCAAAAATTAACAAAAATAACAAACTATTTGAACTATTTTTGTGATATAGAAATTAAGTTTTAAACCAAAATCGATATTTTTCAAAAAACAAACTGTGAAATGAAAATCTAATTTTTCTCAAACTTGTATAAATACAAAAACAAGATATTTAAACTCTTTTGAAGCATAGAGTATATGGATAGAATCCAATACACACATATAAAAGATATATCTATTTTTTGACATTAAATCCAAAATAAGTTTTGTTAATTACAAAAATCTAAACACAATGAAATAGAATCATCAAAATAAGTTTCCATAAATATATAAAGCATAGATGTATATAGATGAAATCCAATATAAATTAAATCATGTAAACTTGTTTTGATTCTATCTATTCATGAACCAATATATATGTGTTCTTGAAATCCAAAACTGGTTAAACCGAAAACCAAACGTATTGAACTTTTGTGTGTGTGTGTGAACTTGAGCATATCATCGCTAATCTATCTTACACAAGATCTAAACACAAACTAAATCTGAACAAACCGAAATCTTCTTGTAGAACTATTTCTGCAAGCCGACTCGAACCAAACACGATCCAAAGAGCATAACTCCATCCGAGTGCTAGATGCGATCTTGACGCGCGAGTTCTTGAATCTACATATGTTAGCTCTAAAACTCCTTTGTTGAAACTAAGCACCTACTAAGATCTTGATCAATAACTGAAACTATACAAATATAAGATCATTAGTAACTATAACTACATGAGTTAATCATCATCAAAACTAGAGTGATGGGCCTTTGGGCCAACACCATCTGCTCCAACTCTAGATCAAACTGAACAACTATAGCCAATAACATCCGAATAGAAGTATGCTTGACTACATGAGAGAAGATCTCATTGTAGTTAATGCTCTCATTCTGAGCATATCCTTTGGCAACTAACATTGCCTTTTACTGCTCATTGTCCTTCTTGCGAAAGACCCATCTGCAACCTATTGTCTTGGAGACCTTTGGAAGATCAACTAATGTCCATATTTGATTTCTATCCAAAGCTTCCATCTCTTCCTCCATGGCTGTAATCCACTTGTCGTGATCATCTATCTCGATTGTTTTCCTGTAACTGTCAGGATCTCCTGTTTCTGTTACTAATGCGAACGAGACATGATCATTATCCCAGCCATACCTTGTTGGTGGCACCGTAACTCTGACAGACTACCTCAATAGTTTAGGTTGCTCTTGAGTAGCCTCCTATTTGTCTCAATCTGAATCTGAGGAGTCCTTTTCTGACCCTTCAAGCCTTTTAGGACTCTCTGGGAACTCAACTCCTTTTTCCTAAGTGTCTGTTGAACTGTCTGAAGTTCCATCTTGCGCTTTATCCTCCATCTTTGACTTCTCTTGCAACATTGATTCTTCATCAAAAATCATATCTCTGCTGATAAAGACGCTCCTTTTCTCGGTATCTCAAAGTCTGAAACTCTTGACTCCTTTGGTGAACCCAAGAAGATACAGTTCTTAGATTTGAATTCTAGTTTGTTTCTTTTCTGATTATCAACCAAACTATATGCCGAGCAACTGAAAATTCATAAGGTTGAATAGTCCACAGGCTCTCCTCGCCATACCTCCTCTAAGATCTGAAAATAAATATCTGTTGATGGTGACATGTTTACCAGATAACTCATATGATTAACCGCCTCTGCCTAAAATCCTTCTGACATGTCAACTTGTAATCTGATACTACGAACACGCTCTGTAAGTGTTCAATTCATGCGCTCTGCTACTTCGTTATGTTTTGGTCGCCCTGGATACATAGCTGGTGTTTGATGCCTTTACTTGCTAAGTAGTCTTTAAATTCTTTGGAGGTATACTCGCCTCCATTGTCGGACCTCAAGACTTTCACCTTCCATCTTGTCTGGTTTTTCACCATAGTTTTCCATTCCTTGAACTTCTGAAAAACTTTCGATTTCTGCTTCAAGATGTATACCCAAACTTTTCTTGATAAATCATTTATGAAAGTAACATAGTATATAGCACCCCCAATGGATGCTACTGGCGAAGGCCGCCACACATCCATGTATATGAGATCTAGCAAGCCCTTTGTTTTCTGCTGTGATGTAGAGAAAGCTACTCTACATTATCTACCCATAATGCAAAATTTACAAAGATCAAGTTTGTAACATTTAATACCTGGTAGAGCACTCCTTTTGTGCAGGACTTGAAGACCTTGCTCGCTCATGTGTCCACAATACATGTGCCAAAGTCTTGTAGTATTCTCCTTCTCTGTTACTAGAGAAGCATCACCAATAATAATGCTTCATGTCAACTTGTATAAGTTTGCTATCCGTTTTTCTTTGAGAATCATCATGGAGCCTTTAGTAACTTTGATTACTCCATCTGCACTAGAAAACTTGTACCCTCGAGCTTTCAAGGCTCCCAACGAGAGAAGATTCTTCTTTAAATCCAGAACGTGTCGAACGTTCGTGAGGGTTCAAACATGTCCATCAAACATCCTCATACGGATGTTGCCAATGCTAACAGTCTCCATCAGGACAGAGCTTCCATCATAAGGCTTATAAGTACTGAACCACTCCCATTTTGGGCACATGTGGTATGTTCACCATGAGTCAAGTAACTAAGCATCTGAGTATTTACCTTTTCCTAACTCAGCCGTCAAGACATCACGTGAATTCTCATCTGCTTCTTTGGCAACCCATGCTTGATCTGACTTTCCATTGGTACTAGGTCCATCAAAATTTTTGCCACCTTTTCTTTTCAGCATTTCCTTATATTTTATACAATTTTCTTGATGTGCCCTGGTTTCTTGCAAAAGTAGCAAGAGAAACTGCTAGAGCCTCTGGATCCTTTTTGGGTCCCATACTCTTTGATCTTCCCCTCTGTCCCTTGACAGATAATTCGTCCTCTATAGACTCTGTCTTCTTCATCAGCTCGTTATTCTGGAGTATTTGCCTAACACCTTCTAACTCTAAGGTCTCCTTACCATACATGATAATGGCCGTCAAGTGGTCATAACTTGATGGAAGAGAAGAGAGTAATAGAAGAGTTTTGTCTTCTTCTTCTATCTTAACTTCTAGAGCTAACAAGTTGCTTAAAATTATAGTAAAAGCATTGAGATATCATAGAATAGGCATACATTCTTTCATCCGAAGGTTGTATAACTATTTCTTCATGAAAAGCTTGTTCGACAAACTCTTCGTCATGTACATGCTCTCCAGCCTACACCAAAGACCAACCAATTGTCTCTTCATTCATCATATTGTAGAGGACATCATCTGATAGAAACAATATGATCATCGCTTTTACGTGAAAGTTAATGCCATTCCATTCATCATCCTCCATCTTCGATGGTTTCTTCTCAATACCAAGCAGGGTTTTGCGTGTGCCCTCCTTCTCGAGCAATGATGTTACTCGCATCTTTCACAATAGGAAGTTGGACTTTCTGTCGAATTTCTCCAACTCAAACTTGGTTATCGTGGTCGTCTTGCTAGTCATTGCTCTGATAGCAATTGTTGATGATCTATCACCGATCAAACAATAAAGAAACACCGAGTTAGAGACTCGGCAACGGAAGTGAAAGTGTAGAAGATCTACCACTAGCAAGCAATTAAAACTAAATCACCATATAACCAAAGAACACAAGATTTAATATGGTTCGACAATGTGTCTACATCTACGGGGAGGAGGGGAGAAATCTTTATTAAAAACAAAGAAGAAAATACAAGAGTTATAAGAAGATCTCTCTCTCACACAACTCTCAATAGTGAAAATCTGAATTTCTTTTGAATTCTTGACACACCATCAAAAGGCCACCGCCAAGGGATTTATATAGGCACCTAGGATGATCCTACTCCTTCACAAACTCTAATAACGAAATTAACACCTTCTTAGAAAAATAGAAAACCCGTATTCAAACCAAAACAGGAGACATATCCGTATTAGGAAACTGTCAGAGCTTGAATTCTTCTCCAATGAATATGAAGCACTCCAAATACTAACAATTTGAACTCTCTATATATCAAGAAAGCAATTACAAACCTCAACTCTTATTTTAAGAGGAATCACGGGGAGAAGTTCAGGGCCCTTCACCGGGTATACGACTTCATTTCTTGTTTGTTGAGTAGTCTAATTTTCAGTTGTTTATAATTATATTTTAAATTTTCGCTTTAGTTTAGTGTATCACCTATTCACCCCGTAGGTGATTTCAATTTAATGGCCATTACTCGGCATGGTATCAATCGCAATGATACGGGGCCAATTGAGGAAACTGTAAACATTCTTCATGATGCTGCTATATATGTTGAAGCTGATCATCTCAAAGGTGCTATTGAGAACATTATCTTTGGTCAGCTTGTGCCAATTGGCACAGGAGATTGTGCTTTATATCTGAATGATGATATGTTGCAGCTGGCAATCAAACTCCATCTTCCTAGTTACATGAAAGGTCTGGGCTTCTGCATGACACCTTCTCGTTCACCAATATCAGGGACACCTTATTATGAAGTGTTGATGTCGACTTGTTTAGCCCACATATTCGATCTTCACCAATTACATATGCTCAATTTTCTCATGTTGGTGGAATGCTTTTCTCACCCAGTTTGTCACCAGGTTGTAGTCCATCTCCAGGTTACAGCCCGTTATCCCTAGGATATAGTCTAACTTACCCTGGTTACAGCCCGAGCTCTCCTGGTTATAGCCCCACTTCCCCGACCTACAACCCTAGTTCTCCTGGGTATAGTCCATGTAGGGAGAGAGAAGTATTGTATGGAGGAGATCAGAAGCCAAAAGGAGTGAGAACGGCGCGTGAACAGAGACAGAGTTAATATCAGGACCAGCAGCAGAGCCGGTCAATCGCCCGGTCGATCGGTGTGCACAAAGCAGGGCTAATCGACCGCCCGGTCGACCAGTGTGTATAAATGTGCACAGGATAGTGCACATGATAGCTCGGTTGACTGCTTGGTCGATCATAGTAGGAGAACGGTCGACCTCCCGATCAACCGACTGACATGATGAGACTCTCGGTTGAACATGGTCGACCGACCTGTCCACCGGGTGCTTGGATCGGTCGACCGCCCGTCGACCGACCGGCGTATCTGGGCGTGGATCTGCCTCTCCTTTCTAGATTCAGACTTTGTTTCTGAATTAAAGAAGAATTCAATTGGGGTTTTCTAAATTCCTGAGACTCTTTGGTTATAAATAAAGGGGCAAAGCCCTCTTGAATTGTTTGCAAGGTACAAATTTGTATTGGTTGTTAAATCAATAAAGCTCTCTCTCCCTTCCCCCGAGGATGTAGGCAAATTGCTGAACCTCATTAAATATTGTGTTTGCTTTCTCTCTTGTTTCTTGTTCTTTATTATCGTCTGGTATTTCTCTGTTACATCTATTGGGTTCCTCGCTGGTTGTTGCATCACGCGTGTAACAAGTGATATCAGAGCATCCCAAGTTTATCGTGGGATCGTGTGTCGATTCCATGAGCATTGGTGACTGTTTGGCGGAGATCGTGTGTCGATCTTGGAGCAATATTGAACTGTTTGTGGGATCATGTGTCGATCTCAAAATAGCATTTGCATTGCTCAAGGAATCAGATTCGGTGGAGTAGATCATTTCAGAAACTCTTCTAGGATTTCACTTTGAGGTAAAGATCTTATCTTTATTTAGTTTGTTTAATCTAACCTGTTTGCTTTCACATTGCTTTGAGGGAACCATTGAGAAGATGACCGAAGATTGTACATCTACGATGAAATCTATGAACCCATATCCTTTGAAGGTTGATGTGGTGAAGTTCGACGACAAGAACAACTTTGGCATGTGGACGTGTGACGTGATAGATGCACTGACGGCATCAAACCTCGAAAACACTCTACTATTAGAGAAAAAGTGTTATTCCACTTCTGAAGAAGAGTGAGACAAGATGAACCGGACAGCGTATAGTTTGATTAGGTCTTGTTTGACACAAGAAATCAAGTACCGTGTGTTACATGAATCATCTACTAGGCAGTTCTGGGAGATCCTAGAGAAGAAGTATCTGACAAAGAGCACTGAGTCGTGGCTGCAATTGAAGAGGAGGTTTTATAGCTTTCAGATGAAGAAAGGACTCTCCATTGATGAACACATAAATAACTACACCAAGATTCTTGCAGATCTAGTTAATGTGGATGTTAAGATTGATGAAGAGGATAAGGCAGTGATTCTTTTGAATTCTCTTCCAGACGAAGAGTATGAGACCTTTACTCTTATCTTAATCAATGGTAAACAAACACTTAAACTATAATGAAGTGTCGGCTGCTCTTATAAACTATAAAGTAAGAAGGCAAGATAGATTGTCTTCTCATGAGAGTACATTAGCAGAGGTGTTGACGGTAAGAGGCAGAGGTTCATATAGGAAGGGCAAATGTGATTGCGAGAGATGGAAGTCCACGCCAGATTTCAGAGATCTAAAGAAGAACCAATACGCTTTCTGCAAAAGAACTAGGGCACTGGAAAGTTGATTTTCCAAAGGCCAAAGGTAAGAACAAGGAGTCAAAAGCTGAGGCAAATCTCACACAGGTGGTCAGTACTCACACCAGTACTTCACAGGCAGGTGGATCAGACTCTCAGACTCATCTGTATTCTTATTCTCTGTTACTACTCCTATCGTTGGTTACTCAGGAGATGTTGAGTGGATATTAGATACTGAAGCTACATACCATGTGTGCCCGAACAGGGATTAGTTTTCTAGCTTCAAGAAGCTAGACGGATGTTCAGTAATTATGGGTGATGATCGCCTATGTAATATGGAAGGTATAGGAACAATCTAGATCAAGATGTTCGATGGGATGATACGAGAATTGAAGGAAGTGAGGTATGTGCCTCAACTTAAGAGAAATCTGATTTCTATTGGTCCTTTGAAAATATTGGATCTTGAGGTATTAATAAAGGATGGAGTTCTCAAAATGACCAAAGGCTCAATGGTGGTTCTGAAGGGCGTCCGCCGGAATAATCTCTACTACTTAAAGGGTAATACTGTTATAAGACATGTGGCGACCTCTATTGATTCAAATAATGACTCAATCAGGTTATGGCATATGAGTCTAAGACACACAGGTGAAAAATCTTTGCAAGCTCTTGTAAAGTAAGGACTATTGAAAGGTGCCAGAACCTGCAAACTGAATTTCGACCAAGGTGAAATTCGGCACAGCAACTCACTCACTGAGGGAATTCTGGATTATGTTCACACTGACGTTTGGAGGACCTACCAAGACTGCATCTATTGGAGGTAATCACTACTTTGTGATTTTTATTGATGATTATTCTAGGCGATATTGTGTATATACCATGAAGCACAAAGGGGAAGTCCTAGAATTATTTGTGGAGTGAAAAAAGAATTTGGAGAAAAGTACGGGAAGGAAAATCAAGGTCCTCCAGTCAGATAACGGAGGGAGTATAAGTTTAATCCTTTCCTAAAGCTATGTCGTGATGTAGACATAGACAGGCACTTCACAGTGAGGGAAACAGCGTAACAAAACGGAGTAGCAGAAAGGTGGAACAGGACTTTGCTAGAGAAGGTCTGTTGTATGTTATCCAATGCTAGATTACCAAAGAATTTTTGGGTTAAGGCTTTGGCATATGCTTACTATCTCGTCAACAGGTTGCCTTCATCTGCGATAGGAGGTAAAACTCCTCTAGAGGTTTGGTCTAGGAAACTTGCTCAGGACTATGATTCGCTAAGGGTATCTGGTTGTCTAACCTACTACCATGCTAAAGAAGACAAGTTAGACCCAAGAGCGAAGAAAGGAGTGTTCGTAGGATTCAAGAGAAGAATAAGAGGCTACAAAATCTGGGATCCTAAGGATAGAAAATTTATTCTCAACAGCGATGTCACATTTGATGAGACTTCAATGTTGAAGCCTATAATCTCTCAGCAGGTGGAGATTGAAAGGACCAAAGAGGTATCGCAGCAAGTGGAGAGTGATGCTACTCTACCATCTCTAGAAAGGTTAGTATCTTTCTAGATCATACCCAAGGTGACACAGGGTAGTGATCAAGTAGCCGAGCAGGATGCTGATGATGATGAGGATCAAGAACAGGTTATGGGTGATGTTCATAAATCTATTGCAGTTGGAAGACCCAAAAGAAATCCACGCAAACCAAGTTGGCTTACTAAAGATATGATTGTAGCCTATGCTCTCCCAGTCGTTGAAGAGGCAATCCCGTCTACATATAAGGAATTGAAATCAGTTCAGAATCGAAGATGTGGAAGGATGCCATGGAAGAAGAGATGAGTTCTCTACACAAGAATGACACTTGGGAAATGACAGAGTTACCCAAAGGAAAGAAGGCAATTGGCTGTAAGTGGGTATATGCAAAGAAATAGGGATCTCTCAAGGAAGATATTGTACGCTACAAAGACAAGTTGGTGGAGAAAGGCTATACACAATGAGAAGGAATTGATTATAACGAGGTATTCTCCCCTGTTGTAAAGCACTCGTCAATTCAAATTTTGCTGGCACTGGTAGCACAATACGAATTAGATCTTGACCAGCTCAATGTGAAGACCGCCTTTCTCCATGGCACAATACGAATTAGATCTTGACCAGCTCAATGTGAAGACCGCCTTTCTCCATGGCGATCTTGATGAGGAGATCTATATGACTCAGCGATGAGGTTCAAAACTGCAGTCAAAAAGAACATGATATGCAAGTTGAAGAAATAACTATATGGATTAAAACAATCTCCTAGATAGTTGTACAAGCGCTTCGACAACTTCATCAGAGGAAAAAGGTACACATATAACCATTATGACCCACGTGTGTATTACAACAAGCTACCTGGAGGAGAGTACATCTATCTACTGTTATATGTAGATGATATGCTTATTGCTTCTAAAAGCAGATCCGCAATTAATAAACTGAAGAAAGACTTGTCTTCTGAATTCGAGATGAAGGATCTTGGTGAATCAAAAAAGGTGCTAGGCATGGAGATTGGGCGAGACCGAAAGAGTGGCAAGGTGAGCTTGACACAAGAGGGGTATTTGTAAAAGGTACTTCAGAGGTTCAACATCGATGGTGATACAAAATTTGTAAGTACACCACTAACTCCTCATTTCAAGTTAAAAGCCACTATGTCTCCAACTACTGTTGGAGAACGTGAGTATATGACTCACGTTCCATATGCCAGCACAGTTGGTAGTTTGATGTATGCAATGGTGTGTACTAGACCACACTTGTCACAAGTTGTCTCAATGATTTGTAGATACATGCATGATCCTGGAAAGGGTCATTCGGAGGCAGTAAAGTGGGTTCTATGGTACATTAAAGGTACCATAAATGTTGGATTGATATTCGAGAAGGATTCCATAGCTAAGTAGGAGCGTATTAGATATGCTGACTCTGATTATGCAGGAGACCTTGAAAACGCTGGTCTACAAGGGGGTATGTGTTTACACTGTCTCAAGCACCGGTGAGTTGGCGCTTTATTCTATAGTCTACCATTGAATTGTCTACTACAGAGGCCGAGTACATAGTTATGACGGAGGTTATAAAGGAGGCAATATGGCTTCAAGGGTTGCTAGATTACTTGGGGATTGAACAAGATCTGTTGAAGATCAATTGTGATAGCATCAGTGCTATCTATTTGGCAAAGAACCAGGTGTATCATGCAAGGATGAAGCACATAAACATCAGGTTCCACTTTATTCAGGAGATTTTTTATGAAGGTGATATTGAGTTACTAAAAATTCACACAAAGGAGAATCCCGCAGATATGCTTACTAAGGTGGTGTCAGGAGTAAAGTTTACACATTGTAAAGAGTTGCTCCATATCCTTACAGTTGCTTAAGCTCGTTAGATCTCGTTTGGATGAACTACAGATGGCTTGATCCCTTGGGCAGGGTACGTAGGCAACCACATTGGTGCAGCCACCTTCGAGTCGGCAGGTACTACGGTGTGATCGACTTAGATTTGAGAAATCTTCATCGAGGTGGAGAATTGTAGGGAGAGAGAAGTATTGTTTGGAGGAGATCAGAGGAGATTAAAACCCAAAAGGAGAGAGAACGGTGCGTGAACAGAGAAATACTTAATATCAGGACCAGTAGCAGAGCTGGTCGATCGCCCGGTCGATCGGTGTACACAAAGCAGGGCCCGGTCGACCGCCCGGTCGACCGGTGTGCACAAACGTGCACAGTATAGTGCATAGGATAGCTCAGTGGACCGCTCGGTCGACCGTAGCAGGAGAACGGTCAACCGTTTGGTCGACCGACTGACATGATGAGACTCAATTGTACACGGTCGACCGACCGGTCGACCGGGTGCTTGGGTCAGTCAACCACCCATCGACCGACAGGCATATCTGGGCGCAGATCTGCCTCTCCTTTATGGATTCAGACTTTGTTTCTAAATTGGAGATGAATGCAATTGGGGTTTCCTAAATTCCTAGGACTCTTTGGCTATAAATAAAGGGGCAGAGCCCTCTTGAATTGTATATAAGGTATAAATTTATATTGGTTGTTAAATCAATAAAGCTCTCTCTCCCTTGCCCCGAGGACGTAGGCAAATTGCCGAACCTCGTTAAATATTGTGTTTGCTTTCTTTCTTGTTTCTTATTCTTGTTATCTTGTGGTACTTCTCTGTTGCATCTATTGGGTTCCTCGCTGGTTGTTGCATCGCGCGGCGCAACAGTCCGACCAGTCCGGCCTATTCTCCTACAAGTCCATCTTACTCCCCTACTTCTACTAGTTAAATCCCTACATCTTCAAGTTACAGTCTACCTCTCCCGCTTACAGTCCTACTTCTCCCTCTGATATCCCAACATCTCCTACCCTACTTCACCCAGTCGCAGCCTGACACTCTAGGTACAACCCAACTTCAATGGCTTGCAGCCCAACTTCCCCCGCTCATAGTCCCACATCACCTTCATACAACCCGACATCACCGTCATACAACCCCACCTCTCCTTCTTATGCTCCTACATTATCTGCATATAGCCCCACATCACCTCATTACTGTCCAACTTCCCCGAGCTACAGTCCCACCTTACCCAGTTATATTCCTACTTCTCCAAGTTATAATCCCGTCTCTTGCATATTCACCAAGCAGCTCCAGGTTACCGTCAACTAGTCCTTACAATCCGTCATCTTCGAATTACAAGACAAACTCATCTTCTGATATTAGAACTACTTTTATTTGGTGCATGTGCTTTGGAGTTAATGGGCAAGAAATAATTTCTAGTGATAATCCTTAGTTATTTAGATAGATTCGTCTTATTCAAGATAGTGAATTAAGGAAGATATTAGTGATAGAGCTAAAATAGAATGGTTGTAGCCTTGTAGGAGTGTGCCTACACTCCTATTTGTTGGGGCAGCAGTTGGCAGTAACCCTTACCTCTGATGAAAACCACCCTAGTTTTTGGGTTGTATGAAATTTCAACCCAATGTTGCAATGGGTATGGTTTTGGAATTTGGAAGTTTATTAGGTTGAGGTTCTAATCCGCCCATTTTTCAAGTTTTCTATCCACAACCAATCTGCTTTGAAGGATTAGTTAATGGATTTGTGTTATTTGATATACCTGTTAGGATTTTACTTTGTTTTCAAGAGGTTACTTTGTTTTCAAGAGGAGATGATAATCCAAGAAGATCCAATCGAGTTGGAGGAGAAGATGACTTGAAGCAGAAAAAGAGAAGCAGATCAAGAAAAATTAGTCGACTTATAGTTTACTAATAAAGACTACTAGTCGACTAGACAGATATAGAAAGGAAGCAGTTTATAAAAATACACCTAAAGGGGTGGATAGGTGTATGGCTAATATAATGACAAATGATGCGGAATTAAAAACTAATTGCAACACACTTAGTGTAACCAAAGAGCGTAGCCGAATTCCCAGTGAAGGGCTCTGGACTAACTCCTCTAGATTCCTCTAAATAAGAGTTGAGGTGCTATATGAAGCTCTCTTGGTTCAACACAAGTATGGCACACAATCAACACAAAGCATATATATATATATATATATATATATATATATATATATATATATATATATATATATATATATATATATATATATATATATATATATATATATATATATATGATATGAACAATATGATGTAGTGCAAAGTATAAAAGAGAGAGAGTTTAGAGATAGTGGATCAATCGCAAACATTGAGATATGTTTCGAGGTTCGAGCCACTGCTCTACGTCCCCGCCTTCACACCGAAGGATTTCACTATAGGTTCACACAGGATTTCCCACACAGGGAACCTCCACTGAGGATTTGTTAAATACAAATTAGGAGTACACAACTCCTCTCTCCAACAAACAACCTCTACACAAGAGGTTAGGCACAACAACAATCATCTCTATACTTAGAGGGATAAGACACTAAGCCAAAACTCCACCACAATCACCACTACACTTAGAGGGATAGCAACAAACTCAAATCACAACCTCCTCTACATTTAGAGGGATAGGCACAAAGCGACAAGCATAGAAAGATTACAATCTTGGTGATCTCAAAGACCACAAACAACCTTGGTGATCTCAATAGACCACAAACCAATTTTTTCAAAAAATAAGATCCTCTAGATAGGATAGATATGATAGCTCAAGTGTGAGAAAAATAAGGCGTTTGGAAAACAAATTACAAAGAAAAACTCTAGGTAGAAATATAAATAAGATCAAAACCAATTTCCAAAGACTCTCTTTTTCTTTGATTTTTCCAATCCTTTAAAACAAATAAAGATAAATCTTTTAGCTCAAAAACTCTTGAAAACTTGTTACTAAAAAACTTATAAAGATGAGAAAATTTGCTCTTGAAATATTTAATGAAAACAGCCCAAGGACGGGTATTTATAACACATTCCAAAAACTAGTTGTTGCCAATCTGGAAAAGCCAGAATTTGTCCTTCCGGTCGACCGGCCGGTCGATCGGCCAATGCTCATATTACTGACCGTTGTGCCTCCGGTCGACTGGGCTAAGCCATCGGTCGACCGCCCGGTCAATCAGCCAGCACCCGAGATTTGGGTGTTTTCAGTCGGTCGACCGCACGGTTTACCGGCCGAGTAGGCCGGCCTTTGTGCACGTCTTGTACACATCGGTCGACCGACCACTGGTCCGGTCGACCGTCAGTACAGTCTGGCTGAAGTTTTAGGGATTAAAAACTTGTCTTTTTAACTTCCATAAAATCCCATAAAATCACATAAATTCCACAAAAATAAGTTCTTGTAATATTTTTGAATAACAAATATGTGTGACCAAAAATCAACACATATTACAAACTATTTGAATCATTTTTGTGATAATGAAATTTGGCCTTTAAAAAATCGTATTTTCCAAAAATCAAATTTAGAAATGGAAAACCGTTTTCTCCAAAACTCATGTAAATACAAAAACATGATATTGAAACAAATTTGAAGCATCTTTGTATATGGATAGAATCTAATATACATATAAGATATATATCTATGTTTTTGAAATGAAATCCAAAACCGGTTAAACCGAAACCAAAATTTAAACTTGTGTGTGTGTGAACTTGAGCATATCAACACTATCTACCTTTACACAAGATCTAAACATTCTAAACTAAACACAAACCGAAGTCTTCTTGTCTCCAAGTCGACTCGATCCAAACGCGATCCAACGAGCTTGACTCCAACCGAGTGTTAGATGCGATCTTGACGCGCGAGCTCTTGAATCTACATGTGTTAGCTCCAAAACTCCTTTGTTGAAGCCAAACACCTACTAAGATCTTGATCAAATATCTGAAACTAATTAAACACAAGATCATTAGTGAACTATAACTACATGAATTAATCATCATCAAAACTAGAGTAATGGGCCTTTCGACCAACAATCCCCCCTTTTTGATGATGACAAGATTCATAGAGTTATATATACACGAATTAAAGTTAAGCTTCATAGAAGCTCCCCATTAACTCATGCATAGCAATAAACAAATAGATATTCAATGAAATGCATAAACCAAATAACACATATATGCATAAATATGAAAATAAACATGCATAAACTCACAAAATTCTTTTCCTCCTTTTTGCATAAACGAGGAAATAAAACAAACATGCATATATAAACTCACCAAATACTTCTCCCCCTTTATGTCAATTCATCAACAAAGGGATAAAAAAAACAAGCAATAAAGATATATATGCGATATATATTCATAAAGAGGAGAGACATAAAGTTAACTCCCCCTGCATATATGAATTTATATATGAAAAGAGATGACTAGACTCTAACCACATAAAGCAAAATATACAATGTATAAGTGGAGATGTTAAGCCCCCCTACACACGTGTACTACATACCAAAGAGAGGTTAACCACTTCAATATGAAATACACATAACATGAATCTATATATAGAGAATATGTTAAGTTTCCCTTGCATATAAGCAATATATATCAAAATATTATGAAACCTCTTTAAAACAAATTTTGATACCAATTGAAAATATCTTGTAAAATTTTGACACCAATAGAAAATGAAATATTGTACGTTTTTTATACCAATTGAAATATATTTTGTTAATTTTGATACCAACTGAAATATATTATAAATTTTGATACCAATTGAAAGTAAAAACTAAATTTTTAGGTAAACACAACTCATTTTACAATAAGGTACCAAATTGAGAATAATACCAATTTAAGATTATTGATACCAATATTGAAAAAGTTAGCATATACCAAAATAAAGCATTTTTTCATCATAAAGAGTGGGAGTAAGATACCAGTTGAAAAAAACCGATTGAAAGATAAAACACGAATATTTCTCCCCCTTTATGAAATACCAATTAAAACGATGCAAAGCTTGTATAAGATACTAATTGAAAAATAATTGACATTAAGGACTAAATCAAGCTTAGCATAAACATAATTTGTGCTTTGAGATGTAAAGATACTGTAAGCACAATCAAATTATATATATATGTATGAAAATGAATATACCAATTGAAATTGATACTAATTGAAGTTTAATGCATACATATATAAGACACAAATATGAGTATACAAACAAAAAATATCAATTGTGATACCAATTGAAAAATAATGAAGATCAAGTGTATAACTCATACTTACCACCCTATTCATGTACATGTTTTAAAGATTTTCAATTTGAGCATACAAGGCATGGTCGTCCAACCATCCGCCCTTTAAAGGATAGAAGTTTTCAAAAATAAGAATTGAAAATTGTTGTAGATTGAAAATACTACCAAATAAAGAATAAATAACTAGTTTAAAGTAACTTTTGAAAAGCTAGTTAAGGATCTTCAAAACATGAAACCAAATCATCAAAACTTAACAAGTATTAACGTATATGTATATTTTGTTAAAACTAAAGGTATACATCATACATATCCCAAATATAAACGAGTCCATAAAAGAATTTGCATGAAGGCAAGTGACTCAAGGGTATACATGTATATCCAATAGTTTTAAACAAAATTAACATATACATGAAGCTAAACACAAATTTATGAAAACATGTAAAAAAAAAAATATAGAGAATACAAGTTAAAATGCAAGAATCATCAAAACTAGGCTATACAAGTACATCTAATAGGTACAAATGAGCAATTAAGCACAAACATACAACAATCAAATGCGGCTCATTAGTTGTACAAGTATAAACACAAGTTTTAATGAAAACTACATCTAAATAAGTAATCAAAACATTAAACACAAAAGAAAATATAAACCAATATGATCATTATGTAAATGCACATGTTTTAGAGTTAGGATATGCACAATAACTAAACTATAGTAAGAACACAAAAATATAAATCCTTATAAACATAGGTGTATCTCAAAGACTATATATGCATATCACTAGTCTAATTAATATGGCATTTAACATAATAATCATGAAAAATCAAATATACTAAAAATCAATAATATGAAAGCATGTAAACTAAATGAAAGTTAGAGATAGTTATCAAAACCATTATAGCTAATCTCTAAATCTCCAAACCATGGTGGTCCTCCCACCAAACATTTCTTGAAAGTGATGCATCCAAAATTGTCACCATTTAGCTCGGAACGCATCCACCATCAAGGCACCATTACTCTCACGTCAAGCGAAAGCCCACACCTACATCAAATAAAATAGGAGTGGTTTTTGGTACTCATACCTTATTGGGTCCATGGGGGTTAGCATCTTTCCTAACCCAAACAAAACTATTTGTAAAATTTGAATCATTTATTCTATCATAACAAAATTTTACAAGGTGGCCCTTATGTCCACAATGTGTACAAGTGTACACACGAGCATACTTTGAATTATGTGTGAGCATGATGAGCATGTGTATACCGTGAATGGTGTGCATGTATATAAGGAACTTGTTTCTTGCGAAACATGAATTTCATTCGTGTGTGGTTCAGGGCACATTGGCTCAAAGTGGAGCCCAAACGATCTATATTTTTCTTCAACACACATATATCATTTTTAATACTTGAAGACAGTGGAGCATGCAACATGTTTATCACTAGTAGATGGAGCACTAGAAATGTGACAAATATGAGAAGACAAATCATTTTTCAAAGATTTATTTTCATTTGAAACTAAATCCAAATTCTTTAAAATTAAAGAAATTTTATTTTTTAAAGTTTCATTCTCTTTTAAAACAAAATCAAGTTTTGAAGATAGAACTTCATTTTTCTTCAAAACATCATCATAATTATTTTTATTTTTTAAATTTTGTTTTCATTTAGGGCAAGATTAAGTTGGGATTTCAATGAGTCCCTTTCAATTGAAATCTCATCCCTCTCTTGCAAAACAATATCAAGTTTAGAAGACAAATTTTTATTTCCTTCTTTTAATGCAAAACTTTTCTTTTTCAAAAGTTTATATTTTTATGGCAAGTTTTCACAAAATATGGAAAGCTCTTCATTTAATGCATAAGCATCCATATTATTATGATCATCATTAGAAGAGTTAGCACAATCATCTAGTTGAGTTTCCGAATGTACCTCAAAGGAGTCATTCCCTTGGACCATGTAGCAAGCATCATCGGACTCATTTCCACTAGATTCTTTCTCCACATGTTTCATCGTTTGTGGCGCGAAGAGATCAAAGTGTTCCACATTTCAAAAGCAGAATCACAATGAGAAACCATAGACAAATATTCTTTGTTTAGTGTATGCTTTAGTACATTTAGGGCTTGTGCATTAGCCACAATGAACTTGTCATTACCAAAATAGGTTTTCTTGGTAGTGGCAAGATAAACATGCAAACCTAGGGTTTTAAATAGGCACTCATCCTAAGCTTCCATATATCGATGTTGGTAGCATCATACATGGGAGGGGTCATGACAGCGCAGCCAAGTTATTTCATGGCTTATTAATCTCTATTCACCACTACTTCTAATTCTATAAAGGCTAAACCGATTTAATCATATGCATGCTTAAACCCTGGAATAAGCTAATATTCTTGAAGGCACATGATGATGACTACTTAATCTATTATTTGCAAATACTAGTCAATGGCTTTTCTTAAACTAAACTTAGATTGCCTTGATAGTTTAATGTTGAATTCCAATTTTTCTTCTTATTCTATGCTTGGAAGGCTTTGTTAGTCTAATATTAGGTCTTGATTAGTAATTATTTCAAATAAGATTTTTCCATTTTATTATCTTACTTGAATAGAATGCAACTCCAAGATATAAGTTTTATGATCAAAAGTGTGTTAGTGGTGGTAGATGATTATTAAGTCTTATTCTTTATTATTTTCAAAATCCTAGTTTCTAATCAAACTCTATCTTCATCTTTTTATCTCTAACACTTAATATAGAATTGTTTTTCTTTTAAAACAAAGAAGAACCACTTAACCAATCTAGTGTTTAAAAAGATACCAAACGCTTCCATTGCATCTCTCCCTGAGGATCGACCTGTATAGTAATTGCTACTACGGTTAAATCACAAGAATTTAGAGGCAGTACAAATCAGATAAACACTTACTCGAACTCCGTCTTTTTATCAATCAATCATTCGACCTTCTCAAGGTCATCCTTCGTCCCGAAGACCCTTCCATCTCAGAGCCGCCTTTCACCACTCCAAGATCTTTACCTTCTCGAGATTTTCCCGTTCTTAAAGTCTCCGACCTCAAGTCAGAAGTCCCAAACATCAGTGCACCGAGATCTCCGCTTGCTGTTACGCAGCTCAATCTTCCTCACGTTCATAACATGTAACGCCCCTTTCAGCGCAAGCATTTACGCACCTCGCTCTGCAATCCCAACCAATTGTGCCAGCAACTACAACTGTTACAACAAATCCAACATGTGAAAATCATGCAGTTACAGCAGCCCTGAAATTTTGCCTCCACAACTGACATCTTTTTCAGGTCTATATGATCCTTCTTCTCCTAGGAGAAGGGTTCACTTTTGTAACTTTCAGAACATACACATATACACCCACAGAGACACACCAGCAATTTTTCTCTGCTAGTCTTTCACCACAAACACACTTGCATTTCTCTCTGCACAGTCCATTCTTTCCACTACACCTGCAGATTCCCTCTGCTGGTCCTCCCTACAATTCTACCTACTGATTCTCACGCTCGAGAGTCTTAGGCCAGCACTATATCAGTATTTCTAACCTGAAAGGTGTCTCCTCTTCTATGTGCTCTGACATGTAACATCCGCGGAGTGAGACCAAACTTCCTTTTTGGTGGTGGTGGGTCAATCCACGGTGAGGCAGTTTTTATCCACCACACTTGTGATAACAAACAATTTAACGATAAAACTTGTGACAAAGATTCTAATAACATCAACAAATTTGAAACATAATTTGAAAGCTATATTTCAACCTGAATGTTTTTTTTTTGAGATTTAATTTCATTTAACCAAAGTCAAGTTTTTATAAAGTTTTATAATAGGTGAAAGTTTACTGACATGATTACACTGTTTTAATTTTGAAATGAGAAATTTAATTATGACAACTTTAATTTTTTAAAAAATCTATTATGATTTTAAAATATTTTTCAAAAAATATCTGAGTATAAAATTCTAGAATTGAACCATACTTTTTTTATCATTTATTGTATTCCATTATTTTTTTCAGGTGGATTTTGACTTTTTCTTCCAATTTAGCTTCCTTCACCTTGCTTCCTTTAAAAAAATATCTTGAATTAAAATTCCCCAAGGTTCTTAATAACAAACTTATTAAAATTTTCTTACATTTTATTTGTCATATCCCATCAAACACATCCACAAGAGTCGATAAATCATTTAATATGAATACTTTCATATAGAAAAATGAAAACTTTATATTATTAAAAAATTTGCAAATAATTTGGAAGAATTTAGAATCTTAAAATACTATTGGAGAGATTTTGATGTCCTAGAATTTTAACTTGCTCAAATTTTGATAGGAACAAATTATTTATTTCCTTTACAGCTAAAGATTTTGAAATTTTAAATCATACTTCCCTTGTGATTCTAATTAAAGGAATGTTGGAGGTCAAAGATTTATTTGTTTCCTTTGAAATTCAAAGCGTGAAATAATCAAAAATTTGCCTATATATGCACAAAAACTTAAAATGGTAAGAAAAATTATATTTAAAGATTTTCCCCATTTGTACAAAAGCCTAAAATGGTAAGAAATCTTTCATGATCTTAACTTATTTAAAGGAACATTTTCCTATAAATTGGACCTATACACTAACAATGAGCGCAAATAAGAATAGAGAAAAGGTTAAAGAAAGAGCAATCTTTTGTGTTCTTAATGTCTCGAATGGGATTGGCAATTTTTCTTATTCTCTGTCTTGTTTTCAATGCAACAAGTTAGATAACACTACTTATTGTTGATTTATCATAATTAGTTAATGTTTTTATTTTTACTAAATATTTGAATTTTGTTTTGATTGTTAAACAGGCGATGCAAAGGCCATAAATTGTTGCCATGATTACCATCAATGGGGTAATGGTGGTGGCATGAAGCATTGCTCGGGTGGTGCAGACAATAGTACATGCAACGATTGGTGTATGAGTTCGTGCAGGGGAGGAGAGTGCAAGATCCGTGGAGGCCAAGTCTGTCATTGTTATTGTTGAATTAATTATTGGCTGGACTCATGCTTTCGCATTTAGAGATTTCAAGGGCATCATGTACCCATCTCTCTTTCTAATAAAGAAATATTTTTGTTCCAATTTTCTCATGGTCATCTTTCACTAATTCTCAAATTCTAGTAATTTTCTTTTATCTCATGTTGTGACTGCGTGTACACCGATTACTCTCTTTAAGAATAATATGATTTTTTATGTAAAGTTTTGCAACTAAAACACATATTAACATTATTGTTATAATTAACTAAAATTTAATTGATAATAGTATCTTTTCTGTTTAGTTGAAAATGTCAGTTATAAGATTCTAAATTGATTTTGACACGTGATCTCATAAGCATCAAAACGTTCACGATGTTTTTTCTTGTGAATTATTTGACGGGAGAACTTGTAAATTTCTTGTGATAACAAATAATTTAATAATAAAATATGTGATAAAGATTCTAATAAAATCTACTAATTCAACTTAATTTGTAAGCAATATTTCCACCCAGGTGTTTATTATTTTGAGATCTAATTTCTTTTAAGGATAATCAATTTTTTGTAAAGATTTTAATTGGATTGTTGAAAGCTTTGAAATGATTAGGACTCGCATTAATCACGACATAAGCAATTTAATTATGGGGACTTAAAACTTTTTTTTAAAATCTATCAAGATTTTAAAAATATTTTTCAAAAATACCTTACTACAAAAATCATTGAATTGAATAGTACCTTTTTTGTCACTATTGTATTCCACTATTTTTTCGGTGGTATTTTGACCTTTTTTTTTTCCAATTGTGATTCTATCACCATGCTTTTTTTACAAAATTTTCTTGAATTAAAATTCCCGAATTTCTTATTAACTAACTTATTAAAATTTTCTTGCTTTTGACTGTCAAAATCCATCAAACACATCCACAAAATCGAGAAATTATTCGATATGAACAGTTTCATATAGAAAAATGAAGACTTTTTATTAAAAAATGCAAAAAAAATTTGAAGAGATTCTCACTTATTAATTTAGAATCTTGAATACTATTGGAAAGATTTTGAAGTCTGAGGAATTAACTTGCCAAAATTTTGAGAGGAACAAATTGTTTAATTTTTTTGCAGCTAATTTTTTTCAAATATCAAATCATATTAATATCTTGATTTAATTCAAGACACGTTTGAGGCAAAAGATTTATTTGTTTTCTTTGAAATTTAAAGAGTGAAATAATCAAAATTTTGCTGATACATCACAATCAAATAAAGAGCTAATTATGCACAAAAGCTTAAAATGGCAAGAGAATCATAGATTAAATATTTTCTCCAAATTCACAAAACCTATAGTGGTAAGAAATCATTTGATCTTACCATATATTAAAGAAATATTTTCCTATAAATTGAACCTATTAACACCAACATTGCTTGCCAACAAGAAATAAAGAAAAAAAGTTAAAGGAAGAGCAATCTCTCGTGTTCACAATGTCTTGTATGGTATTGACAATTTTTCTTGTTCTCTGCCAGGTTTTCAGTGCAACAAGTTAGAACTTCTTCATGTTGATTTATCATAATCGTGCATGTTTTATTTACTAAATATTTGAATTTTGTTTTGATTATTGAACAAGCGGTGCTAAGGCCGTAGATCGTTGCCAAGATTACCATCAATGGGTAATGGTGGTGGCATGAAGCACTGCTCAGGTGGTGCAGACAATAGTACACTCAATGATTGGTTGAGATTACAATGTGCTAGTAGACCAGTTACTTTAATATGGTCACTAACATTTCACAACCATGACAACAGCGTATATGAATGTGCATAGTTTACCTTCATACTTTTATTCAGTTTAAAGGTCTCCTCTGTCTCTGACTAGCTTTGAAGCACTCCAAATAGTGGAGGAGACTGCGCACTTGCTTTCTCATCATCTGATATATATGATAAACTTTTGGGAATCTTGTCAGCAATCCTCTCTGGAATGGCCACGGCATCTGGATCATCTGCGACAGGAATTGGACCACCTGTAAAAATGCCAATGTCAGACCAGCTTCAACGGAAAATCTTGAGGGACCAAAAAGTGTGTAAATTCAGAATCTTACGATGTTGTGGCTTTGGCGAAAGGCCCATCGTGTCTAACATGACGAGCACCTTGCTGTCTTTTTAACAAAGAGCTGCAAATAACCAAGAAACTCAAGTCACATTGTGACAACTGGGACTTGTAAGCTCTGAAAAATCTAAATAGAGATGAGGATGTTAATAATGACAAGAAGATCTTGCATCTCACAAAGAAAAATCAATGTAAATTCTATTGTTTCTGCTATAGAAGAATAACTAAGCTTGTATATGGAGGAAAATTTTTAAAATGCTGAATTTTCCTTCTTGACAGAGAAAAAGGAAAGAAACACAAAAGAGAAATTTTGAAGGTTCAGTAGTTCCCAATGGGAACTCGATGTGATCTCACTCCAGTTTTCACTCAGGAAAGATAAACATGTAGATTATATCCTAACTGAATTGTCATACTCAATCCACTTTCAATTTGATGTCAAACCAGAAATATAAACATGGAAATTTAGTCAGATGTCCAGCAATATGATCCACCGGCACTATCTGATATTGTAGAAGACATTGATCCTACCGAATTTTTGAACAGCATGAGGAGATGTCCAATGCAACCTCTTATTTTCCAGGGGAAGATGGGATGTTTCACATTTTTGGTCCATGGAATTTGGAGGATTGCTCCTCTGGTGCATAAGCTTAAATGGCATCACCAAATTTCCCTAGACTACTTCCTGCTCTACGGGAATTTGGATCCTTGGTTTACCAACCTATTGCATCTCCAGAAAAGGTATGCCTACCTACACACCAACAAACAGTCCAAATTTTATGCATGGCCTTTCTTGCTCTGTTAGGACATCGCCAGAAGTTTGGCATCAGCTTATAGAGGGATAAATATCATGTTAACATACAGTAACAAAAGATTGATCATGATGCTCTACAGGCACCACGTTTTGATGGGAACACAATAAATGATGATAGTTACTATAATTGAGCAAAATTAGAATTTTATTAGATAACGTGATTGGAGACCTAGGGACTTCAAAGAAAGTTAGTTCACATGCACCCTTATGTTGCACTTACACAGACACACCGACACGGGTGCGACACAATACGACACATTGACACATGGAAAATTTTGAAAAGTTGCATATAAAAATGCAATGCCATGGATAGAAGTGTCGTGTCCGACACGACTTGTCTTCATAATGAAGTGTTTGTTCTACCTAGCAAGAGCCAAATGAAAAAAATGATGGTGGCACAAATTATTACAAGTGTGCCACTATTTCTTTTGACATTTTCACCCTTGGTGAAAGGTCCAAAATACCCATTTCTTTTTCCTCCTCCTTCTTCTCATCCTCCCTTGCATCCCGCCTCCTCCTCTCACTCCTCCCCCGCATTCCCGACCTCCTTCCTCCTCCTCCACCCTCCCCGGCCTCCCCTTCTCCCATCCCCCCCTCCCCCTCCCCCCGATCCCTCTCTCCCCTCCCCCTCGCCCACCACCCGGCTACAGGCCAGATCAGTTCGACCATTTCTGGATGAAAGGCCAGGGGTGACCGAGGGGGGAGGGGGAGGGGGAGATCGAACGGAGGCCCGAGGATTGGGGAGGGGGAGACCAGAGAAGGTGGAGGAATAGGGGGAGGAGGAGGGCGATGGGAGGTCAGGGAGGGGAAAGGGGGAGGCAGGGGAGGAAAAGGGGGAGGCCGGGGAGGGTGGAGGAGTAGGGGGAGGAGGGGGGTGAGGGGGGAGTGGGGGAAGTCGGGGATGGGGAAAGGGAGGAGGCGGGGAGGGGGAACGGAGGGAGGCCGGAAAGGGAGGGAAGGGGATCGCCCAGGAGGAGGGGAGGGAAGGGGGTTCGCTAGAGGGAGAGAGGTTCGCCAGAGGGAATGGAAGGGAAGGGAGATGGGGAGGAGGAGAAGAAGAGGTAGTTTATGCTCTCTTTTTTTTTGGGTGCCTTCATCCCATTTGTAGGTGCTTTAATCACTCGGTGCTTTCATCACATTTTGAGGTGGAAATATCCGCTCCCGTGGGTGTGTGATTACATTCCAATTTTGCATATTTATTATTACATTTACACAATTAACCTTTGGTTATTCTTAAATAAACTTTGCTATTTAACCCTCTTTTTGTTTATGGTGTGTAGCTATTTAAATAGAAAGATAAAGATGAAGGAAGCTTCTAATCTATCCAAATATCCTATAAATTCAAATTTCAATTAAAATCAGTATGAAATCAAGAGGAAAATAAGGATTTAGAGATAATCCCAATCCTAAATCATAGATAATGAAGAAAATCAACTGAAATTCAGGTTGCTTAAGCTCCAAGCAAGGATAAAGGGGGAGAATTTAAATTTAAACTCGAATTTATAGATAACTTGCTTTCCAAGTTATTTAGAAAGAATATATTATAAAATCCATAATTTAAATAAAGATAAGATTCTGAGGATAAATCTTCTGATGGATGGACGAGATAAAGCCACGCACCAAACCGCAGCCCCATCCACCTTGGATTTGCCGCGGAAATGCGGCAAAAGCCACATTTACGCGGCTTTATGTTAGAGACTCCTGTGGCGGTTGGGTGTACATCTTCTACTGGGATTCTACAATCTGCTTCTCCTATAAATACCACCTTAGAGGCAGTAGCAAAAAGTTATCTCAGTGTTAATTCTAGAGATCATAACTTAAGATTTTTCTTTAGTCTCTTTTCTAAATTTCTTTTGTAATTTTTAGGTTTTAGTTTAAGTTTGATTTGTAAAGGAGGAAGCTCTTTGTAATTAAAGGTGACAACATTAATAATAAGGCTCTTCTACTCTTCTTTTCAATTTCTCTTTTATTGTTATTTACTTACTTTCTCTTTATTATTTTGCAATCTTCTTCTTTTTACCATGCTTTCTTTAATACTTATCATGCGCAGCTAAGTTATTTCATGACTTATTAATCTCTATCAACCACTACTTCTAATTCTATAAAGGATAAACCGATTTAATCATATGCATGCTTAAACCCTGAAATAAGCTAATATTCTTGAAGGCACATGATGATGACTAATTAATCTATTATTTGCTAATACTAGTTAATGGATTTTCTTAATCTAAACTTAGATTGCCTTGATAATTTAATATTAAATTCTAATTTTTCTTCTTATTCGATGCTTCGAAGCTTTGATAATCTAATATTAGGTCTTGATTAGTGATTATTTTAAATAAGATTTTCCACTTTATGTATCTTACTTGAATAGAATGCAACTCCAAGATATAAGTTTTATGATCCAAAGTGTGTTAGTGGTGGTAGATGATTATTAAGTCTTATTCTTTTATTATTTTCAAAATCCTAGTTTCTAATCAAACTCTATCTTCATCTTTTTATCTCTAACACTTAATATAGAATTGTTTTTCTTTTAAAATAAAGAAGAACCACTTAACCAATCTAGTGTTTAAAAAGATACCAAAAATGCTTCCATTGCATCTCTCCCTGAGGATCGGTGTCACGCCCCGCTTCCCAAAAATCCACGGAAACGGAGTCGCGACGAAGGTCGGCGACGTATATACGCGAGGGAAATACCCCACGTATACACGCTAAGCCTAAATTAGCCTGAACAAGCTATAAATCATAACTACAATAGTCATCGATCACTGCAATAATACATATCCATGACAATCATAATGATAGCAGATGAATAATGACAAGAAAATGGCAGCTGAAAGCGATAAAGGTGGAATCAGGAAATGACAGAAATATAAAAGAGATGAAAATACCAGAAACAGAGAGGGACTCAAGCTCCTCGCATTATATATGAGCGCAACGAACATCTGCACAACAAAAACAAACCGTCCAATATCTGGACGTGCAAATCTAGGGTCGTCAGAAAGCGACCATGGTGAGTGTGTGTAAAGGAACATGCTCGTGCAGATAAACAGGGTGCATAAAGCAGTAACAAGAATAACTGCAGATATAAGAAACTGAATAACAAGATAAATGACAGAACTGTAGTATAACTGATAATCAATATGAATAAAGATAGAAGGCAACTGACACAATAATAAGCAAGCCACTGATGTCAAAATATGTATCTATCACATGTCACTAAGCTGGTATCCAAGTCTGGTCATAAATCTGGTCCTGGTAACAATCATGAGTCTATCATAATGATATAAATAGGTATACAATCAGGTGATTACGGTCAGTCACAATCATCAACAGTTTATTATTAATTATGTCAGCGAACACCAATTGTCACATGTAATAGGCGCATCCCATACTACGCCTACCACACTTGCCAATCGATGCCCTAAATTATTGAAACTGATCGGTTGGGGACATTGTCCATGCTTTAGGTGGGTCCCGTGCATACCCGGACCACGGCCCAGACTCCTGGCGCTGAACCAGGACCTACCGCAAGGTAGTCAGGAACATGTAAACAGGAACAGGTACATGTATAACATGTATAACAGGAAACATGACGGGGTGTCAGTCACCCCACGGAAACCCTGCAGTGGAACCCTCTTTCGGCTGCGCAACCTAAATCCTAGGTCCACCCAAAATACGGACGCTGTCTCCTCCATCATCTCCCCAATCCCAGTGTAAGTTGTTTGTTATCATGTTTTAGTTTATAAAGATTATTTAATATACATGTTACTTAAATCACTGGGATGACTCAGTGGTAGTCACGGTAACAGTATCAACATGTGAAAGTCAGGGTACTGGTATAACAGGAGTATAAAATATCAAGGAACATGATACCGGCATAACAGGAATATATATAACAAGTGAACATGCGGGTGTTGTTACCGTGTAATAATATTTTCCCAGCAATTTTAGTAACATGGACAAGATAGTTATCAGGTAGATACCAAGTATAATCAGTCAAGTTTCTCAGGTAAAACAAGATATCCACAGTGAGTAACAACCTACTGTCAAGAATAGAATAATCCAGCAAAGTATGGAATCAACTCATATATCCTCAAAGTCGTCAATAAATGATCTCACCAACTGATAAAGTAATGACTGCTATCTAATAACTCAGAAGTACAACATTACTGATATCAAATAGATCACTAGCACAATAACTAAATCTCTCAAAGTAATTAATGTCTAACATCATAACAAGTCCATATCAACATCTGAATGAATCATCATCAAGTCATCACCAATAAATGAATATCAAGTCCGGAAAGTACTCTACTTGAATATATCATCTCATCTTAATGCAGATCGGGCTTAATCATAAAATATGTAAATCCAATGACCTATAACTCAAGTTCAAACCAACTCACAGTCCAACTCTGAAATAGTTCATGTACCCATCCAATCGTCATAATCTTTTAGTAAAGTAAGATCACATCCAACATATCCTCAATCAGCTACTCTATAGAATAGCTACTACTGATACTTAACATCAACGACATATCATCTAATGAATCTCAAATGCCAACAACGTCAATCTCATCTCAAAACAAGTCAGGCTCCAATATAAGGAACATAGATTCTGGATAACCTCTATCTCAAGATCAATCTAAATCACAATCCAACTAATTCAGTCATATCTCATATGTCCTCAAACACTCAACTAATAAAGTCAGGTCTAATTACTGATCATTATTCAATGTAAATAACATAAGTCCAGATCAATCCAAAGTCATTACAACCAACTCATGATTCCAATAGTTACTTGATCAACAAGTGTCAATACAAATCAAGTAATCTGATATAATAATCGTCATTTCAACATATATCAATATCAGCACTAGTCCCCTCACTCTAAAATACAACTCTGATTCCCAAATCCTCAAGAGTTCACATTTCTATTGAGGTCAAACATCAGTCCCCAATACTTGGCAACATATCATATACATGCATCTAAGTTCTATCATGATAAGTCAAGTCAATACCACCAATATCCATCTCTAGGAATCATACACATCCATCTATATCCATTACATAACTCATGGGTAAGGTCTACATCCAATGAAGGAACAACACATAGCTGACAGGCCAAAATTAGTCGACTAAAGAAAGTGAGTAGTTGACTAGAGGGAGAGCTAGTCGACTATAAAGGTAGTCCAAGTCGACTAGGGGCAAGGCAAGTCGACTACACAGGTAAGGCTAGTCGACTAACAGAGATACCGGAAGCTACACAACTTCCAGGACAACCTATTAGTCGACTAGGGCAAAGGGGTTAGTCGACTACACCAACTGCTAGTTGACTACTAAATATGTCAAGTCGACTAGCAGAGAGATACAGAGAGTTCATCATAACCTGGAAGCTATATTAGTCGACTAGGGTCTGGGGGTAGTCGACTAATACAAAGATCAGTCGACTATCAATATGGCAAGTCGACTAATCTAGCCTGCAACCTGATACAGATTCAATCCTGCACATACCCCCAACCTATCAAATGGACTCGCTGCTCCTCTCATGCACACTTCCCACAACACATATGTTCTAAAATATGTCTATACACACAATCATATAACGCAACAATGATACATCACATATACAACACATATATGTTCACTTAATGAATAAAGAGAAGGGAAGAGAGAAACACTCACATCGGATGTCGTTCGCTGCCGTGCGCGTCAAGGCCCGTCGGAGATCGCCGTGTTGCTGTTGTAGGCGCTGTTGGAGGAGATCTGGACTTCTGTTGGTGTTGCCGTGCTGCTGTGCACTCGTTGGTGTTGCGCTGGATCTGCAGGTGGTGGGCTGGACTGCTCGGAGGAGAACTCGGCCTGCTGGATCTGGGCTCGGCCTGGATGGTACACGGCTGCTGTTGGTTGTCTGATCTGCAGGGAAGAAGGAGCAGGTCGCTTGGGTGTTGGATCTGAGTGCAGGGTGCAGCAGCAAGGGGCCTGGGCGCTGGTCTGGGTATTGCGCGGCCTGGATCTGGGCTGATTCTCGCTGTTGTTGCTGGCCTTGCTGTCGTTGCCATGGAGAGGGATTCGGCCTGGAGTGGAGAGGGGATCCAGGGGTGCGGCTGTGCGGCATGGAGGAGAGCCTGGATTTGGTGCACGGCCTGGAGGAGCATGGCCGGCCTGCTGCTGGTGGCCTGGGCAGGAGATCCGGCCAGGGTCTGTAGGTGGGGATGATGGCCGGCTGGAGTTGTTGCTGACCAATGGAGAGAGAAGAGAGAGAGAGTGCGCGGCTGCTAATGTTGAGGGAGAGATTAGGTTAGGGTTAATGACTAGGTTTAGGGTTAGGTAGGATTATATAGTAGAGGTATTGGGGTATTGGATATTGGGTAAAGGATTAGATAACGGGTTAAGATCCGACTAGGTAATGAGTGTAGGGTTTAGGCTAGCGGGTATGGGTTAGGATCCAAATAGGTAAAGTATTGGGTCTGCGGGTAGATGGTTATAAGCTAACGGGTTGAGATCCAATAGATGAATAGGATATGCTAATGGGTAGGATTAGGAACGGGTCTAATGGGTTATGGAATCCAAAACGGGTAATTGGGTATGGGATCACCAATGGGTAAATGGGAAGTAGGGTAAGAGGCTAACAAGGAGATCACAACCTAAATGAATAATATTAGTACAAATGCCAATATTAAAATAAATAAATAAAATAATAGTAACACAAATAATAATTACTGAATGCTAACAATAGAATAATAATACATTAACAATAAATAATCATAATGGAATAAAATATTAATAAAGAATAATGACCTTAATGAAATAATAGAAATAATAATTAAATATCCATCAATAATAATAATGGTAAATATAAAATGTCAAATTACCATTTACTATCTCAAAAATAGTTTCCACACTTAATAATAATAATCTCATGAAAAATAATAAATTAACTTGATTAAATAAAAATACTCAGTAAATCAAAATAAATACTTGAAGAAAATAAAAAATACAGTAGTTTATATTAGGGATATTACATTCTACCCACCTTAATAAAAAAATTTCGTCCTCGAAATTTCGATAAGGTAGGGAATGCTAAAAATCAAATTAGGAAGAAGATGAAGCTTCCACGCCACTTCTCACTGCATCAAGACTTCACCATGCTTCCGCTGCGCGCTCTGATTTCTGGTACCGACTTCAACAAGGAGTGACCAATCTCAAGAGATAGAATTAGGAGAAATGAATAGGAAAGAAGGATGAAATCAAGATAGACATCCAAATCACTCTAAATGAAGTGTTGGAATCATGGATATCAACAGATCAAGAATGGAATTCCAAAGGAAGGACGATCAATTCCAAATGGAGTCAATATTATCATGTGAATAGTATATGTATATTGCAGTGTAAGTGTAACTTGTCTCAGGTTATCGGTAAGAACTAGGTCTCTCTTGCGAATCAAGAGTCAAAATTCAAGATCGCAAGTCAAAAACCTAGGCTCTGATACCAAAAAAAACCCTGTCACGCCCCGCTTCCCAAAAATCCACGGAAACGGAGTCGCGACAAAGGTCGGCGACGTATATACGCGAGGGAAATACCCCACGTATACACGCTAAGCCTAAATTAGCCTGAACAAGCTATAAATCATAACTACAATAGTCATCGATCACTGCAATAATACATATCCATGACAATCATAATGATAGCAGATGAATAATGACAAGAAAATGGCAGCTGAAAGCGATAAAGGTGGAATCAGGAAATGACAGAAATATAAAAGAGATGAAAATACCAGAAAAAGAGAGGGACTCAAGCTCCTCGCATTATATATGAGCGCAACGAACATCTGCACAACAGAAACAAACCGTCCAATATCTGGACGTGCAAATCTAGGGTCGTCAGAAAGCGACCATGGTGAGTGTGTGTGTAAAGGGAACATGCTCGTGCAGATAAACAGGGTGCATAAAGCAGTAACAAGAATAACTGCAGATATAAGAAACTGAATAACAAGATAAATGACAGAACTGTAGTAAACTGATAATCAACATGAATAAAGATAGAAGGCAACTGACACAATAATAAGCAAGCCACTGATGTCAAAATATGTATCTATCACATGTCACTAAGCTGGTATCCAAGTCTGATCATAAATCTGGTCCTGGTAACAATCATGAGTGTAATATCCCTAATCTTAACTACTGTATTTTTATTTTTCTAAGGTATTTATTTTATTTTACTAGTGATTTAATATTATTATTTTGGTTAAGTAATGTTACTACTAATGTTGGGATATTATTTTATAGTGGTGTATCCCTCTTCCTTGATTTCCATTCCTGTCTTATTCCTTGATCCTACCCATACCCATTTGGAGTTCAAGCCCGTACCCATCCAACCCATTACACCATAGATCCAATACCCATTGGTGAAATTATACCCAATTATCTATTTGGATCCTAATCCAGTTGACCCAAGCCCATTTACATATTAACCTAACCTATTGATCCTATACCTATTTGGTTCAACCCGAAACCCAATCCAACCCGAAACCCATTAACCAACCCACTCCATATATAATCCTATCTTCTAAACCTATTCTTAATCTAACCCTAATCTTCTCCTTCCCAATACACAGCCGCCGCCACCATCAACAACCGCTCCCACATCTAGCCGCCGCAACCGAGCCAAGGAAGCACCACCCCCCCCACTCGTCTCCGGCGAGGTCCGCACCAGTGCTTCAGCACCCTGGCAGACCCCACCTGCACAGCCGCCCCTTGCCGCCTCCGGCGGATCCAGCAGCAGCACAGACCGGCCCCATCTCTTCCTCCGACGGCCGGATCTCCACCCGCAGCCGCATCCCTCCTCCTGCGGCAGACCCCCTGCCTTGCCGTTTGACGCAACAACCAGAGCCCAGGCCATGAGCTCCTTTCTCCCCTCATTTTTTTTCATGTAATGGGTTACTTTAATTATTTATATTATTGATGTATGGGTTAATTAATTATATGTGTGAGTGATTTTGAATTGTTGGTGTAGAAAGCATGTACTAACTATAATTTAATTGATGTGTGTTGATATGGATATTTATTAAGTCATGTGTGTTTTATTTCATGTGCGGCAAATCCTTACTCCGAACCATTTTCGGGCTCTCCGCGGGATGCCGTTGAACGCCGTCGGCGAGCGCGAACGCACCCCACGCCCTTCATGGCGAGTTGCTCTATCCAACGACACACTCCGCGATCCCGGACGCCTCCGTCGGAGCCTCCATCGGTGCGCCGCAAGTTGCCCCGAGGTTAGCGTTATTTTCATGTGTAAGGGCAATTGTGTAATAATTGGGAAGTTGATAAATGTGTGTGTTTGTGTGTGTGCACGTGAGTGACCTTGGTATTTGGATGCATGCATGTATATGCATATATTTATGCATGGTATATTCATTTATGCATGAATTTGTTCTTTAATTATTTATATGTATAGTTTAGTAATTAATGTATAGGTATATTTATTAATGGGTATGTATGTATGTGCATGCTTGTTTATGTACATGTACGCGTATATGTTCGTATGCAAGTGTGGGTGTTTAGCATGTATTTATATTTATTGGTATGTTTGGTTGCATGCTACAGCATTTCGGATTTGTTCGGTGAGATCCGAACCCAGCTTCAGGAGACCCGGACACGATTTGGATTCGTGTCGTTGTGGACCCGATACATAAGCAAATCTGAAGACCGATGCATGAGATGATTCGTAGACCAGTACCAGTCCGTGCAGTGAAGGCCAGACAGCGATTCAACTCCGGAACTACGTCATTTCATGTGAGTGTTTGCTTTGTCTCATTTTCTTATTTACCGTTATCTATGTGTATTTTGTTTTACTTTTATCATATCATGTGACTATTTGATTTATTTTACCAGTGTGAATATCTGTATCACTCTATGAGTCATGAGCGAACATTCACCTTATTCATTTTGTTGATCAGAATATTGATTAGTGTCATTTTCATGCGTCGGTAGATCGCCGATATTGGCTTAGGCCTAGCATTGGATACCCTGGACTGTGACTTGATTTGATCTACTATCAGTTGAACTACATTATATTTGAGGTTAGAGGACATATATTAGGCATAGTGTTTATTGGCAGTTGTTGGTGATTATCCCGACTAGAATTCCCGTGGATATCGAGGAAGTGTTAGATATGACATTGCTTTACCAATATACTGATTTGCTGATATTTGAATTGGCATTGACTTAGTTAGAGTTAGAGTTGACCTATGATATATTTATATTGGATCTTGATCAGTTTATAGAGGAGCTTGATCTTGTCGGATTGTCATTATGTGAGTGTATAACTTACCCTTGAAATAGACATGTAACATGATCTTGGTTTTAGATTATTAGACCAAAGACTTTCGGATTTACCTTAATTATGCTGATGGAGTACTGATGATCTTACCGACGTTGGATACTAGATATAAAGATGATCTAGATTTCTTATTGATTGAGGACTTTACCCCCTTGAGTTATGATATTGGCTATAGTTAGATGAACATGATTTTGAGGAATAGATATTGGTTGAATTGACTCGACTTGATAAATCTTATAAACATATATCTGAGATGTTGCTGAGTTTTGGGATATCATGATTGATCTTAATAGAAGAGGGAATTGTGAAGACCTGGGAATCAGAGTTGTATGTTGGAGTAGGAGGACTAAGCTGACATTGTGATTTGTTGGAACACCAATTATTATATCAGATTACTTGTTGTGATTTGACACTAGATGATTATAGAACTATTGGAATCTAAGTTGTTTGTAATGACTTTGGATTGATCTGGACTTTTATTATTTTGCATTGAATGATGATCAGTAATTAGACAAGACTTTATTAGTGAGTAATTGAGGACATATCAGATATGACTGAATTAGTCGAGTTGTGACTTAGATTGATCTTGAGTTGGAGGTTATCCAGAATCTATATTCCTTATATTGGAGCCTGACTGATAAACCTAGTATTCATGTTACTGAAAGTTACTGGGAAAAGATTGTTTGACCGTAACACCCTGTACAGTCCTATTGTTCATCGTATACACAGTTACTGTTACTGTTCACTGTTACTGATATTGTTCACCGTGTATACGATTACTGATTGACTGTTACTGTACTGTTATCGTTACTGTCACCGCATTGTCCCAGCGTTATATGTAACATGGGTATTGATTGTTTTTACTGAATTAAATAATAATGAAAATTGAACAACTTACACCGGGATTGGGGAAATTGATGGAGGAGACAGCGTCTGTATTTTGGGTGGGCCTAGGATACAGGTTGCGCAGCCGACTGACGGTTCCACTGTAGGGTTCCGGGGATGACTGACATCCCATCTGTTTACTGTTCCACAGTGTTACTGTGAGTTTACTGTTCCACAGTAATACTGTGAGTACTGTTACTGTTACTGACTACCTGGCGGTAGGGCCTGGTTCAGCGCCAGGCATCTGAGCCGTGGTCCCGGGTATGTACGGGACCCACCTAAAGCATGGACAATGTCTCCAACCGATCAGTTTCAATAACTTAGAACCCTGATTGACACATGTAGTAGGCGTAGTATGGGATGCGTCTATTATAGGTGACAATTGGTGTTCGCTGACATAATAAATGATAATGAACTGTTAATGTTTTATGACTGACCATAATTACCTGATTGTACATTCATATTACCGTGATAGACATATAACTATAACCATGACCGGGTTGTATAACAACTAGTGACATGCTAGGTTACACATGTTGACATCAGTTGTTTCGTTACAGTATTTTACTTGTCTTTTATCTGTACTTATCCATGTATTGTTATTCAGTGTTTATTTATCATGTTATTTAGTGTTGCAGTTATCTATTATTATTTTATGCACACTGTTTATGTCACGAGCTTTTCCCTTTTACACACACACTCACCATGGTCGCGTTCTGACGACCCTGAGTTTGCACGTCCAGCTATTGGACGATTGTTTCTAATGTGCAGGTGTTTACTGAGGCGGTACGCTTTGCGAGGAGCTTGGGTCCTCTTCCTTTGATTCTGGTACTTTTGCATTTTCTGTTCCTGCTATTATTCCTTGATTCTCGTATATCACATTTAGCCTGTCATTCTATCCCTGTTATTTCATGATTCTATCTTTTATCGCTTTCAACTGCCATATCCTTGTCATTATCCATCTGTTATCATGTATATGTATTGTTGCAGTGATTCGATGATTATTATAGTTCTGATTATAGCTTGTTCAGGTTAATTTAGGCTTAGCGTATATACGTGGGGGTATTTTTCTCGTGTATATACGTCGCCGACTCTCGTCGCGACTCCATTCCCACGTATTTTGGGAAGCGGGGCGTGACAATGAGTCTATCATAATGATATAAATAGGTATACAATCAGGTGATTACGGTCAGTCACAAAGCATCAACAGTTTATTATTAATTATGTCAGCGAACACCAATTGTCACATGTAATAGGCGCATCCCATACTATGCCTACCACACTTGCCAATCGATGCCCTAAATTATTGAAACTGATCGGTTGGGGACATTGTCCATGCTTTAGGTGGGTCCCGTGCATACCCGGGACCACGGCCCAGACTCCTGGCGCTGAACCAGGACCTACCGCAAGGTAGTCAGGAACATGTAAACAGGAACAGGTACATGTATAACATGTATAACAGGAAACATGACGGGGTGTCAGTCACCCCACGGAAACCCTGCAGTGGAACCCTCTTTCGGCTGCGCAACCTAAATCCTAGGTCCACCCAAAATACGGACGCTGTCTCCTCCATCAATCTCCCCAATCCCAGTGTAAGTTGTTTGTTATCATGTTTTAGTTTATAAAGATTATTTAATATACATGTTACTTAAATCACTGGGATGACTCAGTGGTAGTCACGGTAACAGTATCAACATGTGAAAGTCAGGGTACTGGTATAACAGGAGTATAAAATATCAAGGAACATGATACCGGCATAACAGGAATATATATAACAAGTGAACATGCGGGTGTTGTTACCGTGTAATAATATTTTCCCAGCAATTTAGTAACATGGACAAGATAGTTATCAGGTAGATACCAAGTATAATCAGTCAAGTTTCTCAGGTAAAACAAGATATCCACAGTGAGTAACAACCTACTGTCAAGAATAGAATAATCCAGCAAAGTATGGAATCAACTCATATATCCTCAAAGTCGTCAATAAATGATCTCACCAACTGATAAAGTAATGACTGCTATCTAATAACTCAGAAGTACAATATTACTGATATGAAATAGATCACTAACACAATAACTAAATCTCTCAAAGTAATCAATGTCTAACATCATAACAAGTCCATATCAACATCTGAATGAATCATCATCAAGTCATCACCAATAAATGAATATCAAGTCCGGAAAGTACTCTACTTGAATATATCATCTCATCTTAATGCAGATCGGGCTTTATCATAAAATATGTAAATCCAATGACCTATAACTCAAGTTCAATCCAACTCACAGTCCAACTCTGAAATAGTCCTTGTACCCATCCAATCGTCATAATCTTTTAGTAAAGTAAGATCACATCCAACATATCCTCGATCAGCTACTCTATAGAATAGCTACTACTGATACTTAACATCAACGACATATCATCTAATGAATCTCAAAGGCCAACAACGTCAATCTCATCTCAAAACAAGTCAGGCTCCAATATAAGGAACATAGATTCTGGATAACCTCTATCTCAAGATCAATCTAAATCACAATCCAACTAATTCAGTCATATCTCATATGTCCTCAAACACTCAACTAATAAAGTCAGGTCTAATTACTGATCATCATTCAATGTAAATAACATAAGTCCAGATCAATCCAAAGTCATTACAACCAACTCATGATTCCAATAGTTACTTGATCAACAAGTGTCAATACAAATCAAGTAATCTGATATAATAATCGTCATTCCAACATATATCAATATCAACACTAGTCCCCTCACTCTAACATACAACTCTGATTCCCAAATCCTCAAGAGTTCACATTTCTATTGAGGTCAAACATCAGTCCCCAATACTTGGCAACATATCATATACATGCATCTAAGTTCTATCATGATAAGTCAAGTCAATACCACCAATATCCATCTCTAGGAATCATACACATCCATCTATATCCATTACATAACTCATGGGTAAGGTCTACATCCAATGAAGGAACAACACATAGCTGACAGGCCAAAATTAGTCGACTAAAGAAAGTGAGTAGTCGACTAGAGGGAGAGCTAGTCGACTATAAAGGTAGTCCAAGTCGACTAGGGGTAAGGCAAGTCTACTACACAGGTAAGGCTAGTTGACTAACAGAGATACAGGGAGCCACACAACTTCCAGGACAACCTATTAGTCGACTAGGGCAAAGGGGTTAGTCGACTACACCAACTGCTAGTCGACTACTAAATATGTCAAGTCGACTAGCAGAGAGATACAGAGAGTTCGTCATAACCTGGAAGCTATATTAGTCGACTAGGGTCTGGGGGTAGTCGACTAATACAAAGATCAGTCAACTATTAATATGGCAAGTCGACTAATCTAGCCTGCAACCTGATACAGATTCAATCCTGCACATACCCCCAACCTATCAAATGGACTCGCTGCTCCTCTCATGCACACTTCCCACAACACATAGGTTCTAAAATATGTCTATACACACAATCATATAACGCAACAATGATACATCACATATACAACACATATATGTTCACTTAATGAATAAAGAGAAGGGAAGAGAGAAACACTCACATGGGATGTCGTTCGCTGCCGTGCGCGTCAAGGCCCGTCGGAGATTGCCGTGTTACTGTTGTAGGCGCTGTTGGAGGATATCTGGACTGCTGTTGGTGTTGCTGTGTTGCTGTGCGCTCATTGGTGTTGCGCTGGATCTGCAGGTAGTAGGCTGGACTGCGCGGAGGAGAACTCGGCCTGCTGGATCTGGGCTCGGCCTGGATGGTACATGGCTGCTGTTGGTTGTCTGATCTGCAGGGAAGAAGGAGCAGGTCGCCTGGGTGTTGGATCTGAGTGCAGGGTGCAGCAGCAAGGGGCCTGGGCGCTGGTCTGGGTATTGCGCGGCCTGGATCTGGGCTGATCCTCGCTGTTGTTGCTGGCCTTGCTGTCGTTGCCATGGAGAGGGATCCGGCCTGGAGAGGAGAGGGGATCCAGGGGTGCGGCTGTGCGGCATGGAGGAGAGCCTGGATTTGGTGCACGGCCTGGAGGAGCATGGCCGGCCTGCTGCTGGTGGCCTGGGCAGGAGATCCGGCCAGGGTCTGTAGGTGGGGATGATGGCCGGCTGGAGTTGTTGCTGACCAATGGAGAGAGAAGAGAGAGAGTGCGCGGCTGCTAATGTTGAGGGAGAGATTAGGTTAGGGTTAATGACTAGGTTTAGGGTTAGGTAGGATTATATAGTAGAGGTATTGGGTTATTGGATATTGGGTAAAGGATTAGATAACGGGTTAAGATCCGATTAGGTAATGAGTGTAGGGTTTAGGCTAGCGGGTATGGGTTAGGATCCAAATAGGTAAAGTATTGGGTCTGCGGGTAGATGGGTATAAGCTAACGGGTTGAGATCCAATAGATGAATAGGATATGTTAATGGGTAGGATTAGGAACGGGTCTAATGGGTTATGGAATCCAAAACGGGTAATTGGGTATGGGATCACCAATGGGTAAATGGGAAGTAGGGTAAGAGGCTAACAAGGAGATCACAACCTGAATGAATAATATTAGTACAAATGCCAATATTAAAATAAATAAATAAAATAATAGTAACACAAATAATAATTACTGAATGCTAACAATAGAATAATAATACATTAACAATAAATAATCATAATGAAATAAAATTTAATAAAGAATAATGACCTTAATGAAATAATAGAAATAATAATTAAATATCCATCAATAATAATAATGGTAAGTATAAAATGTCAAATTACCATTTACTGCCTCAAAAATAGTTTCCACACTTAATAATAATAATCTCAGGAAAAATAATAAATTAACTTGATTAAATAAAATACTCAGTAAATCAAAATAAATACTTGAAGAAAATAAAAATACAGTAGTTTAGATTAGGGATATTACAATCGGCCTGTATAGCCATTGCTACTATGGTTAAATCACAAGAATTCAAAGGCAGTACAAATCAGATAAACACTTCCTCGAACGCCGTCTTTTTGTCAATCAGTCATCCGACCTTCGCAAGGTCATCCTTCGTTCTGAAGACCCTTCCATCTCAGAGCCGCCTTTCACCACTCTAAGATCTTTACCTTCTCGAGATTTTTTTCGTTCTTAAAGTCTCCGACCTCAAGTCAGAAGTCCCAAACATCAGTGCATCGAGATCTCCGCTTGCTGTTACACAGCTCGATCCTCCTCACGTTCATAACATGTAACGCCCCTTTCAGCGCAAGCATTTACGCAGCTCGCTCTGCAATCCCAACCAATAGTGCCTGCAATTACAACTGTTACAACAAATCCAACATGTGAAAATCGTGCTGTTACAACAGCCTTGTAATTTCGCCTCCACAAGTGGCATCTTTTTCAGGTCTATATGATCCTTCTTCTGCTAGGAGAAGGGGTTCACTTTTGTAACTTTCAGAACATACACAATACATCCGCAGAGACACACTAGAAATTTTTTTTGCTAGTCCTCCACCACAAACACACTTGCAGTTTCCCTCTGCACAGTCCATTCTTTCCACTACACGTACAGATTCCCTCTGCTGGTCCTCCCTACCATTCTACCTACTGATTCTCACGCTCGAGGGTCTTAGGCCGGCACTATATCGGTACTTCTAACCTAAAAGGTGTCTCTTCTTCTATGTGCTCTAACATGTAACTGTTGGCCCAATGGCCTTCCACTCTAGTTTTGATGATGATCAACACTCATGTAGTTATGTTTACTAATATTCTTGTGTTTCTAAGTTTCAGATCATTAACAGGATATTAGTTGGTGATTAGCTTCAACAAGATGATTAGAAGCTATCCATGATGATTCCGGTGCCAAAGCTTAAAGATCATACCTTTGCACTTGGAGAATCACGGAGTTTTGGAGCAAGTCTACTTGAAGATAGAAGATCTACAAGCAAGACTTAGGTATCCTAGTTTAGATAGTGTTTTAGATCCATTTGTAAAGCTTAGTTTAGTGGATATGCTCAAGTGCACAAAACACACACGATTTATGATTTGGTTTTTGGTTTTTATGAATAGTTGATCAAAACAAGTTTACATATGGTATATGTATAGTAGATGTTTTCTATTTATACATACATGCTTTAACTTGGTAAACAAACTTATTTTGATATCCCTATTCATGTTTTGGAAAAATCAAGTTTGACAAAATACAGGATTTGTTTTTGATAAAATTTGCAAGACACAAAAATGAATTGATATGTTAATATATTGTCTTGAAAATTTTATCACAGGTTTATGTTTCAATATAAAATGACAAAACAATTTTTATGGAATTTTCAGAAAAGATAAAAGATTTTTATAAAATATTTTTTTCCAAAAATTCTGACCTGATTTGTGCTGACAGGCTGGTCGGTCGACCGTGTCGGTCGACCGCACCAAGGGGCCGGTCGACCGACCCGGTCGACCGACGTGCACAGACGTGCACGTCTGTTAGGCACAGATCCGGTCGACCGGGTCGGTCGACCGATGTGAGAGTTCTGCTCTCTGGAAATTTCGGTCGACCGGGCCGGTCGACCGATAGTGCCCAACGGTCATATTTCTGACCGTTGGCGGTCGACCGGGCCGGTCGACCGGTGGCTGTCAGAATTGCCACATCAGCCTAACGGCTAGTTTTCTGTTTTGGCCTATATAAACCCCATTCCTTTGGGATTTTGGCTAAGGTTTTTCAAGAGAAAAATTCTGGTTTTCTGAAGAGTTTAAAAGAGTTTTAAAAGAGTTTAAGTGCAAAAAAAATTTAAATCTTTATTTGTTTTGTGTTTTTGGAAAATCAAAGAAAATAGGATTTGGGATATTTGTGTTGATTTTCATTCTATATCTTTTGGCAAGAATTTTCCCAAGTATTTTTCTTTGTTGCTTGTTTCCAAAACACTTAGTTTCCACTTGAGCTATATCTTCTATCCTAAGTTATTAGGATCTTTGTTTTGTGTGGAAAAAGAAAAGAGAAAAAGAAAGAAAAGAGAAGTTTGTGGTTGTGGAACCACTTGTTGTAAACCCTCCTTGCTTTTGTGAATCCCTCTTCGGTAGAGGTGATCGGAGTGGTATTGTGATTGGTTTGTGAGCCTCTTAGGTAGAGGTGGGTGTTGTATTTGGCTACGGGCCGTATCCCTCTTCGGTAGAGGTGGATTGTGGTTGTATAGCCTCGGTGGCTTGTAAGGTTGAGAGAGGAGTTTGGTACTCCTATAGTGGATTGGAAATCCTACACGGTGGTGTAGGCGGGGATGTAGAGCTAGGGGCTCGAACCTCGAAACACATCTTGGTCTTTGCGTTTGATCCAATTTCTCTCAACTCTACTCTTTTTACATTTGTGCAAGCATCATCCATTCATATCATCATATATACTTGCTTGTGTTTTGAGCATTGTTTCATATTGCCTTGCATATATTTCTATTGCAATTCATCTATACTTGCTTGGCTTAATTGTGTGCATTGTTTTGCTATATCCTTGATTGCTTGGATAGCTTGTGTGTGTGTTTCATCATAGCATTTCATTCTTTACTTGTTCGATCATATCTCATACAACACGGTTGCATTGCGCACCTCTAACCCATTCAAGGGGAATTGGGAGGAAGGAGTTCAGAACCTCGCAAGGGGTATTCGGCTCTTAGTCGTGTTTTGAGAGATCGTTGCATCACTCATTTAATTAAAGTTTAAAAAGATCATTAGATTAGCATTCACACCTATTCACCCCCCCTCTAGGTGTATTTCAATTGGTATCAGAGCTAGTGCTCCTGATATTAGGCTTAACATCCTAGGAGTGAGATCCATTTGCTTGCTAATCTTGTTTGCATTTGTTTGATTGCACACATATAGTTTGTACCCATGGACTTCATGACCCCACCTAGCTATGATCCTTCCAACATTGACATTTGGAAGTATAGGATGTCCATGTACCTAAAGACCCTAGGCTTGCATGTCTTCCTTGCCGCCACCAAGAGATGTTATCTTGGTGATGGTAATCATATAGGGGCAAATGCACATGCCCTTGAGGCCATTAGAAGCACTTTATCTAAAGATTATCTTTTACATGTTTCTAATATTGATTCCGCTTTTGTAGTGTGGAACAAATTGACAACCACAACCGCCACCTCCGGGCTTCAAGAACAAATCCAAGAGGAGGAATCTAGTGGAGAATCCGAACCACAATGCTTCATGGTCCAAGGGAATGACTCCCTTGAGGTACATTCGGAATCCCACCTAGATAGTGATTATGATGCTAGTTCTTCATGTAATGATATTGTTGATCCCCATGCTTTGAATGAAGAACTATCTATTGTTTGTGAAAAACTAATTGAAAAATATAAGATTTTGAAAAAGAAAAGTCTAGAAATTGAAAAGAAAATAAGGTTTTGCATTCTAGACTTGATGATGTTTTGCAAGAAAAGGTTGAGGTCTATAATGAAAGGGACTCATTGAGATCTCAATTGGATCTTGCACTTAAAGAAAATAACCTTTTAAAATCTAAAAATGATTGCAATGAGGTTTTGAAAAATAATGATGTTTTGTCTTCTAAAGTAGATTTTGTTCTAAAAGACAATGATTCTTTAAAAAGAGAAATTGAGTTTATTTCAAAAGAATTAGAAATTTGTTTAAATAAAAATAATTCTTTGAAAAATAAAATTGATACACATGTTTGCCATGCTAGTGTAGCCTCATCATCTAGTCTACCTAATACATGTACCTCTTCTTCTAGGATTAATGATGATATTTGTTTATTAAAGAAGAGTGTAGATTGTTTGGGCTCCACTTTGAGCCAATGTGTAGAAGGGCATACACGCTTGGAATCTTTGCTTCGAAAGAAACAAGTTCCATCTTTCCATGCACACCCTCCACGGCATACACATGCTCCTCACGGACACCATCAACACATGTATGCTCATGTGTACACTTGTACACATTGTGGTCGTAAGGGCCACCTTGCTAAATTCTGTTTTGATAGATTACATGTCAATAATTTAGCAAATAAAAAGAATTTTGTTTGGGTTAGAGAAGGGACTAACCCCCATGGACCCAAAAGACAATGGGTACCAAAGACCACCCCTCCTATTGTTTTTGATGTAGGTGTGGGCTCTCACATGACGTGAGAGTGATGACACCTTGGAGTGGATGCGTTCCGGGCTTCATGGAAATCAATTGGATGCATCACTTTCAAGGGAAGATTTGGTGGAGAGGACCACCATGTTTTGGAGACAAGGAAAGTTGCCCTCTTGGCTTTGGTAACAAATTCCTAAACTCCCATTTACTACATGCTTTACATTTTTATCATTCTTAGCATGTATTGATAGCATGTTTTATTGTTTGATTTATAACATGTTTTGTTGATTACATGTTTATATCATTTGATTTATAGCTTGTCTTTGGATTAGTGTGTAAATGCCATGCTTATTAGATCCTTGACATACATGTATAGTATTTGAGACACATGCTTATATGAATCCATAATTAGTGTTCTCATGTTTGTTTAAACTATAATGTACATCATGAATCTAATACATGTGTATTTGACATATTAATCATGTTTTAGTTTTATCATGATGATTTTTAGCTTGGTTTTGTACTTCATGTGGTATAAACTAGTTTAGATGTAGATATTATCAAAACTTGCATATATACATGTACACATAGTGAGAACAAATTGACTTATATATGTTTTGTACCTCATGCTCATTTGTACCCACCATATGCACTTGTATAAGCTAGTTTTGAGGATTCTTCCATTTAAACTTGTCATACTTATTTTCTTGATTTTACTTCATGTATATGTATTTTTGAATTCAAAACTAATAAATATACATGTATACCCATCGAGTCTTTTGCCTTCATGCAATTACTTTTAAATAGACTCGTTTATGATTGGGATATGTATGTACATTGTTAGATTTGGATGAATCATACATATACCTAGAAGTTGTGTTAAAAATAAAAGAATTTTGATGAATTCGTGTGAGTTTCGGTTTAACAAAATGATATTCGTGTTTGTCTTGTGCTTAATGATTTGATTACTTGTTTAGATGTTAGTTTTCATTAAGACTAGGTATATATTTGTACATATAGTGGGACACAAATAAATCAATATATGTTTTGGGTTGAATGCTTATTTGTTCCCATTAGATGTGTGAATATAGTCTAGTTTTGATGATTCATACATTTTAGACTTGTATTCTCATTGTTGATTCGTGTTTGTGAGTTTTCCATTTCATGTATATGTTTAGCTTGCCAAACCTTAAGAAATACATGTACACCCCTTGAGTCATTTGCCTTTCATGCAAATATCTATTATGGACTCAAAAGTGTGTTTAGGGATATGTATGTATACTTCTTGTTTGTCAAGTCATACATATACCTTGAAAAATAAATATTTTTTATGATTTCTTGTTTTAAGGAATATTTGAACTTAATGACAAATTTTCATGATTGTGATCTCCACACTTTACTTGTACACTCACACCTACAAATTGGTCATGCTTTGTTTTCATGAGACCTTTTTATACTTAATTGAATAGAGTGTTGATTATCACGTGGATTTCATTTTTATGAAAAATGATTTGTATTTATTCCTTACTTGAAGGATTTCGTACTAGTTAACAAAACTATTCATTTTAACTAGTTCGTATTCTTCGCTTTGATAATATGAGATATACACTTGACCCTATTCTTTAAATTGGTATCTTTGAACACTTTCATTTGGTATCAATTTTTGATCCCTCTGGTATACTCATATATGTTTTATGTATGTATGTATGTATGCTTTCTATCCTATGGTATCAATTTCAATTGGTATCTATTACTCTCATACATATATATCTTAATGCTAAGCTTGAAAATTTTTCAAATGGTTGATTTGTTTTTCAATTGGTATCTTAACAAGCTTATGCATATGTTTTGTTGGTATTTCATAAAGGGGGAGAAAATTTGTTGTTGTCTTTCAATTGGTATTTGATTCCCACTCCCTTGCTTTATGTTAAAATATAGTTTCAAATTGGTATCATGTGTTTAAAAGAACATATTTCTCTTAATGATATCAAGATGTTTATGTTGAGTGTTTTTAATTGGTATCTCAAAATTTTGTTTAAGAAAAATATATACTTTTGATTTACATTGCTATATGTTTTACTTCAATTGGTATCAATATGCACTTTATTGTCATATCTTGAATTGGTATCATTGTTGTTATGAATGTTTGGATTACCCCTTCTTGATCTTTTTGTTTTTGACAAAAAGGGGAGAAAATATTGTTTTTATGATTTTAACCCTTTGTTGGTTCCTTGATTAGGACAAAAAGGGGGAGAAGACTTTGGTTGTTTTGTAACTTATATGCATGACTTTGTATGCATGTATTTGCTTTAAGAATTAAAAAAAATGTTTGATTTTGCTATTTACCCCTTTGTTGATGATTGACAAAAAGGGGGAGAAGAATTTGTGTTTATGTTTTTAATATATGCATGAATTCCTTGCTTAATTGGTATCTTGTTTAATTGGTATCTTGTTTAAAAATGATTGTTTTTATTGATATCTAGAACATTAAGCATTGCATGTTGTTTGGTTAAATTGGTATCTAGAACATAGTTTATGTTGAATATTCCATTAGTATCTAGAGTACCATGTTTATATGCATTGTCATGCATTGCATATTATTGTTTATTTGTTTATGCATGAGTTAAGGGGGAGCTTCTTTGAAGCTTAACTTTAATCCATGCATATATAACTCCATGAGTTTTGTCATCATCAAAAGGGGGAGATTGTTGGCCCAATGGCCTTCCACTCTAGTTTTGATGATGATCAACACTCATGTAGTTATGTTTACTAATATTCTTGTGTTTCTAAGTTTCAGATCATTAACAGGATATTAGTTGGTGATTAGCTTCAACAAGATGATTAGAAGCTATCCATGATGATTCCGGTGCCAAAGCTTAAAGATCATACCTTTGCACTTGGAGAATCACGGAGTTTTGGAGCAAGTCTACTTGAAGATAGAAGATCTACAAGCAAGACTTAGGTATCCTATTTTAGATAGTGTTTTAGATCCATTTGTAAAGCTTAGTTTAGTGGATATGCTCAAGTGCACAAAACACACACGATTTATGATTTGGTTTTTGGTTTTTATGAATAGTTGATCAAAACAAGTTTACATATGGTATATGTATAGTAGATGTTTTCTATTTATACATACATGCTTTAACTTGGTAAACAAACTTATTTTGATATCCCTATTCATGTTTTGGAAAAATCAAGTTTGACAAAATACAGGATTTGTTTTTGATAAAATTTGCAAGACACAAAAATGAATTGATATGTTAATATATTGTCTTGAAATTTTTATCACAGGTTTATGTTTCAATATAAAATGACAAAACAATTTTTATGGAATTTTCAGAAAAGATAAAAGATTTTTATAAAATATTTTTTTCCAAAAATTCTGACCTGATTTGTGCTGACAGGCTGGTCGGTCGACCGTGTCGGTCGACCGCACCAAGGGGCCGGTCGACCGACCCGGTCGACCGACGTGCACAGACGTGCACGTCTGTTAGGCACAGATCCGGTCGACCGGGTCGGTCGACCGATGTGAGAGTTCTGCTCTCTGGAAATTTCGGTCGACCGGGCCGGTCGACCGATAGTGCCCAACGGTCATATTTCTGACCGTTGGCGGTCGACCGGGCCGGTCGACCGGTGGCTGTCAGAATTGCCACATCAGCCTAACGGCTAGTTTTCTGTTTTGGCCTATATAAACCCCATTCCTTTGGGATTTTGGCTAAGGTTTTTCAAGAGAAAAATTCTGGTTTTCTGAAGAGTTTAAAAGAGTTTTAAAAGAGTTTAAGTGCTAAAAAAATTTAAATCTTTATTTGTTTTGTGTTTTTGGAAAATCAAAGAAAATAGGATTTGGGATATTTGTGTTGATTTTCATTCTATATCTTTTGGCAAGAATTTTCCCAAGTATTTTTCTTTGTTGCTTGTTTCCAAAACACTTAGTTTCCACTTGAGCTATATCTTCTATCCTAAGTTATTAGGATCTTTGTTTTGTGTGGAAAAAGAAAAGAGAAAAAGAAAGAAAAGAGAAGTTTGTGGTTGTGGAACCACTTGTTGTAAACCCTCCTTGCTTTTGTGAATCCCTCTTCGGTAGAGGTGATCGGAGTGGTATTGTGATTGGTTTGTGAGCCTCTTAGGTAGAGGTGGGTGTTGTATTTGGCTACGGGCCGTATCCCTCTTCGGTAGAGGTGGATTGTGGTTGTATAGCCTCGGTGGCTTGTAAGGTTGAGAGAGGAGTTTGGTACTCCTATAGTGGATTGGGAAATCCTACACGGTGGTGTAGGCGGGGATGTAGAGCTAGGGGCTCGAACCTCGAAACACATCTTGGTCTTTGCGTTTGATCCAATTTCTCTCAACTCTACTCTTTTTACATTTGTGCAAGCATCATCCATTCATATCATCATATATACTTGCTTGTGTTTTTGAGCATTGTTTCATATTGCCTTGCATATATTTCTATTGCAATTCATCTATACTTGCTTGGCTTAATTGTGTGCATTGTTTTGCTATATCCTTGATTGCTTGGATAGCTTGTGTGTGTGTTTCATCATAGCATTTCATTCTTTACTTGTTCGATCATATCTCATACAACACGGTTGCATTGCGCACCTCTAACCATTCAAGGGGAATTGGGAGGAAGGAGTTCAGAACCTCGCAAGGGGTATTCGGCTCTTAGTCGTGTTTTGAGAGATCGTTGCATCACTCATTTAATTAAAGTTTAAAAGATCATTAGATTAGCATTCACACCTATTCACCCCCCCTCTAGGTGTATTTCAATAACATCCGCAGAGAGAGACCAAACTTCCTTTTGGTGGTGGTAGGTCAATCCACAGTGAGCTAGTTTTTATCCACCACACTTGTGATAATAAATAATTTAACGATAAAACTTGTGACAAAGATTCTAATAACATCAACAAATTTGAAACCTAATTTGAAAGCTATATTTCAACCCAAATGTTTTTTTTAAAGATTTGAGTTCATTTAACCAAAGTCAAGTTTTTATAAAGTTTTATAATAGGCGAAAGTTTACTGACACGATTACACTCATTTTAATTATAAAATGAGAAATTTAATTATGACAACTTTAATTTTTTTTAAAAAAATCTATCATGATTTTAAAAATATTTTTCAAAAAATATCTTAGTATAAAATAGTAGAGTTGAACCATACTTTTTTTTTATCATTTATTGTATTCCACTATTTTTCAGGTGGAATTTTGACTTTTTCTTCCAATTTAGCTTCCTTCACCTTGCTTCCTTTAAAAAAATTTCTTGAATTAAAATTCCCCAAGGTTCTTAATAACAAACTTATTAAAATTTTCTTATATTTTATTTGTCATACTCCATCAAACACATCCACGGGAGTCGATAATCATTTATTATGAATACTTTCATATAGAAAAATGAAGACTTTATATTATTAAAAAAATTTGCAAATAATTTGGAAGAGAGTCTCCTTATTAATTTAGAATCTTAAAATACTATTGGAGAGATTTTGAAGTCCAAGGAATTTAAACTTGCTCAAATTTTGACAGGAATAAATTATTTACACCTAAATATTTTGAAATTTCAAATCATACTTCCCTTGTGAATCTTGTGATTCTAATTTAAGGTATGTTTGAGGTCAAATATTTATTTGTTTCCTTTGAAATTCAAAGAGTGAAATAATCAAAAATTTGCCTATACAAGCACAAAAAATTAAAATGTAAGAAAAATTACATTTAAAGATTTTCTCCATTTGCGCAAAAGCCTAAAATGGTAAGAAATCTTTCATGATCTTAACTTATTTAAAGGAACATTTTCCTATAAATTGGACCTATAAACACCAACAATGAGTGCAAACAAGAAATAGAGAAAAAGGTTAAAGAAAGAGCAGTCTTGTGTGTTCACAATGTCTCGAATGAGATTGGCAATTTTTCTTATTCTGTCTTGTTTTCAATGCAACAAGCTAGATAACACTACTTATTGTTGATTTATCATAATTAGTTCATGTTTTTATTTTACCAAATATTTGAATTTTGTTTTGATTGTTAAACAGGCGGTGCAATGGCCATAAATTGTTGCCATGATTACCATCAATGGGGTAATGGTGGTGGCATGAAGCATTGCTCGGGTGGTGCAGAATCATCTACCCATCTCTCTTTCTAATAAAAAAATATTTTTGTTCCAATTTTCTCATGGTACCGTTCATCTGTCACTAATTCTCAAATTCTAGTAATTTTCTTTTATCTCATGTTGTGACTACGTGCACACAAATTACTCTTTTTAAGAATAATATGATGTTTTATGTAAAGTTTTGCAACTAAAACACATATAAACATTATTGTTATAATTAACTAAAATTTAATTGATAATAGTATCTTTTCTGTTTAGTTGAAAATGTCAGTTATAAGATTCTAAATTAATTTTGACACGTGATCTCATAAGAGTCAAAACGTTCACGATGTTTTTTCTTGTGAATTATTGGACGGGAGAACTTGTAAATTACTTGCGATAACAAATAATTTAAGGATAAAATATGTGATAAAGATTCTAATAAAATCTACTAATTCAGAACTTAATTTGTAAGCAATATTTCAACCCAGATGTTTTCTTTTTCGAGATCTAATTCTTTTAAGGATAATCAATTTTTGTAAAGATTTTAATAGGATTGGCGAAAGCTCTGAAATGATTAGGACTCGCATTAATCATGAGATAAGCAATTTAATTATGGGGACTAAAATATTTTTTAAATCTATCAAGATTTTAAAAATATTTTTAAAAAATACCTTACTAAAAAAATCATTGAATTGAATTGTACCTTTTTTGTCACTATTGTATTCCACTATTTTTTTCAGGTGGTATTTTGACTTTTTTTTCCAATTTAGATTCTATCACCATGCTTTTGTTTACAAAATTTTCTTGAATTAAAATTCCCCAAGTTTCTTATTAAGTAAATTATTAAAATTATCTTCCTTTTGACTGTCAAAATCCAACAAACACATCCACAAAATCGAGAAATTATTTGATATGAACAGTTTCATATAGAAAAATGAAGAAATTTTATTAAAAAAATGCAAAAAAATTGGAAGAGATTCTCACTTATTAATTGAATATTGAATACTATTGGAAAGATTTTGAAGTCTGAGGAATTAAACTTGCCAAAATTTTGAGAGGAACAAATTGTTTAATTTTTTTGCAGCTAATATTTTTCCAATTTTAATTCACATTAATATTGTGATTCAATTCAAGACATGTTTGAGGCAAAAGATTTATTTGTTTTCTTTGAAATTTAAAGAGTGAAATAATCAAAAATTTGCAGATACATCACAATCAAATAAAGATCTATTTATGCAACAAAACTTAAAATGGTAAGAGAATCATAGATTAAATATTTTCTCCAAATTCACAAAGCCTATAGTGGTAAGAAATCATTCATGATATTACTATATATTAAAGAAATATTTTCCTATAAATTGAACCTATTAACAGCAACATTGCTTGCCAACAAGAAATATAGAAAAAAGTTAAATGAAGAGCAATCCCTCGTATTCACATTGTCTTGTATGAGACAATTTTTCTTATTCCCTACCTGGTTTTCTGTGCAACAAGTTAGATAGTACTTCTTCATGTTGATTTATCATAATCGTGCATGTATTTTTTGACAAAATATTTGATTTTTATTTTAATTATTGAACAAGCAGTGCTAAGGCCGTAGATCGTTGCCATGATTACCATTAATGGGGTAACGGTGGTGGCATGAAGCATTGCTCGAGTGGTGCAGACAATAGTGCATGCAATGATCGGTGTATGAGTTCCTACAGGAGAGAAGAGTGCAAGATCTGTGGGGCCCAGTCTGCCATTGTTATTGCGAGAATCATGATTTCACATTTGAAATTTAAAGGGCATCATGTACTGATCTCTTTCTATTAAAGAATTATTTTTACTCCATTATTTTCTCAGGATATTATTCATCTTTCACTAATTCTCAAATTCTTGTAATTTTCTTTTATCTCATGTTGTAACCACGTGCACACATATTAATCTATGATAACAATTTGTTTTTTATGTAATGTTTTGCAGCTAAAAAACATATAAACATTATCGTTATAATTAACTAAAATATAATTGATAATAGTTTTTTCGATTTAGTTAAAAATGTCAGCTATAAGATTCTACATTAATTTTGTCATGTGATCTCATAAGTAGAGTTAAAACATTCACGATGTTTTTTGTTATGCATTATTTTATTAGGATAACTTATAAATTAGCTCTTCTATTGGTTAAAATTTGAACTTCGTCAAGATGATGACACATGTCCCTGCTACTGAGAACTTTTCTCAAAAAGTCCACAATTCACAGTATCCAACCTGGAACCTCTGCCACATCCAGCTTTCTCGAAATCAGCCTCCACCACATGCGACCTTTGCGAGGTCATCCTCCGTCATCCGACCTTCTCGAGGTTATCCTCTGTCCCGAAAACCCTTCCATCCCGAAGCCCCCTTCCACCACTCCAAGGTCTCTACCTTCTTGAGGTCTTTCCCGTTCTTAAAGTCTCCGAGCCAAGTCAGAAGCCCCGAACATCAAAAACAATTGGTGTATGAGTTTGTGCAGCGGAGGAGAGTGCAAGATCCGTGGAGACCAAGTCTGTCATTGTTATTGCGGAATTAATTGTTGTCAGGACTCATGCTTTCTTATTTGGAGATTTCAAGGGCATCATGTGCCCATTTCTCTTTCTAATAAAGAAATTTTTTACTCCATTAATTTCTCATGGTACTATTCATATTTCACTAATTTATTGAATTCTAATAATTATTTTCTTTTATCTAATGTTGTAACTACGTGCACACAGATTACTCTCTATAAGAATAATCTGATTTTTTTTTTTATTTAAATTTTTACAACTAAGACGCATACTTACGTCATTGTTATAATTGACTAAAATTTAATTGATAATAGTATTTTTTTTTTTAGTTTAATTGAGAATGTCAGCTGTAAGATTCTAAATTAATATTGACATGTTATCTCATAAGCAGAGTCAAAATGTTCATGATGTTTTTTCTTGTGTATTATTTGATGGAAGAACATGTAAATTAACAAAATATGTGATAAAGATTCTAATAAAATCTAGTAATTCAAAACTTAATTTGAAAGCAATATTTCAACCCAGGTGTTTATTTTTTAAACATAATCAATTTTTTGTAAAGATTTTTAATAGGATTGGAAAAAGTTTTGAAATAATAAGGAGTCGCACTAATCATGAAATGAGCAATTTAATTATGGGGACTTAAAACTTCTTTAAAATCTATCATGAATTTTAAAAATATATTTTAAAAAAATACCTTACTACAAAAATCCTCGAATTGAACCGTTCCTTTTTTGTCAATTATTGTATTTCGCTATTTTCTCAGGTGGTATTTTGAGTTTATATTCCAATTGATGTACCATCATCATGCTTTCTTTACAAAATTTTTTTGAATTAAAATTCCCCAACTTTCTTATTAACTAACTTATTAAAATTTTCTTGCTTTTGATTGTCAAAATCCATCAACACATCCAGAAGAGTCGAGAAATTATTTGATATGAATAGTTTCAAAAGGAACAACGAAGACATTTTTTTATTAAATAATGCAAAAAAAATAATGATATTCTCACTTATTAATTCAGAATCTTGAAGTACTATTGGAAAGATTTTGAAGTCTGAGGAATTAACTTGCAAAAATTTTGAGAGGAACAATTATTTATTTCTTTTACAGATAATTAAGTTTTTTTAAAATTTCAAATCATATTAATATTGTGATTCCAATTCTTGATATGTTTGAGGCAAAAGATTATTTTTTACTTTGAAATTAAAGAGTGAAATGATCAAAAAAATTGCTGATACATCACATTCAAATCTCTATTTATGAATAAAAACTTAAAATTGTAAGAGAATCATATATTAATTATTTTCTCCATGTTCACAAGAGCCCAAAATAGTAAGAATCATTCATTATCTTACCTTATATTAAAAAAACATTTTCTTATAAATTGGTCTGATTAACACCATTGCTTGCCAACAAGAAATAGAGAAAAAAAGTTAAAGGAAGAGCAATCTCTCGTGTTCACAATGTCTTGTATGGTATTGACAATTTTTCTTGTTCTCTGCCTGGTTTTCAGTGCAACAAGTTAGATAGAACTTCTTCATGTTGATTTATTATAATCGTGCATGTTTTTTTGCCTAAATATTTGAATTTTGTTTTGATTATTGAACAAGCCGTGCTAAGGCCGTAGATCGTTGCCATGATTATCATCAATGGGGTAATGGCGGTGGCATGAAGCACTGCTCAGGTGGTGTAGACAATAGTACACTCAATGATTTGTTGAGATTGCAATGTGCTAGTAGACCAGTTACTTTAATATGGTCACTAACATTTCACAACCATGACAACAGTGTATATGAATGTGCATAGTTTGCCTTCGTACTTTTATTCAGTTTAAAGCTCTTCTCTGTCTCTGACCAGCTTTGATGCACTCCAAATAGTTGAGGAGACTGCGCACTTGCTTTCTCATCATCTGATATATATGATAAACTTTTGGGAATCTTATCAGCAGTCCTCTTTGGAATGGCCACGACATCTGGATCATCTGCGACAGGAATTGGACCACCTGTAAAAATGCCAATGTCAGACCAGCTTCAACGGAAAATCTTGAGGGACCAAAAAGTGTGTAAATTCAGAATCTTACGATGTTGTGGCTTTGGCGAAAGGCCCATCGTGTCTAACATGACGAGCACCTTGCTGTCTTTTTAACAAAGAGCTGCAAATAACCAAGAAACTCAAGCCACATTGTGACAACTGGGACTTGTAAGCTCTGAAAAATCTAAATAGAGATGAGGATGTTAATAATGACAAGAAGATCTTGCATCTCACAAAGAAAAATCAATGTAAATTCTATTGTTTCTGCTATAGAAGAATAACTAAGCTTGTATATGGAGGAAAATTTTTAAAATGCTGAATTTTCCTTCTTGACAGAGGAAAAGGAAAGAAACACAAAAGAGAAATTTTGAAGGTTCAGTAGTTCCCAATGGGAACTCGATGTGATCTCACTCCAATTTTCACTCAGGAAAGATAAACATGTAGATTATATCCTAACTGAATTGTCATACTCAATCCACTTTCAATTTGATGTCAAACCAGAAATATAAACATGGAAACTTAGTCAGATGTCCAACAATATGATCCACCGGCACTATCTGATATTGTGGAAGACATTGATCCTACCGAAATTTTTGAACAGCATGAGGAGATGTCCAATGCAACCTCTTATTTTCCAGGGGAAGATGGGATGTTTCACATTTTTGGTCCAGGGAATTTGGAGGATTGCTCCTCAGGTGCATAAGCTTAAATGGCATCACCAAATTTCCCTAGACTACTTCCTGCTCTACGGGAATTTGGATCCTTGGTTTACCAAGCTATTGCATCTCCAGAAAAGGTATGCCTACCTACACACCAACAAACAGTCCAAATTTTATGCATGGCCTTTCTTGCTCTGTTAGGACATCGCCAGAAGTTTGGCATCAGCTTATAGAGGGATAAATATCATGTTAACATACAGTAACAAAAGATTGATCAATGATGCTCTACAGGCACCACGTTTTGATGGGAACACAATAAATGATGATAGTTACTATAATTGAGCAAAATTAGAATTTTATTAGTTAACGTGATTGGAGACCTAGAGACTTCAAAGAAAGTTGGTTCACATGCACCCTTATGTTGCACTTACACGGATACACCGACACGGGTGCGACACAATACGACACATTGACACATGGAAAATTCTAAAAAGTTGCATATAAAAATGCAATGCCATGGATAGAAGTGTCGTGTCCGACACGACTTGTCTTCATAATGAAGCGTTTGTTCTTCCTAGCAAGCGCCAAATGAAAAAAATGATGATGGCACAAATTATTATAAGTGTGCCACTATTTCTTTTGACATTTTCACCCTTGGTGAAAAGTCCAAAATACCCATTTCTTTTTCCTCCTCCTTCTTCCCCTCCTCCCACGCATCCCCGGCCTCCTCCTCCCACTCCTCCCCCGCATTCCCGGCCTCCTTTCTCGTCCTCCACCCTCATCGGCCTTCCCTTCTCCCATACCCCGGCCTCCCCCTCCCCCCGATCCCTCCCTCCCCTCCCCCTCGCCCACCACCCGGCTACAGGCCAGATCAGTTTGGCCATTTCTGGCCGAAAGGCTAGGGGTGGCGAGGGGAGAGGGGGAGGAGGGGGGATCGAAAGGAGGCCGGAGGATGGAGGAATAGGGGGAGGAGGTGGGTCAGGGAGAGGCCGGGAGGGGAAGGGGGAGGAGAAGGGGGAGGTTGGGGAGGGTGGAGGAGTAAGGGGAGGACGAGGGTGAGGGGGGAGTGGGGGAAGTCCGGGGAGGGGAAAGGGTGGAGGCAGGGAGGGGGAATGGAGGAAGGCCAGAAAGGGAGGGAAGGGGATCGCCGAGGAGGAGGGGAGGAGGGAAGGGGGTTCGCTAGAGGGAGAGAGGTTCGCCGGAGGGAATGGAAGGGATAGGAGAGGGGGAGGAGGAGAAGAAGAGGTAGTTTCAGCTTTTTTGTTTTTTTTGGGTACCTTCATCACATCTGTAGGTGCTTTAATCACTGGGTGCTTTCATCGCATTTTGAGGTGGAAATATCCGCTCCCGTGGGAGTGTGATTACATTCCAATTTTGGATATCTATTATCACATTTGCACATTTAACCTTTGGTTATTCTTAAATAAACTTGGCTATTTAACCCTCTTTTTGTTTATGGTGTGTAGCTATTTAAAATAGAAAGATAAAGATGAGAGAAGCTTCTAATCTATCCAAATATCCTATCTAAATTCAAATTTCAATTAAAACCAGTTTGAAATTAAGAGGAAAACAAGGATTCAGAGATAATCCCTATCCTAAATCAGAGATAAAGAATAAAATCAACTGAAATTCGGGTTGCTTAAGCTCTAGGCAAGGATAAAGGGGGAGAATTTAAATTTAAACTCGAATTTATGTATAACTTGATTTCCAAGTTATCTTAAAAGATTATATTTTAAAATCCATAATTTAAATGAAGATTCTGAGGATAAATCTTCTGATGGATGGACGAGATAAAGTCACACACCAAACCGCAGCCCCATCCACCTTGGATTTGTCGTTGAAATGCGACAAATGCTGCATTTACGCGGCTTTCTGTTGGACTCTTATGGCAGTTGGGTGTACATCTTCTACTGAGATTTTACCATCTACTTCTCCTATAAATACCACCTTAGAGGCAATAGCAAAAAGTTATCTCACTGTTAATTCTAGAGATCATAACTTAAGATTTTTCTTTAATCTCTTTTCTGAATTTCTTTTGTAATTTTTAGGGTTTAGTTTAAGTTTGATTTGTAAAGGAGGAAGCTCTTTGTAATTAAAGGTGACAACATCAATAATAAGGTTCTTCTATTCTTCTTTTCAATTTCTCTTTTATTGTTATTTACTTGCTTTCTCTTTATTATTTTGCAATCTTATTCTTTTTACCATGCTTTTTTTAATACTTATCATGCGCAGCTAGGGGTGAGTAGAGTTCGGTTAAAAGCGAAAAAACCGCCCAAAAACCGAAAACCAAAACAGATCCGAACCGAACCGCGTAAATTCTATCGGGTTTCGGTATCGGGTTTTGAAACCCGAACCGAACTGAATTAACCGAACCAAATTAACCCATCACAATTTTGCGCCAATACAAGCAACATTCATGATTTTACAATGATGTTGATGTATGTCATGTCATGCATGCTTGTGTTTATGTCATGAGTACACAACCCTAACTTTTTAGAATCATTAAAATGCTTGAATTAGTGAAATATTTCAAGCAATAAATTCATGAGATGTTCATATTTTTGTGTAATATTAAGGTTATTGTTTACATATCATTTATATTTTTTTGAAATATTCTGTTGTATGCAATAGAGTATTACACATCTCTTTTAAACATCTAATGTAAAAATATTCTAAAGCTTTTCTTAAATCATTTTTGAACTTTTATGTTCGTTTAAGCTTTGAAAGCTAGTTTATTTTTTAAACCAGTATTCGCATGAGAAAAATATTGATCACGAGAAAAAAATTCATAATCAAGTTAGTTTTGACGAGAAGGTGCGAAAGTTGAGATGGGAAGTTCGACGGCGAGGTGATCCCCGAATTAACCGAACCGAACCGAGTCGGTTCGGTTTGGTTTGGTTCATAACCTTGTTCGGTTCGGTTCGGTTTTGTCAAAATTGGCAAAACCCGAACCGAACCGACCGATGCTCACCCCTAGTCATAAAATCCATGAGTGTATAAACTATATGTGTGCAAATGTAAATGTAGATTAGCAATCCAAGATCTCACTCCTATGTGGTTAAACCTAATATCAGGAGCGTAGGCTCTGATACCAATTGAAAATACACCTAGAGGGGGGTGAATAGGTGTATGGCTAATCTAATGACAAATGATGTGGAATTAAAACTAATTGCAACATACTTAGTGTAACCAAAGAGTGTAACCGAATTCCCAGTGAGTGACTCTGCATTAACTCCTCTAGATTCCTCTAAATAAGAGTTGAGATACTATATGAAGCTCTCTTGGTTCAACACAAGTATGGCACACAATCAATACCAAGTGTGTGTGTGTGTGTGTGTGTGTGTGTGTCTATATATGATTTGAACAATATGATGCAGTGCAAGGTACTAAAGAGAGAGAGTTTAGAGATAGTGGATCAATCGCAAACACCGAGATATGTTTCGAAGTTCGAGCCACTACTCTACGTTCCCGCCTTCACACAGAAGGATTTCCACTATAGGTCCACACATGACTTCCCACACAGGGAACCTCCATTAAGGATTTGTCAAATACAAATTAGGAGTATACAACTCCTCTCTCCAACAAACAACCTCTACACAAGAGACTAGGCACAACAACAATCACCTCTACACTTAGAGGGATAAGGCACTAAGCCAAAACTCTACCACAATCACCTCTACACTTAGAGGGATAACAACAAACCCAAATCACAACCTTCTCTACACTTAAAGGGATAGACACAAAGCCACAAGTGAAGAAAGAATACAATCTTGGTGATCTCAAAGACCACAGACAACCTTGGTGATCTCAATAGACCACAAACTAATTTTCCCATAAAAAGAAGATTCTATAGATATGATAGATTGATAGCTCAAGTGTGAGAAAAATAAGGTGTTTGGAAAACAAATTACAAAGAAAAACTCTTGGGAAAAACTCTAGATAGAAATATAAATAAAGATCAAAACCAATTCCCAAAGACTCTCTTTTTCTTTGATTTTTTCAACCCTTTAAACAAATAAAAATAAATCTTTTAGCTCAAAAACTCTTAAAAATTTGTTGCTAAAATACTTGTAAAGATGAGAAAATTTGCTCTTGAAATACTTAATGAAAACAGTCCAAGGGATGGGTATTTATAACCTATTCCAAAAACTAGCCGTTGGCAATCTGGAAAAGCCAGAATTTGCCCTTCCGGTCGACCGGCCAACGTTCATATTTCTGACCGTTGTACCTCCGGTCGACCGCCCGGTCGACCGGGCCAAGCCATCAGTCGACCGCCCGGTCGACCGGCCAGCACCGGAGAGTTGGGTTCTTTCAGTCGGTCGACCGCGCGGTCGACCGGCCGAGTAGGCTGGCCTTTGTGCATGTCTCGTGAACATTGGTTGACCGATTCAGTCGACCGACCACTGGTCCAGTTGACCGTCCGGTCGACCGCCAATACAGTCTGGCTAAAGTTTTAAGGATTAAAAACTTGTCTTTTTAACTTCCATAAAATCCCATAAAATCACATAAATTTCACAAAAATAAGTTCTTGTAATATCTTTGAATAACAAATATGTGTGACCAAAAATCAACACATATTACAAACTATTTGAACCATTTTTGTGATATTGAAATTTGGCCTTTAAACAAAAACCGTATTTTCCAAAAACCAAACTTTGAAATAGAAAACTGTTTACTTCAAAACTCATGTAAATACAAAAACATGATATTGAAACAAATTTGAAGCTTGTTTGTATATGGATAGAACCCAATATACATATAAGATATATATCTATGTTTTTGATATGAAATCCAAAACCGTTAAACCGAAACCAAACTTTAAATTTTTGTGAGTGTGAACTTGAGCATATCAACACTATCAACCTTTACAAAAGATCTAAACATTCTAAACTAAACACAAACCAAAGTCTTCTTGTCTCCAAGCCGACTCGATCCAAACGCGATCCAACAAGCTTGACTCCAACCAAGTGCTAGATGCGATCTTGACGCGCGAGCTCTTGAATCTACATGTGTTAGCTCTAAAACTCTTTTGTTGAAGCCAAACATCTATTAAGATCTTGACCAAATATTTGAAACTAATTAAGCACAAGATCATTAGTAAACTATGCATGAGTTAATTATCATCAAACTAGAGTGATGGGCCTTTGGGCCAACAGTTTACAGTAGTCAACTATATAAACCTAGTAGTCGACTAATGTAAGAGATTAGTCGACTAGGCCTAAGTGCTAGTCGACTATATGGGCGTTTTCTGAAGCAGAATCAATTTTCTTTTCAGGCGCCGGTTCCCTTTTCTGGTGGAGTACGAATAAGACTCAGTTTCTATTCAATAAAGGATTTGTTTCTAAAGATTAAAGCATTTAAAATTCTTCTAGATCAAGAAAATCAATTCGTAATAGGATTGATCAAGATACTTCAAGCATCCATTGGCCAAGATAATCTAATAGTCCAAATAGGAGTTGGTATTGTATAATCCTATAAATAAAAGTTGTAACTCCGCATTGTATACAACAAAGAAAATACTGATCTTAAGGAGAAAAAGGTGGAGAACACCAAGGAGATCAGAAGGAAGCTAAGCAAAGAGAGGAGCAAGATGAAGATGCAAAGAGATAATGTAATACTCTTATAATCTAGGTTTAGATTAAGGAGAAAGGTGAATACTCTTGTTGCATCAAGAGGAAGGTTAAATCTCTTTATATCAAGTTACTAATAAATCTCTCTCAAGTTATCTCCCCGTGGACGTAGGCCAAGTTTGGGCCGAACCATGTTAAATCCTCGTGTTCTTTCTTATTATTATTTTGTTTAGGTAATACTAGTTTGCTTTACAACAAGTTTTCTTTTGCAAGTGATTGGAGTTCATTTATGCATCATTTTCTACCACCATGCTATGCTTTATCTGAATAAATATTAAATTTTTATTGCTTTTTTCTCTCTTTTTTCAGGTCCAATGTTTAATGGAGAAGGAGGCCCAACAATTATAATTTTTGAGGAATTAAATAGTAATTTAGAAGCCCACAAGAAGAAAGCCCAGGTCTGAACAGATCCAAAGCGTATTCTCAGTTTCTAAAAGATCCAGCTGGGGATATGAGATACAACAGAAAGGCACAAAAATCCGCTAGCGCAGCGGCCAAGATACGACAGCGAAAACGCGGCACATGCCGCGGAACCGCGACAATCCTCTGGCCGTTACTTCAGCGTTTGATCCGGAGGCTGAGGTGGGATGGCCTCTTCTCATGAAGACTATAAATAGACCCCTAGGGCCTCTGTAATCAGAGAGGAGAAAAGAGCATTATTTATAGGGAAATTGTTAGGGTTTCTCTAGGTTTTCTTTTAGTCTTTTATGTAAATTTCTTTTTCTCCTTCTAGAATCCAGAAAAGAGAGAGTGAGAATGAGCAATCTTTGTAATTAGAGACGGTGACAACGCAATACAAGGATCAAGCTTTCAATCTTCCAAACTTTTCTTGTTCTAGTGTATTATTTTTACTTTCTTCTATTTAATTTCTATAATGAACTGTTGCTTGTTCTTTGTTCCCATGTCTAACTAATTCATTAACATGACTAACGAACTTTTAATTTAACTAACTACTAACTCTTGGGTGATTGCTAACTTATATGATTCATTGGATGCTTATTCTTTTTAGTCTTGCAAATTACAAGTCTATCTTACCCCCAATGAAGATGAGTTACTTTTTATTCTTTGCAAATGCTATGTTCCCCTCTATATGATTCACGTGAGCCTCACTTAGAGCCTTGTATTTAGAACAAGTGCCTTGATGGATCATGAAGATGGAGCACTTCACTATGCTAATGACTACATTACAAGTTTCTTATTTCATGCTTGCTTTATTATAGCTTTGAAGGACTAATGAATCTTGCATGTTTTCTTAGCATCCTTAAGAGTGACTAACCTTGTTCCATTGTTGAAAATCTATTTAGGGAGCCAATGATTCAAGGAGGCAACTAGCCTAAGCCTAGATGAGAAACTCCCTCAACAGGGGGCAATACAAGGACTTGGCAAAGCAAGACATACCATTGCCGATGAATCAATATGGGGCATGCATCACCCAACGAGAGTAGTAAGTTAGTAAATTAGAATGTTAGTTAGTCATGGCCTTCCTTTCTATCATACTTAAAAAACCCCTCTTCTGAAAACTCTCTCTTTTCAAATATCTTCGTTTTTATTCCATCTTTATTTTCATTTTTTCCTTTCCTCTACGAAACCAACAAAGATTTTCCACTCACTTTTTACATTGTTTTGTTTTTCATTTCTTAAACAAAGAAGAACCTTCATTTTTCTTCACGAAAATTTCAATATAAAAACCTTGAATGCTTCTATTGCTAACCCCCTCCTTGCGGATACGACCTGTCCTAGCTTATGCTACGAACGGTGATTCGGAAGGAGTAAAGTAAACCTGCATATACATTTGAAGTTCTTGATCATCGGTACACGGACATCAACAGTTTACTTTAAACCCTTTCTCAATACAATTAATCCTTTCGAACAAATTTTCTGGCACCGTTGCCGGGGAGGGTAACAGTTTTTATTGAAATTTTGGAACTAAAACGAATTTTTTCTTCTCTATTGCAGGTTACAGGTCAGGGAAAGCAGAAAAAAAAGATTGCAGTAATATATAAGTGGTCTTGGGCCTCTGTTCTTGAAAGCAGAGACCAAGTACCCTCTGGATTGTCGCGTTTCCTCGGCTCTGGTCGCGATTCCGTGGCAAAAAGGAGTTCACTACTGACTGGCTTTTTGCAGGGCTGCTTGCTTTGCAAAATTATAGTTTTCTGCAAACTTTATTTCTTATATGCCATCACCAGGAGCCTGCTAATAAACCAACAGTAAAACATTTGTTGAAAAAGTTGAAAAATTGATTAGACATTTGCATTTTAGGCACGTGTCTTTTCATTTCATTTACTTTACTGTTGAAGAGTGCTGGAGCAAGATACGTTCGCATTAGAATAGGACTCATCTCTTGGTTGATTTACATCGCTTTGAGTGAATCTTGTTTGCTTATCATGTACACTTGCACAAATTGATCTTAAGGGCACCACCCAATAACAAGATAAGATGGGAATTTAATCACCCTTTCTTGGCCCAAAAATCAGATTCCAAGTACTCACAATCCCAAGCTTTTTAATAAAAATTAATAGACGTTGGTGCATAGGGACATCCGGACTCGTTAAGAGATCAGCTGAGGTTGGAAATTGTTTTTGATTCACACTCCAGTCAAATCAGTGTTTAAGGTTAGGGAATGAGGGGCGAAACCCCGAAGGCTGGTAGTTTGGCTTAATTAGGCCCGTCGCTTCTGCGCGGATACCTCCCACCAATCTTGCCCCCACCTGGCTGATTAGCTGTGGTCTGACTCGAGCAATAACCTTCTTCGGTTCATCGAACAGTTAGGAGTCGTCTAGGTCCAGATATCCTAGATAGCTTGTGATTGTTTTTCCTTTTTCTTGTTTGTTATTTTCCTTTTTCGCTTGATTGCTTGTTGAACGTTGTCTGTGATTGTGCATGCAAGAATGGTATCGGGACCCAATTTCAGCAAGACTTGTTAGGACTTCTACACTTGCACAAACACCACTTCCTGACACAATTCCAATCATGGCTAACAATACTTATCTCCAAGACAAGTTCTACCCTATTCACACTTCACTTCATCATGCATTCTTTTACCCGAAGCAAATGGAAACAATTTTGGGCTTAAACCACAATTCATAAATACACTCCCGAGATTTCATGGCCTAAAATCTGAGGACGCATATTTCTTCATTCGTGAGTTTGAAGAAGTGTGCTTGATAATGAGAATTCCCCAACTGGAGGAAGACTGTGGCGCCCCGATCCCGGCGGGTACGGGGACGCCACTGCGACGTACATACGCAGGGCAATGGTACCATCCCGTATGTACCCTAAGCATCAATACAACACAATACAGGGATCAGAGTGCGAAAATACGGGGTAATATACATTCCAACACAAAATAATACAGGTACTTAGTCATCACAGATTGTGACATAATATTACATTTGAAAAGGGAACACCTAGAGGGGGGGTGAATAGGTGTTAGTGCTAATCTAAAAACTAAATGCAAAACTAAGTGCGCTAAATGCGGAAGCTAAAGCAAATTTTGCACAAACTAATACAATACAACAAGTGTAGCCGAATTCCCCTTGCGAGGCTCTGGACTAACTCCTCTTGATTCCCCTTGAAATGGGTTGAGGCGCTATGTGAAGCTCTTGTTGGATGAGTATAAGTTGGGCACACACACACAAGCAATCCAAGCAATGTGCACACACAATCAAGCCAAGCAATCAAGGATATAACAATATGGAGTATGCAATGGCAACACAAGCAATGTATATAATATGCTATGAAAGAATAATGCTCAACACAAGCAAATATGATATGATGTTATGTATGATGCTTTGCACAAATAAATGAGAGATAGAGTTGAGAGAAATTGGATCAAACGCAAACACACGGATATGTTTCGAGGTTCGAGCCCCTAGCTCTACATCCCCGCCTACACCACCGTGTAGGATTTCCAAATCCACTATAGGAGTACCAAACTCCTCTCTCAACCTTTACAAAGCCACCGAGGCTATACAACCACAATCCACCTCTACCGAAGAGGGATAAGGCCCGTAGCCAATACAAACACGATCACCTCTACCGAAGAGGGATCCAACCACAATACCACTCCGATCAACCTCTACCAAAGAGGGATACAACAAAAGCAAGGAGGGTTTACAACTTAGAGGCTTAACCTCAAACACTTCTCTTTTTCTCTCTTTTCTTTTCCACAAAAACAAGATCCTAAATAGATTAGGATAGGTGATAGCTCAAGTGTGGAAACTAGGTGTTTTTGAAAACAAGCAATAAAGAAAAACTACTTGGGAAATCTCTCGTATATGATAGAAATTAAAGATCAATTCAATATCCCAAAACCCTAGTTTTCTTTGATTTTCCAAAAACCCAAAACAATAAAGATGAAATCTTTTTAGCACAAAAACTATTTTGAAAACTTGTTTAAACACTAGAGAAACACTGAAATTTTTCTTCTTGAAAACCTTGGCCAAAAACCCAAAGAGATGGGGTTTATATAGGCCCAATACAAAACTAGCCGTTAGAGCTGAGCTGGCAGCTCTGACAGGCAATGGTCGACCGGCCCGGTCGACCGCCAACGGTCAGAAATATGACCGTTGGGCAACTGCGGTCGACCGGCCCGGTCGACCGAAACAAACAGAGAGCAGAACTCTCTGCAGCGGTCGACCGCCCGGTCGACCCAAACAAACAGAGAGCAGAGCTCTCAGACCCGGTCGACCCGTACGGTCGACCGAGTTTGTGTCTGCCAGACGTGCACAAGTTTGTGCATGTCGGTCGACCCTATGGGTCGACCGGCCCTTGGTACGGTCGACCCATACGGTCGACCGACCGGCCTGTCAACACAAACCTGGGTCAGAAAAACTGGGAAAAATATTTTATAAAAATGTTTTATCTTTTCTGAAAATCCCATAAAACTTGTTTTTTAACATTTTATATTGAAACACAAACAAGTGATAAAAATTTCAAGACATATATCAATCATATCAATTCATTTTCGAGTCTTGCAAATTTTATCAAAACAAAACTTGTATTTTCATCAAACTTGATTTTTCCAAATCATGAATAGGATAGTCAAAATAAGTTTGTCTAGCAAGTTTAAAACATGTATGTATATCTAGAACATATCTAATATACATAGAAATAAAGTAAACTTATTTTGATCTATTATTCATGAAAACCAAATCCAAAACATGAAAACGTGTGTTTGTGCACTTGAGCATATCAACTATACTAAGCTTTACAAATTGGATCTAAAACATACTATCTAAACTATGGATACCTAAGTCTTCTTGACGATCTTCATTTTCAAGTAGACTTGCTCCAAAACTCCATCCATAGGCTAGGCAATGTGTGATCTTGACGCTTTGGCCCTGGAATCATCATGAAAAGCTTCTAAACACCTTGTTGAAGCTAATCACCAACTAATATCTTGGTAAATGATCTGAAACTTAAACAACACAAGATTATTAGTAAACATAACTACATGAGTTAATCATCATCAAAACTAGAGTGGAAGGCCTTTGGGCCAACAACATTACATCACCAGATAGGACAAAAGTAGACTATACAAGATATAAAAGATGGAACTCACGAGCTGGAAAAGGGAATCTCGCGAGCGGGAAAGACTGGACAAAGCTACGGCTGATTTGCCTGCTCCTCGAAGTAGGCCTGATCCTCAACTGATGGGTCTACCTCGGTCCAACCTGTCAAATCTGAACATACAAATCCAGGGTTGTTAGTGGGCAACCCAGCGAGTGCATAAAGAAGCCAAGTGGCAAGTACAAATAATAGCAAGTGCATCATGTCAAGTATAATGTACCAAAATCAATAAGCATGGAATAATCATAATAAATAGTGAATCATGAAATAAAGCAAGTGTAGCAGGTCATGTAATCAAATTAGCAAGCATGGGGTAACTATCATAAATAGCAAGTAACAGAATTCATGTAACCTTAAGTCAATTATTAAGTTATTATTAAGACTCGTTCAAATTGTATGTTTCGGTATATGACCGGTGCCATATACTTCCGCATACAAGTCAAGCGAGGCTAGTTATTGGAAATTGATGGGGAACGACGAACCATGTTTAGAATGGGTCCCGTGCATGCCCAAGACAACGGTCCAGGAGTATCCGGTACTGAGCCGGAACGTACCGCTAGGCACCGGGACTTATTATATGCCCGAAGGTCTTAGTATACGCCCGAATAGGAATAGGGTGTCACCGTTCCCCACAGGATATACCCAGGGGGTTATAGCACACCCGGACAAGCAGGCAAGGGGGTTGGGGGTGCCAATACACCCTCGGAAACGTCAGGTGGCCTCCAGGTCAAATCCTACAGGAAGTTGTACAACATATGTATGGCCACCATAAATACAGAAGCTATATCGATACCCATCAATTTCCGCCATCCCGTATAAGTTGTTTAAATATATCAGAGTCTCAAATAATAATGTTCACGGGGTATTCACAAATGTACAATATCCATGGTTATCCTATTACGGGGGCCAACAGGAGTATAATATCAGGAGTAATGTTAGGAGCCTCCCTATTTCAGGGGTTCAAGTATACAGGAATACAGGAGTTCAGGAGTACCAAATATCTGGTAATAATATAATTGTCATGCCAAGTCTCCGTAAAAGTGATAGTCATGAATATGTCATTTAATACATGTATCAGGGGTGGTAGTGTCCGATCAATAGTCACGATGTCAAGTCCAGGTATTTGTACCACATGAAAGCATATCATATACCATGTGTCAGGTGCAGTTGTCAAGTATGACATATCAAGTACCGGGTCTATATATCGAGTGCCAGTGTAAATACCGAGTGCCAGAGTCATAAATAACATATCATGTGTAACGTGCCAAGTGTCGGTGTAAATACTGAGTACCAGTGTAAATATCGAGTACCGGTGTCAGATGTCACAGGTCAAGTACAGCATGTCAAATATCGGTGTCAAATATAGCATGGCAATTATCGGTGTCAAATATAGCATGGCTAATACCGGTGTCAAATATAGCATGGCAATTATTAGAATTAAATATAGCATGACAACTATGTACTAAAAATTACCATAGCAAGTATTAGGCATTTTAAAATATCCACATGTCAATATCATGTTATAAATACAAGGGTAATTATTTTTAAATTAGTAATAAGCACTCGCTTGAAACCGGGGCGAAATACCGGTTAAAAGTCCGAAAAATCGGCGACTCGCACAAGAAATCCGCTAGCCCGTAGTTGTATATTAAAATATATAATTAAAAATATTTATATAAATATTAGAGAGGGAAAGAGAGAGGAGAGAGAGGAGAGACAAAGTTGTAGGAAGAAGAGAGAGAAAATATGGTGTTTTTAAAAGGAAAATAGAAATTAAAATTGAAGGGGGTAGAGTTGTAATTAAAGGGAAGTAATAAGGGAATGAGGGGAGGGATATTTTGAAATGAGGAAAATATGTGTTTATTTAGGGAATGAATGAAGTTTGAATGAAAGAAAGAAAGAAAAGAAGAAAGAAAGAAAGAAAGAAAGAGAAGAAGGATGAGGAGGCCGGCGGCCTGGCGGCGGCGGCGCCGCCACCGGTGGAGCTGGGCGTGCGCGTGTGCCTCCCCCAAGGGGAGGGGAGGTAGTGTGGGGTGTTTTCTTGTTGTGGTGGTGGTTGTTTTGGTGGAGGTGATGATGGTGGTTGGTGGTGGTGGTTGTTGTTGTGATGATTGGAGGTGGTGGGGAGTTAGAGGAGGAGGAGGAGATGATGTTGGGTTGGTTGGAGCGGAGAATTTGGTAGAGGGGATGGTGAATTTTGGAGAAGAAGTGGTGGTAATGGAGGTGGTTTTTGGTGAAATTGGTGGTGGTGGGAGGTTGTTGGTGGTTGAAGGAGGTGGTGGTGTGAAGAGGAGTTGTTGGGGAGTTGATTGGGTGGCCTAGGAATTGCCGAAGGCGGTGGTGGTGAAGGTGGAAGCGGCGACCAAGAGGGTAGCGTGAGTGGGTTGAGTTTGAAGGAGATGAAGCTTGATTTCTTTCTTTTGATTTGGATTTCTCTTGAAATGAATGTGGATGTTGGTGGTATAATAGATGATGAGGGGGGAGATTTGATTGTTTAGGGGGAGGTGTAGGGCTGCGGCAGCAGCCCTATGGCTGTCGGTGGCGGCAGCGGGCGGCTTAGCGTGGATTAAGCCGTTGATTATGAGGGGAGAAATCAAGGTGAAGAAAAGAAAAAGAAAGAAAAGAAAGAAAATTGAAAAAAATAAGAAAAAAGGAAATAAAATGTTTAAAATTTTTTATTATTATTTATTTTATTTGTTATAATTTTTGGTAGTATAAAGTAGGAGAGTAGAGGAGGGAAAAGCCAGAAAAGAAATCGCCGGTAAAAATATTATTATTTAAATAAGGCGAAAATTTGACTGTTTCAGAAACATACCGAAAAATTCTTAAAAATAACAAATATTATTCTAAGATACATGATGAAATCAGATTCGAGAAATTCGATGTATTTTTCAAATTAAAAATCCTGAAATCTTCCGGCGATACTGGCCGACATCAGAATCGGTCAAATTTTGATAAATTTAGAAAAATCCCAAAAAATGTATTTAGATAGAAAATGAAATTCTAAGAAGTACTGTTAAAACTGTTTCTAAAAATTCAAACCCATTTGAAAACTAAAAGTTCGGGAATTAGTCAGCGATGCCAACTGACACCGGTTTTGGAGATTTTGCAGAAAAATTTTGAAAAATTTCAGAAAATCATGAAAAATCTAAAATATTAGAAAACAATCTCTAAAACTGAAATCGGTTAAATCAGACTACCAGAAAGTTAAATCGGGCTACAGGCTGGTATCGGGTTCTCGATCCGGGTCAGGGCTTACTCTCGGTCTGAGAATCCAGATCCGATACTCAAAAATATAAGTAATCACAACTCAAAAACACATACATGAAGAAAATTGAACAGTATGGTCAAAAAATTTTGGGACTCGTATCTGGGTACGTATCCCGGGTACGGAGTGCTACAATCTACCCACCTAACAAAAATTTCGTCCTCGAAATTTCTATAAGGTAAGAGATGAACATGGAAATAAATAATTGATAAGACAAGAGATGGAGTACAAGAGAATATTACCACTCAAGGCTCGAACTGATGCGGGTAACGGTCACGAATGACGTCTTCCCGCTCCCAACTCCCGGACTATGCCTGTTCCATGAAACAAGCACCAACGGGATGGTCCGGTTCTTCAGGGTCTTGACACTTCTGTCCATAATAGCCATTGGTTGCTTAGTATAAGATAAATCCGGTTGCAACTCCAACTCTGAATAATCCAATACATGGCTCTCGTTTCTGATGTATCTCCTCAGCTGCGACACATGGAACACATTGTGCACTCCTTCCAGTGATGGAGGTAGTGCCAATCTGTAGGCCACTTCTCCCACTCGATCCAATATCTCAAATGGGCCTATATACCTCAGAGTCAGCTTCCCACGTGCACCAAATCTGATCACTCCCTTGGTCGGAGATATCTTCAGAAACACATGCTCTCCCACCTGAAACTCCAACGGTCTTCTATTAGAATCTGCCCAACTCTTCTGTCTGTCCTGTGCCGCACGAAGGTGCTCTTGGATGGTCCTGATCTTGTCCACTGCCTATACTATCACATCCGGTCCCAAATGCCTTCTCTCACCAACTTCATCCCATCATAATGGTGATCTGCATCTCCTGCCGTATAGGGCTTCGAATGGAGCCATCTTGATGCTCGCCTGATAGCTGTTATTGTAGGAAAACTCTGCCAAATGTAGATGGTCTTCCCACGATCCCTTGAAGTCTATCATACAAGCCCTCAACATATCTTCTAGGATCTGAATGGTCCATTCGGACTGCCCGTCTGTCTCTGGATGATAAGATGTGCTGAACTTCAGACGGGTCCCCAGACTCTCTTGAAGGCTTTCCCAGAAGCGAGATTTGAACCTCGTGTCCCTGTCCGACACGATACTCACAGGAACTCCATGCAGTCGAATAATCTCCCTCATGTACTTGTCTGCTAGAAGCTCCGTAGATTGTCCCACTCTAAATGGTATAAAATGTGCTGACTTCGTTGTTGGCCCAGAGGCCTTCCACTCAAGTTTTGATGATGATTAACTCATGTAGTTATGTGTACTAATAATCTTGTGATTTTAGTTGCAGATCATTAATCAAGTTATTAGTAGGTGATTAGCTTCAACAAGATGATTTGGAAGCTTTCACATGTTGATTCAAGAGCCCGAGCGTCAAAGATCATATATAGCACTTGCTCGGTGGATCAAAGTGTTTTGGATCGAGTCGGCTTGGAGATTGCGCTCTACAAGAAGACTTCGGTACCATAGTTTAGTTTTGTATTTAGATCCAAATTGTAAAGATTAGAATAGTATGATATGCTCAAGTTCACAACACACACGTTTCATGTTTTGAATATTGGTTTTTCAGTTTTTCGATTTTAGGTTTAACCGATCTTGGTTTTCATGAATAGATAGATCAAAACAAGTTTACATGGTTTAATGTATATTAGATTTGTTCTATATACATGCATGCTTAATTTCCTAGACAAACTTAGTTTTGACTTACTTATTCATGTGTCTTATGTTTTGGTATTTTTAACAAAACATATTTTGGAATTAATGTCAAAAACATGGATATATATATGTTTCATGTATATAGGATTATATCCATATACATCATGCCTAAATGTTGTTTAATATCATGTTTTTGTATTTAGATGAGTTTTGGACAAAATGTATTTTCTATTCAAAAATCCAAGTTTTAGAAAATACGATTTTTGGTTTTTAGAAAATATTGTAAGATACAAAAATAGTTTTAATTGCCTGATATTTGAGTCAAAACTTTTATCATATGTTTATATATCAATGCAATTTGTCAAAACTATTTTTGGGGATTTTTAAGTAGTTTACAAGAATTTATTGGATATTTAATTACTTAGTTTTTCTGACCAGAACAGCCTCTGCCAGGCTAGGTCGGTCGACCCGAACGGTCGGCCGCACCAAGTAGCCGGTCGACCGTTAAGGTCGACCGACGTGCACGGATACGTGCACGCTGGCTGCCTATTGGGCCGGCCGATCGCACGATCGACCGACTGCGAGCAGGCTATCTCTGTTTGTTTCGGTCGACCGGGCGGTCGACCGGTAGCTGGCAACGGTCAGAATTTGACCGTTGGACGGTCGACCAGCCGGTCGACCTGTAGTGCATTTCTGGCAGTTTCTGCTGCCAACGGCTATATTTTTCTGGGGGCTATAAATACCCCATTGAAAAAAGTTTTTCTCTAAGATTTTTTGTGCGAATTTTTTCTTACTCTCTGGTGTTTTCACAGCAATCAAAAGAAGTTTTTGGATTCAAATTGAACAATCTATTTGGTGTTTTTGCTAGGGTTTGGAATATCAAAGAAAAGAGTTCTGTGGAAAAGAGTTTTGATTCAACTTCTATATCTTGGTTTCAGTTTTTCCCAAGGATTTTCTTTGTGATTTTGATTTCCATTCCATTGGTTTTCTCCACACTTGAGCTACATCTACTTTCTTATTCTATAGGATCTTTGTGTGGGAGAAAGAGATTGTTTGTGGTTGTTGTTTAGACCACCAAGTTGTAAACCCAATCTTTTCTTGGCTTTGTGCCTTTGGGTTGTATCCCTCAAGTGGTGAGGTGATCCTTGTATTGGTTTGTGCTAATCCCTCAAGTTGTGAGGTGATTGTTGTTGGCTTGGAGTTGTGCTTCAAGGAGGAGGTTGTGTTTGTAAGGAGAGGAGTTGGGTACTCCTTGTAATTGTGATTACCCCAAATCCTCGGTGGAGGTTCCCTTTGTGGGAGTCCTTTGTGGACAAGCTAGTGTACTTAAAATCCTTCTGGGTGAAGGCGGGGATGTAGAGCTGGGTGCTCGAACCTCGAAACATATCTTGTTGTTTGCGCTTGATCCCTTGGCTCTTACTCTCTCTCTTTACTTTGTGCCTTGCATCAATTCATATTGTTCATTCATAATTGCTTGGCTTGTTTGAGTGTGCATCTCTTGTTAATTGCAATTAGTTTTTAAATTCCGCATTAAATTCTTTAGATTAGCATAATCACCTATTCACCCCCCTCTAGGTGATATTTCAATTAGTATCAGAGCCAACGCTCCTGATATTTAGGTTTAACCACCTAGGAGTGAGATCTTGGTTTGCTAATCTTCATTTGCATTGTTCATTTGCACACATATAGTTGCACTCATGGATAACCCTCCTATGTTTGACTTTTTTAGACTTGATGTTTGGAAGGCCAATATGATTAGTCATTTGAAAAACCTAGGACATCTAGTTTATCAAGCCTCCACTATGAAATCATTCCCTAATAGTAGCAAGCATAAAAAGACAAATGCATTAGCACTTCAAACACTTAGAGCATCTCTTAATGAAAAACTTTTACCGGTGTTTGATCATTATGATTCGGCTTTTGCAGTTTGGAGCATATTGACTTCTCCCGAGCTACCAAGAATTATCAACAAGTTGAGGAGATCTAGGAGAGACAAGTCCGACGAGCATTGCCTCATGGTCCAAGGGAAAGACTCCCTTGAGGTACAATCGGATTCTCAATTAGATGATTGCTCTAGTTCCTATTGCGATGGTTGTTTAGAAGCTCAAACTTTAAATATGGAACTTGCCACAAAGCTTGAAAATTTCTTGAAAAAACACAAACTTTTGAAAGAGGATAATCTTGTTTTGAAAAATGAATTAAAGGATTTGTGCTCTAATTTTGAATTAGTTTTGCAAGAGAAGGAAGAGATTACTAGTGAACGTGACTCACTAAGATCTCAATTAGACCTTGCCCTTAATGAGATTGATGTTTTAAAAGGCAAAATGATTGTGATGATGTTGTGAAAAACAATGAGGTTTTATCTTCTAAATTGGATTTTGTTTTAAAAGATAACATTGTTTTGAAAAATGAAATTGATTTCATTACAAAAGAATTGGATTTGGTTTTAAAGAAAAATGAATCTTTAAAAATTGATATTGATTCTCATGTGTGCCATACTAGTGTAGCTTCTTCTTCTAGCACACCTATTGCATGCTCCACTTTATCTTCAAGTATTGAAAAAGATATAAATGTTTTGAAGAAAAGTGTTGAATGTTTGGGCTCCACTTTGAGCCAATGTACTTTGAATCATACAAGCTTGGAAACCTTGGTTCGCAAGAAACAAGTTCCATCTTTACATGTACACCCTCCATGGCATACACATGCTTCCCACGGTCACCACCATTACATGTATGCTCATGTGTACACTTGTACACATTGTGGTCGAAAAGGCCACCTTGTTAGATTTTGTTATGATCGTGTTTATCATGAAAATTTAGCAACTAATCTTGTTTGGGTTAGAAAAGATACTAACCCCCGTGGACCCAAAAGGAAATGGGTACCAAAGACCACCTCTATGCTTTTTGATGTAGGTGGGAGCTCTCGCATCACGTGAGAGTATTGGTGCCTTGAGGTGGATGCGTTCTAAGCCTAAAAGAGAACCATTTGGATGCTTCACTCTCAAGGGGATTTGGTGGGAGAACCACCGTGGTTTGGAGAACTAGAGATGCACCTTCATCGGTTTTGGTATCATTCTCTAACTCCCATTTTTATTTGCATGCTTTTCATGTTCATCTATTCATAGCATGTCTTGTGTTATTGTTCATTATGCTTATGTCATGTTGATTAGATTAGTGTTATACATGTTTAGTTACTTGAGCACCCATATTTTATATGGATCTATATTTAGTGTTCTCACCTTATTTAAACTAACATGTATGCCCTAGATCTAATGCACATGCATATGCATTATGACCATTTGGATGTTTATGATTGTATGATTTTTGTTTTAATGATTCATGTTTTGATAAATAACATGTGTTGTAATAGCTAAACAATGGTGATGTGTTGTATGATTTCTGTTTATGCCACATGTTTTGATGTTTATAGACTATTATGTATTTCATGATTCTAATAGCATGTGGATCTTCTTCATGATCATTTTTATGATTTTCATGTTGATTTATATCCCTTTTTATGCTTAATGATTTGATTACTTGCTTAGATGTTAGTTTTCATTAAGACTAGAATTTATACTTGTACATGTAGTGGGACACAAATAAATCTTTATATATGTTTGTGCTTGGATGCTTGTTTGTACCCATTAAATGTGCTAGTATAGTCTAGTTTTGATGATTCATGCATTCTAACTTGTATTCCTCATTTGAATATGTTTCTATGATCATGTATTTTAACTTCATGTATATGTCTATCTTGTCCAAACTATTGATTATACATGTACATCCTTGAGCCACGTGCCTTCATGCATATACTTTTGTGGACTCATTATGTTTAGGATATGTATGTATACTTTAGTTTGTAAATGACATACATATGCCTTGAAGTTTAAATCGTTTTGATGATTTTCATGTTTTTAGGTAATTTCTATTGGTAATGAAAATCTAGTTTTTCATGTTTTCAAGGAATTTCATATGAGCTTAATTGAATATTTTCATGTTGATATGTGTCACATTATACTTGTACACTCACTTTATTAGTTTACTCATGATTTATTTTCATGAGACTATGATATGGACTTTATGGATTTTGAGTGTTTAGTGATCATGTGATTTACATGTGTTTCATGAAAAACAATTTTGTTTTATTCCTTACTTGAAGGATTTCGTACTAGTTTTAAAAGTTTTTCCTATAACTAGTTCGTATTCTTCACTATGGTAGAGATTTTCAAACATACTATATTTTCAAATCTATTTTTGAAAACCCCTACCTTCTATGGGAGGTTGGATGGGAGATCATGTTCATGTATGCTTTAAAATGAAAATCATTTAAAACTTGAACCATGATTTGGAGGCTAGGTAATATGAGATATACATTTGATCTTATTGTTGTTTCAATTGGTATCATTGAATTCTTTCAATTGGTATCAATCTTGACATTTCTTGTATACTCATATATGTTTGTATGTATGTTTCAATTCCAAGAATATCAATTTCTATTGGTATCTATTTTTCATACATATATATGTTTTATTTGTGCTTATTATATCCCTATATCTTTAAGCACAAAATCTTGTTTATGCTAGTGCTTGAGCTTCAAGTTTGTTTCAATTGATTACTTTTAATTTTGTATCAAGCCTACGCATTGTTTTAGTTGGTATTTCATAAAGGGGGAGAAAATTTAATTTTGTCTTTCAATTGGTATTTGCACTCCCATACTTTATGATTGAAAATTTAAATTTGGTATCATATGCTCAAAATGAAAAACATTTACAATTGGTATCAAAATTTTTGTTTAGACATTCAAAATTTATTATGTTTAATTTCAATTGGTATCAAGATTTTCATGTGTTTTGCTTAAAATTGGTATCAATATTTTTTGTTTGTTTCCTTTCAATTGGTATCAAAATGCTATTCTTTGACATATTTTCAATTGGTACCTTAATTGATTGTCACCCCTAATTGACTTTGTTTTTGTTTTAGACAAAAGGGGGAGAATATTGTTTTTCTTGTTTTCAACCTTTTATTGATTTTTTTGTTTCGAACAAAAAGGGGGAGAAAGATTTGTTGATATGGTTTTGTTTTTACCCCTCATCGAAGGTTGTTTCTTTATATTAAAAAGAGGAGAAGATTTTGTTTTGTTTTGGTTTTTACCCCTTTATTGATGATTGACAAAAAGGGGGAGAAAGATTTTGAGTTTTATATATGCATGTCTATGTTTTGCATATATTAAGTTTAATTTAGTTTAATTTTAATTGGTATCTAGAGTATCTAGAGCATGTTTTGTAATTGGTTTCTAGAGCATGTTTTGTTTTAAACATTTCATTGGTATCTAGAACCTTTTATTGTTTATGCATAGATATGCATGTTTCATGTTTCATGTTTGATATTCATTGCATATTTATTGTTTATTTATTTATGCATGAGTTAAGGGGGAGCTTCTTTGAAGCTTAACTTTGATCCATGCATATATAACTCCATGAGTTTTGTCATCATCAAAAAGGGGGAGATTGTTGGCCCAGAGGCCTTCCACTCTAGTTTTGATGATGATTAACTCATGTAGTTATGTATACTAATAATCTTGTGATTTTAGTTTCAGATCATTAATCAAGTTATTAGTAGGTGATTAGCTTCAACAAGATGATTTGGAAGCTTTCACATGTTGATTCAAGAGCCCGAGCGTCAAAGATCATATATAGCACTTGCTCGGTGGATCAAAGAGTTTTGGATCGAGTCGGCTTGGAGATTGCGCTCTACAAGAAGACTTCGGTACCATAGTTTAATTTTGTGTTTAGATCCGAATTGTAAAGATTAGAATAGTATGATATGCTCAAGTTCACAACACACACGTTTCATGTTTTGAATATTGGTTTTCGGTTTTTCGGTTTTAGGTTTAACCGATCATGGTTTTCATGAATAGATAGATCAAAACAAGTTTACATGGTTTAATGTATATTAGATTTGTTCTATATACATGCATGCTTAATTTCCTAGACAAACTTAGTTTTGACTTACTTATTCATGTGTCTTATGTTTTGGTATTTTTAACAAAACATATTTTGGAATTAATGTCAAAAACATGGATATATATATGTTTCATGTATATAGGATTATATCCATATACATCATGCCTAAATGTTGTTTAATATCATGTTTTTATATTTGGATGAGTTTTGGACAAAATGTATTTTCTATTCAAAAATCCAAGTTTTAGAAAATACGATTTTTGCTTTTTAGAAAATATTGTAAGATACAAAAATAGTTTTAATTGCTTGATATTTGAGTCAAAACTTTTATCATATGTTTATATATCAATGCAATTTGTCAAAACTATTTTTGGGGATTTTTAAGTAGTTTACAAGAATTTATTGGATATTTAATTACTTAGTTTTTCTGACCAGAACAGCCTCTGCCAGGCTAGGTCGGTCGACCCGAACGGCCGGCCGCACCAAGTAGCCGGTCGACCGTTAGGGTCGACCGACGTGCACGGATACGTGCACGCTGGCTGCCTATTGGGCCGGCCGACCGCACGGTCGACCGACTGCATGCAGGCTAGTCTCTGTTGTTTCGGTCGACCGGGCGGTCGACCGGTAGCTGGCAACGGTCAGAATTTGACCGTTGGACGGTCGACCGGCCGGTCGACCTGTAGTGCATTTCTGGCAGTTTCTGCTGCCAACGGCTATATTTTTCTGGGGGCTATAAATACCCCTTTGAAAAGAGTTTTTCTCTAAGATTTTTTGTGCGAATTTTTTCTTACTCTCTGGTGTTTTCACAGCAATCAAAAGAAGTTTTTGGATTCAAATCGAACAATCTATTTGGTGTTTTTGCTAGGGTTTGGAATATCAAAGAAAAGGGTTTTTGGGAAAAGAGTTTTGATTCAACTTCTATATCTTGGTTTCAGTTTTTCCCAAGGATTTTCTTTGTGATTTTGATTTCCATTCCAATTGTTTTCTCCACACTTGAGCTACATCTACTTTCTTATTCTATAGGATCTTTGTGTGGGAGAAAGAGATTGTTTGTGGTTGTTGTTTAGACCACCAAGTTGTAAACCCAATCTTTTCTTAGCTTTGTGCCTTTGGGTTGTATCCCTCAAGTGGAGAGGTGATCCTTGTATTGGTTTGTGCTAATCCCTCAAGTTGTGAGGTGATTGTTGTTGGCTTGGAGTTGTGCCTCAAGGAGGAGGTTGTGTTTGTAAGGAGAGGAGTTGGGTACTCCTTGTAATTGTGATTGCCCCAAATCCTCAGTGGAGGTTCCCTTTGTGGGAGTCTTTTGTGGACAAGCTAGTGGATTTAAAATCCTTCTGGGTGAAGGCGGGGATGTAGAGCTGGGTGCTCGAACCTTGAAACATATCTTGTTGTTTGCGCTTGATCCCTTGGCTCTTACTCTCTCTCTTTACTTTGTGCCTTGCATCAATTCATATTGTTCATTCATAATTGCTTGGCTTGTTTGAGTGTGCATCTCTTGTTAATTGCAATTAGTTTTTAAATTCCGCATTAAGTTCTTTAGATTAGCATAATCACCTATTCACCCCCCTCTAGGTGATATTTCATTCGTGAGACGGTCAACAACTACCCATACTGCATTGGTCCCCTTTGGGCTGCGGGGTAGAGCGGTGACAAAATCCATAGTGACATGCTCCCACTTCCATTCTGGTATTGGTAAAGGCTGTAGTAATCCAGCTGGTCTTTGGTGTTCAGCCTTCACTTGCTGACACACTAGACACTTCGCCACAAATTGTGCGATCTCCCTCTTCATCGCATTCCACCAGAAATGTTACTTAAGATCCTGATACATCTTAGTTCCTCCAGGGTGTATAGAGTAAGCTGAGTTGTGGGCCTCAGCTAAGATCTTCTGTCTAATCTCCCCCTGAGGCACACAAATTCTGCCCCTGAAATAGAGTGCACCATCAGGATGTATGCAAACATCTGATCTCAGCCCCGTTTCCACTTGCTCTCTGAACTTCAGCCATCTGAGATCTTCTCTCTGAGCTTCTCTGATCTCCTCCATCAGCGTCGGCTGGATCTGAAATGCCATCAACTGCACGGATCCACTGGCCCTCCGAATCACCATCAAATCTAGCCGCCTCATCTCCTTGAGTAACTCCTCCTACTGAGTGAGCAACATAACCATGTTGGCTTCAGGTCTTCTACTCAGGGCATCTGGCACAACATTAACCTTGCCAGGATGGTATTGCAGATCTATATCATAATCTGTCATCAACTCAAGTCATCGCCTCTGCCTCATATTCAACTCCTTCTGAGTGAAAATATACTTCAGGCTTTTGTGATCAGTGTAAATCAACACTCGGTCACTAAGCAGGTAATGCCTCCATATCTTTAACGCAAAGATCACAGCTGCCAGCTCTAGATCATGCGTTGGGTAGTTCTTCTCATGAGGTTTTAACTGCCTGGATGCATAAGCCACCACATGTCCATGCTGCATCAATACGCATCCAAGGCCCTTCCCTGAGGTATCACTGTACACAACCATACCTCCTGTCCCTGAGGGGGTCTTCAAGTTTGGAGCCGAAATCAACTTGTTCTTCAACTCCTCAAAAGCAGACACACACTCCTCAGTCCATATGTACTTCTCTCCCTTCCTGGTAAGCTTGGTCAAAGGAGCTACAATCTTCGAGAAGTCCTGCACGAACCTTCGATAATATCCAGCTAGTCCGATGAAGCTCCTGATCTCTGTCACGGACTTCGGAGTCGGCCAGTCCTTTACCGCCTGAATCTTGCTGGGATCAACCGAGATTCCTTCCTTAGAGACCACATGGCCCAAGAAGGCTATGCTCTCCAACCAGAACTCACACTTGCTAAATTTGGCATGAAGCTGCTCCAGTCGAAGAGTCTGTAGCACAACCCTCAGATGCTCCGCATGCTCCTCTTCATTCTTGGAATAGACCAAAATATCATCAATGAACACCAATACAAACTTATCCAAATAGGGTGAGAAGATTCTATTCATCAAGTCCATGAAGACTGCTGGGGCATTTGTAACTCCAAAGGGTATAACTAAGAACTCGTAATGACCATAACGAGTCCTAAATGCCGTCTTCTGAATGTCTTCCTTCTTCACCTTCAACTGATGGTACCCCGACTGCAAATCTAACTTCGAGAACACTTGGGCTCCATGAAGTTGATCAAAAAGATCATCAATTCTCGGCAAAGGGTACTTGTTTTTTATGGTGACTTTGTTTAACTCTCTGTAATCAATACACAACCTCTTGCCACCATCCTTCTTGCTTGCCAACAACACTGGTGCTCCCCAAGGTGAAGTACTCAGTCTAATCAGACCCTTGCTATACTCTAGCAGCTGCTCCTTCAATATAGCCAATTCAGTTGGTGCCCCGGTACGGTGCTTTAGAGATGGGAGTCGCTCTTGGAATAAGGTCAATAGAGAACTCCACAACTCTGTCAGGTGAAAGTTCTGATATCTCCTCAAATACATCTAAGAATTCATTCCACACTGACACCATCTTCTTCTTGTCTTCTGCAGTGGTACAATCCAGTTGATCTTCCTTCCGGAGGGGCTTGCGTTCTCTAAAGAACTGAAACTCCGGTTGGTGTGGAATCCTAAAGATCATCTTCTTGTTTCGATAATCGATCACTGCATGATACTTGCTGAGCCAAGTCATGCCTAAGATCACATCGTACCCTCCAGTGTCCAGTTTTAACTTCCTACCACATAACTCCACAGTGCACGCCTTGCAAATCTTGTTAGTAGTGACTACCCTATTCCCCGTACTAATTTTCCACTGGTCACCCATACATACTAGGGGTATAGAATGCAAAGCAGTAAATCTACTGGATATGAAGCAATGTGATGCACTGGAGTCAAAGAGTGATAAGACTAGAACTGAGTGGACCAAAATTGTACCTGCCACTACTTCTCTAGATGCCTCAGCTTCCTCTGCTGTCAAGTTGTAAGCCTGACCTCTCCCGCGGCCTACTCCGGTCCTGGGTCCCCTCTGAGCCTGACCCAGAGTCTGACGCTGGGGAGGAAGTGGAGCTCCTCTACCTACTGGTCCTGGATTCCTCCTCATCGGTGGTACTGAAAATGCTGGGGAAGCAGCTCGAGCTAGAAGTGCTGGTAGTGCTGCTCGTGCTGGAAGTGCTGGTGGTGCTGGAGCTGCATTCCAGGTCTTCTTGAATGGACACTCTCCCACCGAGTGGTGATCGGGGTAAAACTGCGCACTAAAAGTGTATGTTTTGAAGTTAAGATTTAAAGTGTGTGTGCTTTGGCTTTCTCGATACTTCCATTATAGTATAGAGGCTAAAACGAGTCGAATCCACAAGGATTAGAGGCGATAGAAGCTTTACCAGTTGATTCACGTGTTTGTTAAAGATTCTTCAAAGTTTTAAAGAATGAAAAGAAAAGAAAAGAAAGAATGAAAAGAGAAGCACGGTGAAAACAAAGAAGTGGGAAACATAGAAAAGAATATGTTTGTGATTTTTATATGTATATCTAAAATAAAGTGAAAAGGAAAGAAAACTCATGGCTACTAACTACTAATGACTCCACCAACATGCTAACATCTTAGTGATGGTTGCCTCACATGTATCATTGGCCATCACTTGTCCTTGGTTCAAGAGCTATTCAAAGTATGACCCATATGTAACTCATCACAACCCAACTCAACAAACAAGTGCAAGCTACACTTAAATCATCAAAACCCGATATGAGCAAGCATGAAGTAAAGTAATGTTAGCTTGTTAGTGGTTAGGAAGTTAGAGTGTTAGATCCATCATCATGAGCCATCAATGGCTCTTGCAAGAGCAAGGCCAACGAGGCTATTAGATTCATGTGGATTATCATAAAAGTAATTAAACTAGTTGGTGGTTAGTAGTTAGTGCCAAGAGAGAAAAGATTAGCTACACATGTAAAAGAAGTTAGATAGAAAATAAAGAGAGGTAAAGAGAGCACCTTTCATAACTTGTCATCTTCTATTACAAGTACTCTTGCATTCCACTCATGTATCACTCTTTCTCCTAATACAAGATCTAAAACAAAATGGAAAATACAATGGAGAAGAAGAAGAACTAACCTAACCTAAACTAAACTACAACATGGAATGAAAAACTACCCTAAACTCTGTATATCCCTCACTCTGGAAAACCCTAAGGGTATTTATAGGCATCAGGGGAACGGGGGGCCAGGGGACAGACCTTGGCCCAAAGCGGCGCGTGCGCCGCGGCCGTACGGTCGCGGAAACGCGTCTTGGGCCTTGTTTTCGCGGCCCCTTGGTGGCCGTGCGCGCGCGCGCGGCGCCTCGAGCCGCGCGCAGCCCAGTCTGTCTCCTGTCAGTTCTGGTGCCTGGTTTCTGGTTTTGCACCCCTGCTTTTGTCGAATCAGCTCCTCTAGGTCAATGGCTATGATAATAGGCTTTTAATCACCAATTAAATGGTTATTTTGATCTTCTTCTTCATTTGCACACCATGAACCTAGGATCAAGCAAGTAAGGTATTATTAGCAGAATTTATTATCAAATAAATGTGAGAATGTGATGAAAATTATGCAAAAAGAGACTAATCACACCCCACACTTATCTTTTGGAGCAAAACAAAAATAACCTAAGGAAATTATTTCACCACTTTCGCAGGTGACGTGATTGCACTGAGCATGTGCAACAAGCCGTTAAACCTCTAGGTTTCTCCTAGAGGAGGAGTTTTGTCTCCTGAGGGTTTTCAGCGGATTACACCCACAAAATCCATAAAGAAAGAAATCAAATGTTAGTATTTTTAAAACGCATTTTGAAATAGAGAAAAGTGTTGAAGTATTTTTGTGAAAATATAAGTGATCCAAGGTCAGAGGTTAACCAGAAATTTTCTTTCTTAAACTAAGTCAAAATGCAAAAAATCTTGTTATAAATTAAATGTAAGAATTTAAAATTGAATTGACTCTTTGATCTTTCATAAAATTCTTAGAAAAATATGCACTTTGTGAATAGTGAAGGTTTTTGGGATATCGACTCTAACTTTCATGCCATTTATTTAATATATATTATTATTTATTTATTTTTTCTTTTTTCTTCCCTTAGTTTTCTTAGGCTTTCTTATTTGCCCGGGTAGTGAGCCTTTAGCCAGTGACTCTCAAACCAGATGGTCTTAGGGTAACAGATGAGAAAACATCCCTTGGACTTAAGGACTCGAGTAAACAAGGCCACAAAACTAAAGGGGATTATTTTATTTTTGTCCACCGTTTTAGGTATGAATAATCATGCTTCCTAAGGCATAATTACCCAACATCAATAAGTGATTTTTATTTATCATATAATTATATATATATATTTTGTTTTTTTTAATATTTTTATGGCATTTTCAGTCTTTGTTTCAATCCCAAAAATTGTGTAAGTGTGGAGTGCATAAATCTAAGGCAAAAAATTCAAGATCAAATTATCTTTTCAATCTTACTTTCTTATCCTATAATTTAGACAAGATCTATTATTTTGACTTAGTTTAAAATTTCATAATTTGAGGTCTTCCAAATTCCTAAGATAATCTTAATTTTCTTAAAAACAAATCAAAAACTATTTCTCTTGTTTCAAAAAGTTTTGTAAAAAGAAAAGAAAAGTTTTTAGATAAAAGTTTTTTATTTAAAAATAAGTGTAAAAGAAAGAAAATATAAAACTAACTACGTTAGTAAATCCTCCCCCACACTTATCTCATGCATGGTCCTCAATGCATCATGAATGTGTAAATACATGAAACAAATGGAGAGGGAAGGAGATTACCTCAAGGGGGTGGCTCTGGTGGGGTCTGATTGGGCCAAGCGTTGCTACCCAATCAAAATAGCGTGGATCGTGCAGGAACCCACTAATGATCTCTTTAATATGACCCAATAAAATGTTGATTGAATGAATGATCTTATTTAAAAAATTATCCCCATCTAATTTTCAATTTTCAAAAATAATTATTGAGTCATTTTCTTCAACATTCTTGTCCAACAATGAAGTGTGATTTTGAGAGATGAGTGATTTGGACTCAAATGGAACAGGAACAAAAACCGATATCGACTCAGAAGTTGACTCAGATCAAGTCGAGAGTTAACAATGAGAGTAGAAATTGGTTCAAAAATAGAGTTCAAATCAAAGAATTGACGTTCACACACTGTCCCCATTAATGAAGTGTGATCATAAGATATTGATGATTCTATTTCACGGTGTATGGGTACAGGATTCAATGTTGACTCCGGAAAAGAGAAAAAATCTGGTAAGGATACGGGGTCATTATTGAATCAAAAAGTGAAATGGAGTTCCCAACAGGAAGTTCAGGATCACATTCAGGTTCGATTTCAATTTCAGGGAAGGGATAACTTGCCAAAATGTCCAGGCGACTTTTATAACTTGGAGATTGGTCAAGTTCAAATGTGTGTTCTGAAATTGAATCTTGGTTTCCAAAAGAACATGATTCTTGGGTCCAATCGGTAGAGTTAGGAATATAAGGATTGGTCAACGGTTGACAAGAAAGATTATCCTCGCTCTCATTGATCAAATCGCTCATAATTGAGTCTAACCTACTGATAGGTTGGGTAACAGAATTTGGATTTGGAATAATGTCTTCCATACTTTTTGTAATTGATTTTTCTTGAAAAGATGAGTATGGAAGTTAATTTTGGAAATTGTGGTGAAATTGTGAGTTCATCGGTTTTTGCGGTTGTTGCTCGGACTCACGCAAGGGTTCCATACTCAAGTCCAGTATTGAAGTTTGTTCATTTGAATTGGTGAGACTGGAAAAGATGAGTAGGACTCTTGAAAATGTGGTTGAGATGATGAGTCCAACATGTTTTGCATTCTTTCACAAAAGACTTCCAAACGCTTTTCTACCTCAGATTCTTCTTCAATTAGATGCTCTAGAAAAGGAGTATGTGGAGTTTGAGGTGGGAAGGATTATGAATTAAGCAAATTTTGCATTTGTTGTAGGGACTCTTCTATACTCCTTTCCAATGATGATTTTTCTTCAATTGGTGGTTCAGGAAAAGGAGTATATGAATCAAAATTGGGGAACAAATATTGTGAAAATTGTGGACAAGGTGGTTGAAAATTTGACTCGGGGTAGGTGAATCCCCATGAACTCTGTGAAGAGTTGAAATTATTTTGAAAATTATGGTCATATGGTTGGGGATATGGGTCATATTGATTCAGATAATCCCAACCCGGCATATATGGTTGGTTCATGTTGTACATCGCCGGGTTAGAGTTATCCGAGTCAAATGAGGTCGGGGTGAAATATGGATTCATATTATAATTGAAAGAATTGTTGTTATTAAAATTCATATCACAATTTACAAAAAGAAAAACAAACAAACAAACAAACAGCAAAGAAAAAGAAAAGAAAACAAGCCTATGCTAGGGTTGACTTAGACCTAGACGACTCCTAACTGGTTAGACTGTCCACGGGGGGTATATTGTCGGACGCTGACCACGAGTTAATCGGCCAGGTAGGGGCAAGATCAGTGGGAGGTATCCGTGCCGGAGCAACGGGCCTAATTATGCCAAACTACTGTTCTTCGAGGTTTCGCCTCTCAATCCCCAACCTTAGACACCGATTTGACAAGAGTCAACTTCTAACAACTTTCCCCTTAGGTTAATCTCCTAAATGAGTCTGAGATATCCCTAGGGGCCAACGTCTAGCAAGTTTTATTAAGGCTTGGGTTGTGTGAGTGGGGAGGTGATTTTTGAGCTAAGGGAGGGTAATGACTTCCCCACCTTATGTTGTTTTGGGTTTTGCCCTTAAGTTAAATTTGTGCAAGTGTGCAATATAGATAAGATGAACACAAAAAAAGTGAGTAAATCACTGAAGTGTTTGTCCTAACTATATGCAATGCAATATGTACACCTCCTATAAGTATCACAATAATACAAGAATAAAATACAGTACATTGGAATAAAAATTGACACGTGCCTAGATTCTAATGTCTAAAACGTTTTAAAGCATCCAATTTCTGTATTTTACTTCTTAAAATTATTTACAGTGTACAACAAAAATTAGCAGCAGAGTATATGAATGGACAAGAAGTTACCCGACCACACTTGAGTAAGTGTGAACTTCTGCAATGTTAAAATTTAACCTACACACCAAACAACAAAAAAGAAAAGTTAACAAACTTGTGAAATTAAACCGTTCCCATCCCTGGCAACGGCGCCAAAATTTGATCGGGGTAAAATCGCGCACTAAAAGTGTATGTTTTAAAGTAAGATTTAAAGTGTGTGTGCTTTGGCTTCCTCGATACTTCTGTTATAGCATAGAGGCTAAAACGAGTCGAATCCACAAGGATGGGAGGTGATAGAAGCTTTACCGGTTGATTCACGTGTTTGTTAAAGATTCTTCAAAGTTTTAAAGAATGAAAAGAAAAGAAAAGAAAGAATGAAAAGAGAAGCACGGTGAAAACAAAGAAGTGGGAAACATAGAAAAGAATATGTTTGTGATTTTTATATGTATATCTAAAATAAAGTGAAAAGGAAAGAAAACTCATGGCTACTAACTATTAATGACTCTACCAACATGCTAACCTCTTAGTCATAGTTGCCTCATATGTATCATTGGCCATCACTAGTCCTTGGTTCAAGAGCTATTCAAAGTATGACCCATATGTAACTCATCACAACCCAACTCAGCAAACAAGTGCAAGCTACACTTAAATCATCAAAACCCGATAAGAGCAAGCATGAAGTAAAGTAATGTTAGCTTATTAGTGGTTAGGAAGTTAGAGTGTTAGATCCATAATCATGAGCCATCAATGGCTCTTGCAAGAGCCATCAATGGCTCTTGCAAGAGCAAGGCCAAAACGAGGCTATTAGATTCATGTGGATTATCATAAAAGAAGTTAAACTAGTTGGTGGTTAGTAGTTAGTGCCAAGAGAGAAAAGATTAGCTACACATGTAAAAGAACTTAGATAGAAAATAAAGAGAGGTAAAGAGAGCACCTTTCATAGCTTGTCACCTTCTATTACAAGTACTCTTGCATTCCACTCATGTATCACTCTTTCTCCTAATACAAGATCTAAAACAAAATGAAAAATACAATGGGGAAGAAGAAGAACTAACCTAACCTAAACTAAAATACAACATAGAATGAAAAACTACCCTAAACTCTGTATATCCTTCACTCTGGAAAACCCCAAGGGTATTTATAGGCATCAGGGGAACGGGGGGTCAGGGGACAAACCCTGGCCCAAAGCGGCGCGCGCACCGCGGCCATACGGCCACGGAAACGCGGCTTGGGCCGCGTTTTTGCGGCCCCTTGGTGGCCGTGCGCGCGACGCCTCGAGCCGCGCGCAGCCCAGTCTGTCTCCTGTCAGTTCTGGTGCCTGGTTTCTAGTTTTGTACTCCTGGTTTTGCCGAATCAGCTCCTCTAGGTCAATGGCTATGATAATAGGCTTTTAATCACCAATTAAGTGGTGATTTAGATCTTCTTCTTCATTTGCACACCATGAACCTAGGATCAAGAAAGTAAGGTATTATTAGTAGAATTTATTATCAAATAAATATGAGAATGTGATGAAAATTATGCAAAATTAGAGTCTAATCAAGTGGTTACCGGATCCGCATGCCAAACACAGTCCATTGGCCATACGGCAGTTCCGCTGATTGTGTCCGGGTTTCTGGCAGTACCCACACACAAGTTGCTGAGAAGGAGGCTGAACTGGCCGCTTGGCTACTGGGGCACCAAAGGATCTGACTGGATTCCCCCTGTGCACCTGCTGGAACTGGCGCTTCATAGGCTTGTGCTGCAGCTCAACTCTCCTCTTCTTCTCCAATCCCTGCTCCACATCACGAGCTATAGAAAGAATTTGTGAGTATGTCTTCAGCTGGTGGGGTATAAGTAATATCTGGATATCCACCCTCAGTCCTTACTGAAATCTGCTAGCTCTCTTCTCCTCGTCGGCCACCATGTATGGTGCAAACCGACTAAGTCTCAGAAATTCAGCATCATACTCATCCACCGATCGATTCCACTACTATAGCTTGATAAACTGTTCCTCCATCTCCTTCTGGGCAGTTGCAGGGGAAAACCTCTCATAGAAGCCCTTCGAGAACTGGTCCCAAGATATAGGCTTCTCCAGCCTCGCCTCCTCGGCTAGCCACCAAGTCCTCGCCACATCTTTCAGCTGGATCTTGACCACTTCACTTGGTTCTCACCAGGAATTCTGGCCGCCTTCAGAAGATCGGTTATGTCGATCAACCACTGCTCTGCATCCAGGGGCTTCTCAGTGCCCGAAAATTCTGCCGGCTGTAATCTCCGAAAATTCGATATAGTACCCGGCCTCTGCTCCCGGGGTGCAGTCAGCAATCCTTGTCGCAAGAGCTCTGTCTGCTGCTGCTGCTGACTATTCATCATCCCCTGGAGTATCCTCATCATCTCGTTCTCCCCGTTCGGACTTTCACGGGAAGTGACGGGACCGTTCCGTGTCCCCCGCCTCTCCATATTCGAGCCGACTGAAAAGGTGATGAATTAAGGAACTTCATGAGATTTCGGAAATCAAGGGATGGGTTTTAAGAAAAGAATAGATAACTTTGTATTTGTGATTGGAATGTATAACAAAGACTCGTGTGACTCAGTCGCAAATTAACCCAACATTAATTTGCAGACTGGCTGTATTGAAGGTGTGAGAGCCTAGGCTCTGATACCAACCTGTGGCGGCCCGATCCCGGCGGGTACAGGGACGCCACTGCGATGTACATACGCAGGGCGATGGTACCATCCCGTATGTACGCTAAGCATCAATACAACACAATACAGGGATCAGAGTGTGGAAATACGTGGTATTATACTTTCCAACACAAAATAGTACAAGTATTTAGTCATCACAGATTGTGACATAATATTACATTACATCACCAGATAGTACAAAAGTAGACTGTACAAGATACAAAAGATGGAACTCACGAGCTGAAAAAGGGAATCTCGCAAGCGGGAAAGACTGGACGAAGTTACGGCTGATTCGCCTGCTCCTCGAAGTAGGCCTGATCCTCAGCTGATGGGTCTACCTCGGTCCAACCTGTCAAATCTGAACATACAAATCCAGGGTTATTAGTGCACAACCCAGCCAGTGCATAAAGAAGCCAAGTAGCAAGTACAAATAATAGCAAGTGCATCATGTCAAGTATAATGTACCAAAATCAATAAGCATGGAATGATCATAATAAATAGTGAATCATGAAAGAAAGCAAGTGTAGCAGGCCATGTAATCAAATTAGCAAGCATGGGGTAACTATCATAAATAGCAAGTAACAGAATTCATGTAACCTTAAGTCAATTATTAAGTTATTATTAAGACTCGTTCAATTTGTATGTTTCGGTATATGACCGGTGCCATATACTTCCACACACAAGTCAAGCGAGGCTAGTTATTGGAAATTGATTGGGAACGACGAACCATGTTTAGAATGGGTCCCGTGCATGCCCGGGACAACGGTCCAGGAGTATCCGGTACTGAGCCGGAACGTACCGCTAGGCACCGGGACTTACTATATGCCTGAAGGTCTTAGTATACGCCCGAACAGGAATAGGGTGTCACCGTTCCCCACAGGATATACCCAGGGGATTATAGCACATTCGGACAGGCAGGCAAGGGGGTAGGGGTGCCAGTACACCTCTCAAAAACGCCTGGTGGCCTCCAGGTCGAATCCTACAGGAAGTTGTACAACATATGTATGGCCACCATAAACACAGAAGCTATATCGATACCCATCAATTTTCCCCATCCCGATGTAATTTGTTTAAATATATCAGAGTCTCAAATAATAATGTTCACGGGGTATTCACAAATGTACAATATCCATGGTTATCCTATTACGGGGGTCAACAGGAGTATAATATCAGGAGTAATGTCAGGAGCCTCCCTATTTTAGGGGTTCAAGTATACAGGAGTACAGGAGTACCAAATATCTGGTAATATATAATAGTCATGCCAAGTCCCCGTAAAAGTGATAGTCATGAATATGTCATTTAATACATGTATCAGGGGTGGTAGTGTCCGGTCAATAATCAAGATGTCAAGTCCAGGTATTTGTACCACATGAAAGCATATCATATATCGTGTGTCAGGTGCAGTTGTCAAGTATGACATATCAAGTACCGGGTCTATATATCGAGAGCAGTGTAAATACTAAGTGTCGGAGTCATAAATAACATATCATGTGCAACATGCCAAGTGTCAGTGTAAATACTGAGTACCAGTGTAAATACCGAGTACCGGTGTCAGATGTCATAGGTCAAGTACATCATGTCAAATATAGGTGTCAAATATAGCATGACAATTATCGGTGTCAAATATAGCATGGCTAATACCGGTGTCAAATATAGCATGACAATTATCAGAATTAAATATAGCATGACAACTATGTACTAAAAATTACCATAGTAAGTATTAGGCATTTTAAAATATTCACATGTCAATATCATGTTATAAATACAAGGGTAATTATTTTTAAATTAGTAATAAGCACTCGCCTGAAACCGGGGCAAAATATCGGTTAAAAGTCCGGAAAATCGGCGACCCGCACAAGAAATTCGCTAGCCCGTAGTTGTATATTAAAATATATAATTAAAAATATTTATATACATATTAGAGAGGGAAAGGGAGAGGAGAGAGAGAGGAGAGAGAAAGTTGTAGGAAGAAGAGAGAGAGAAAATATGGTGTTTTAAAAGGAAAATAGAAATTAAAATGGAAGGGGGTAGAGTTGTAATTAAAGGGAAGTAATAAGAGAATGAGGGGAGGGATATTTTTGGAATGAGGAAAATATGTGTTTATTTAGGAAATGAATGAAGTTTGAATGAAAGAAAGAAAGAAAGAAAGAAAAGAAGAAAGAAAGAAAGAAAGAAAGAGAAGAAGGAGGAGGAGGCCGGCGGCCACTGCCGGTGGAGCTGGGCGTGCGCGCGTGCCTCCCCCAAGGGGAGGGGATGTAGTGTGGGGTGTTTTCATGTTGTGGTGGTGGTTGTTTTGGTGGAGGTGATGATGGTGGTTGGTGGTGGTGGTTGTTATGGTGATGATTGGAGGTGGTGGGGAGTTAGAGGAGGAGGAGGAGATGATGTTGGGTTGGTTGGAGTGGAGAATTTGGCAGAGAGGATGGTGAATTTTGGAGAAGAAGTGGTGGTAATGGAGGTGGTTTTTGGTGAAATTGGTGGTGGTGGGAGGTTGTTGGTGGTTGAAGGAGGTGGTGGTGTGAAGAGGAGTTGTTGGGGAGTTGATTAGGTGGCCTAGGAATGGCCGGAGGTGGTGGTGTGAAGAGGAGTTGTTGGGGAGTTTATTAGGTGGCCTAGGAATGGCCGGAGGCGGTGGTGGTGAAGGTGGAAGCGGCGGCCAAGAGGGTAGCGTGAGTGGGTTGAGTTTGAAGGAGATGAAGCTTGGTTTCTTTCTTTTGATTTGGATTTCTCTTGAAATGAATGAGGATGTTGGTGGTTTAATAGATGATGAGGGGGAAAGATTTGATGGTTTAGGGGGAGGTGTAGGGCTGCGGCAGAAGCCCTATGGCTATCGGTGGCGGCAGCAGGCGGCTTAGCGTGGATTAAGCCGTTGATTATGGGGGGAGAAATCAAGGTGAAGAAAAGAAAAGAAAGAAAAGAAAGAAAATTGAAAAAAATAAGAAAAAAGGAAATAAAATGTTTAAAAATTTTATTATTATTTATTTTATTTGTTATAATTTCTGGTAGTATAAAGTAGGAGAGTAGAGGAGGGAAAAGCCAGAAAAGAAATCGCCGGTAAAAATATTATTATTTAAATAAGGCAAAAATTTGACTGTTTCAGAAACATACCGAAAAAATCTCAAAAATAGCAAATATTATTCTAAGATACACGATGAAATCGGATTTGAGAAATTCAATGTATTTTTTAAATTAAAAATCCTGAAATCTTTCGGCGATACCGGCCGACATCATAATCAGTCAAATTTTGATAAATTTAAAAAATCCCAAAAAATGTATTTAAATAGAAAATAAAATTTTAAGAAGTACTGTGAAAGCCGTTTCTGAAAATTCAAACCCATTTGAAAACTAAAAATTCGGGAATCAGTCAGCGATGCCGACTGACACCGTTTTGGAGATTTTGCAGAAAAATTTTGAAAAATTCCAGAAAATCATGAAAAATCTAAAATACTAGAAAACAGTCTCTGAAACTGAAATCGGTTAAATCGGACTAACAGAAAGTCAAATCGGGCTGCGGGCTGGTATCGGGTTCCCGATCCAGGTCAGGGCTTACTCTCGGTCTGAGAATCCAAATCCGATACTCAAAAATATAAGTAATCACAACTCAAAAACACATACATGAAGAAAATTGAACAATATGGTCGAAAAAATTTTGTGGGTACGGAGTGCTACAAAGACGCTGTTAGATTAAGGTTCATTCCCTTCGCACTTAAGGATATAGCCAAGAAGTGGCTATACAATCTGCCTGCCAGTTTTATCTCGACATGGGAAGAATTTGTCAAAGTCTTTCTTAAGAAATTCTATCCCATTCACAAAACGGCCCTCATCAGAAAAAACATAATGCAGTTTAAGCAGGAATCAAGTGAACCATTTTGAAAGTATTTTGAACGGTTTAAAGATTTACTAGCCCAATGTTCTCATCACGGCATAGAGAAGTGGCGACAGTGCCAAATTCTCTATGACGGACTAGATTATCAAACTAAGACACTCCTCGAGACTATGTGTGAAGGAGAATTTTTAAAGAAAGATGAGAACCAGTGTTGGGATCTCTTTGAAGATTTAGCAGAAAAAAAACCATTCAGTGGGAGTCTTACGCTGAGAAAACCAATCCCACCACTTCTAGAGCTGGTATGCATTCGATTGAATCCTCTATAGCTGCCGAGGCAAAGATAATTCAATTGATGAAAAGTCTAGAACTGCTCGAGGCTAGGGAACCAAATTCTGTGAATCAGGTCAACCCACCACCTGTGATTAACCCGGGTTGTACCTACTGCCATGCTCTTAACCACCTGTTTGAGGAGTGTCCCGTCTACCAAGCTCAAATGTACCCTGAGAATATGAATGCAGCATACACAAGACCTAACTACAATCCATACTCCAAAACATACATCCTGGGATGGAGGAACCATCCAAATCTTTCTTGGAGTCAGTCTGGTCATAAGCAACCAAGACCATCATTTATACACCAATATCCTGCTCAGTCTCATCAACCCAATTTCCAACAGAGTCCACCAAATTTTCAAACAAGCTTCCAACATAACTTCCAGCCCACATATCAGCAACAACAAACACAAAATCATCCTGATAAAAAATTGTCAGATTTGAAAATAATGATTGAAACCTTATCTAAAACTCAGGCCTCAATGATGAACACCCACAATCAGGCTATCAATAGGTTAGAGGTTCAGATAGGTCAACTGGCTAGCTCATTGAATGAAAGACAAAAGGAAACATTGCCAAGCCAGCCAGTGCCCAATCCTAAGAACCCCTTCCCTATTCATGAAGCTGAAGACATAGGTCCAAGTCAGTGTAATACTGTTCATATTTTGAGATCTGAAAAACAGAAAGACAATCAGGTTTCTAGTCATCCTATTCCGAATATATCTGTGTCAACATCTCCTGTTCCAATACCACCAACTAAAAATGATCCATCTTCAAATTCACAACTTTCAACCTCCAAATCAAATAATAAAGACAAAGAAGATGAGCAACCAACAAGCCTATTGTACCATTCCCTAATAGGCTAGCAAACCAAAAGACTAATGCTCAAATGAAGAAAATTAGAGAAATGTTTAATCAGGTCCAGATCAATGTACCCCTTCTTGATGCCATACAACAACTCCCCTTATATGCCAAGTTCTTAAAAGATATGTGCACTAAGAAAAGGAAAACAAATGTCCCAAAGAAGGTCTTCCTTGCTTCTAATATAAGTGAGTTGCTAACTAGGCCATTCTTGTGAAATATAAAGACCCAGGGAGTCCAACTATTTCTTGTATTATAGGACAGACTACGATAAATAGGGCATTACTTGATCTAGGAGCCAGCATCAATCTTCTTCCTTTCTCTGTGTATCAGCAACTCGGGTTGGGCGACCTCCGTCTAACCATAGTTACTATACAACTGGCTAATCGATTTGTAAAGATTCCAAAGTGGGAGATTACAGATGTTCTCATTCGGGTCGGGGAATTCATTTACCCCGTGGATTTCATTGTTCTAGAGACACAACCCGTACATAATCCCAAAGCTCAGACACCTGCCATTCTAGGACGACCCTTCCTAGCCACTACAAACGCAATCATCAACTGTAGGAATGGATCAATGTGTCTAACTTTTGGAGATATGACAAAAGAGGTAAATATTTTCCACCTGGGAAACAACCTCGAGATTTGGATAATGAGTCATTTGAAGTGAACTTGATCGAGGGATTAGCAAGTGAACATGAAGTGGAGATTGAATATGAGTCTGATAGAGAATTTGAATTGGAGTCTGATGACTTCAACCTTGATCAAATAATTGAATCCACAGTGGAATGGGCAACAGATGCCGCCCCTATCCTTCCCTTACACAAGAACAACAATTGATAGATCAAGTGCCCTTTTCCGAGCTTAAGGTTCTTCCTAGTCATCTCAAGTATCAGTACTTGGGTGAAAAGGAAGCATTTCCCGTAATAATTGCGTCCCATCTTACGGAACAACAAGAAGAGGATCTTCTTGTAGTATTAAGGGAGAATCGAGAAGCCATTGGTTGGTCCATGGCTGATATAAAGAGAATCAATCCATCCATTGTGCAACACCGGATTCATTTGACGGAAGATGCAAAACCTAAACATGACCCACAACGTAGACTAAGCCCGATCAATCAAGAGGTTGTTAGAGCTGAAATTTTGAAGCTATTAGACAATGGGATCATCTATCCCATATCCGATAGCCAGTGGGTTAGTCCAGTCTACGCTGTGCCAAAGAAAGCTGGGTTTACCGTGGTAGAAAATGATAAGAAAGAATTAGTACAAACTCGTCTTCCAACGAAGATTTGAGTATGTATTGATTACAGAAAATTAAACGCTGCCATGTGTAAAGATCACTTTCCCCTTCCGTTCATAGATCAAATGCTCGAGAGACTAGCTGGACATGAGTATTACTGTTTCCTGGATGAATATTCAGGATACAATCAAATCCCTATCACTCCCGAGGATCAAGACAAGACTACCTTCACCTGTCCCTTTGGAACATTTGCATACCGAAGAATGCCCTTCGGCCTATGCAACGCTCTTGCAACGTTTCAACGTTGCATGCTTAGTCTTTTTTCCGACATGGTGAAATTTTTTTTGGAGATTTCCATGGATGATTTTTCTATGGTGATTCCTTTGAACAATGCTTACACCATCTTAAGTTAGTTTTACAATGATGCATGGAGAAAAACTTGACACTCAATTGGGAGAAGTGTCACTTTATGGGCAAGCAAGGAATTGTCCTAGGGCATGAAGTTTCAAACAAAGGAATTGAGGTTGATAGATCAAAAGTGGACGTTATAACAAAGCTCCCTGAGCCAAAATGCTTAAAAGACATTAGATCATTTTTAGGGCACGCTGACTTCTATAGAAGATTTATTTAGGGGTTTAGCAAAATTACTAGACCTTTAACAAATCTCTTAGGAAAAGATGTGCCCTTCAATTTTGATAAATAGTGTCTACAAGCTTGGGAGGAGCTCAAACACAGATTTGTTTCGGCGCCAATAATATCAGCGCCTGATTGGACTAGGCCTTTTGAAATCATTTTTGATGCTTCCGAATATGCCATAGGCGCTATTCTCGGACAACGTATTGATAACAGGCAACACGTAATTTACTATGCTAGTAGGACGCTTAACGAGGCCCAAATAAATTACACGACAACTGAAAAGGAATTTTTAGTAGTTGTGTTTGCGTTGGAAAAATTTCGCCAATGCCTACTAGAGTCTAAGACAACGATTTTCACTGATCACTCCGCCCTTAGATACTTAATGCAAAAGAAGGATGCAAAGGCCAGACTGATTCGATGGATACTTATTTTGCAAGAGTTTGATTTGGAAATTAAAGACAAAAAGGGCGTTGAAAATGTGGTGGCAGATCACCTTTCGAGAATTCCTAATGCACCAATTGAGACTTTACCTATCAATGAAAACTTTCCTGACGAACACATCTTTACGATGTGTAAAGAGCCCTTGTATGCTGATATGGCAAACTACCTTGCAACCGGGCAAACACCTTCAAATTAGTCGGGTCAAGACAATCATCGCTTTATGAAACAAGTACGGTTTTTCTTTTGGGATGAACCATATTTATTCAAATATTGCCCTGAGCAGATAATTAGGTGTCTTTCTGAAGATGAACATCATAGCTTATTTACATTTTGTCACGAGCTAGCTTGTGGTGGACACTTTGGTCCACGAAAGACTGCTGAGAAACTCCTTCAGAGTGGTTCTATTGGCCCACTCTCTTTAAGGACGCTTATACTTTCTGCAAGCTCTGAGCCATATGTCAAATGATGGGTCGAATCACACATAGAGACATGATGCCCCTTACACCGATCCTTGAGGTAGAAATTTTTGATTTGTGGGGCATCGATTTCATGGGACCCTTCCCTCTGTCTTATGGCAACCAATACATTCTGGTGGCCGTAGACTACGTTTCTAAATGGGCTGAAGCTACTCCGACTAGGACAAATGATAACCAAGTTGTCATCAAGTTTTTACGTGAAAACATCATTTCTCGCTTCGGAGCCTCCCGTGCGATAATTAGTGACAACAGGAGTCATTTCTACAACCGGGGTTTTGAAGCCCTAATGCGGAAGTACTCTATCTCTCATAAATTATCTACGGCCTATCATCCTCAGATGAACAGGCAAGTAGAGGTCACCAACAGACAAATTAAACTGATATTGGAGAAAACTATCGGACAAAATCGTAAGGATTGGTCCATCAAACTCATTGATGCCCTATGGGCATATCGGCCCGCCTACAAGACTATCCTAGGTATGTCTTCATATCGAGTTGTATTTGAAAAACCCTGCCATTTGCCTGTGGAGTTAGAGCACCATGCTATGTGGGCACTAAAATAACTGAATTTGGATTTAGACAAAGCTGGTGATTTGAGAAAACTGCAAATATCCGAGTTAGAAAAGCTACGAAATGATGCATACGATAACGCTCGGATATCTAAACATAAAGCTAAGCTTTTCCATGATAAATCGATTCATAGGAAAAATTTTGTCTCAGGACAAAAAGTTCTGTTGTACAATACTAGACTCCACCTTTTTCCTGGTAAACTAAAAATCAGGTGGTCAGGCCCATATATCGTCCAGAACGTCTCTCTTCATGGTGCCATTGAAATTTTCGATCCCAAAGATGGCAACACTTTCAAAGTAAATGGTCAACGCCTAAAGCCATTTTTCACCACGGAGTCTAAGTCATACAATGTTATTGAACTGGGTCTTTATGACCCAGTCTATATGTGACCACGTAATTTTACACTTTTCCTGGTGTCTCCTGTACATCATTTGGGACCTCCTTTGTAAATAAATAAAAAAGGGGACTTAGGTGCTAAATAGCACCTAGGTTTTTTATCTCTTCATACACTCCTTTTCCTTTTTAAATAACCTAGGGTTGTAAATTTCTAGTTTTCACTTGGGCAATTTGGGGATTCCGTCCTTCTTAGCTCCTTATAAATATCTCCCTTCCCGTGTTCTCTTCATTACCCTAGTTTCCATCTCAGATCTGAAACGCACTCAGCCAACGCCGCCCCCCAAATTTTTCTGAGACCCTCTCTCCTCTATCCGGCCGCATTTTCACGGCAGCTGCCGCGCCTCCGTGGCCATCAAGAAGAACCTGGGCCGCCGCCAAATTTCTCTGCAGACGCGGCAGTCTGAAGATCCCCGATCTACCATCACACCTCTGCTACCATCACTGATTGCTCTCTGCAATCTCGTTTAAGATTTTCCCCCACGTAGTCCGGGGGAGGTTTGCGTATCCCTCTCATTGCTTCCTATTATTCATCATGGCACCGTCTATTTTCGCTGAAAAAGATTTTGCTAGAATTCTTAGCGATGTTAACGGTTATGGTCATACATTTTTAGATCATATTCGTGCATGAGATTGGTATAGATTAGTTTATGATAACTCAGATCATGAGTTCGACTATTGTCCTGAGCTCGTCAAGCTTTTCTACAATTCTATAGATTCCGCATCTATCAATTTTGACACATACCAGATCTTGGTGCACATGCCCACTGGGAATATTATTATCACGCTTCTTCTACTAGAGGAACTCACACATGTCCCTTGCAACCCACATCATAGCGACCCCCTACCTTTAATCGATTACATGCTGTCATGGGGGCTCGCTGTACGGAACAAGATAGGGGGCTCAAAGCCAGTACTACATTTAGAAACGTACATTGCGTTGGTCGCTGGATTTAACGCAACATTTTAGGGCTTGACCACACGACCTCCTTTAACAGGATGGTGCTGCAGATTATACACGACCTGAAGACTCGGCAGCACACTATCTGTATTAACAAGATCATCTTTCATAGTATCATCACCAACTCCTCCCGCACACGCGGTGCAAAGTACTCGCACCCAGTTTTGATCACTCGTCTGTGTAGGACTTTCTTACCAGATGCAGTTTTTGACTCATATGATAGGGTGTTCGTTGCACAAGAGAGGGCGACTAGCGCTTATAATAGTTGTCTTCATGCGGTCTGGACTCCTAGTGTCCAGTCCAAAGATGTCCCTGTGGAGTCCTCTTCGGAGGAACTTTTAGAGGAGGATGAGCGGCCTTTTGGCAATAGGACCCCCAACTGATTCACGTGCATTCATGTCTACCATTTGGTGAGGCATGAAGAAGATATTTTGGGGGCAGATTCAACTACGCAAACAGGTTGAGGAGCAGATGTCTCGCCTAGACCGCATTCAGGAGGGTCTGCGGAGATCACAGTCGGCCGGACCTAGCACCACCGCTGGTCCAAGCCGAAGGCGGGGGTGACACCTTTTCTTTACCTATTTCATGCGTACATTTTCTTGCATACATTGAGGACAATGCATCAGAGAGTTATGGGGGGTAGATACTAACATAGGATTTTTCTAGATTTTTTCTTTTAGATTTCTTAAAGGATTTTTCTAGACTTTTTCTTTTAGATTTCTAGGTTTCTCTTTTCTATATATATATATAAAAAAAGAAAGATAAATTTTTTTCTCTTTTAGATTTCTTAGGTTTCTCTTTTCTTACTAACATAGGATTTTTCTAGACTTTTTTTTAGATTTCTAGGTTTCTCTTTTTTTATATATATAAAAAAAAGAAAAAAATATTTTTTGATCCATTTTTTGAAAAGAATTAACTTGATCTTAGGTATTAAGGAAATTCTAAGCTAAGATTTCTTAATATAAATCGAAATAAGAAATTTTGTTGGATCTTTAGGTTAAGAAAGAAAAGAATAGAAAATATAGCTAGATTTTGAATTTTTTCTAAGCACTATATACATTTGCATGTTGAGGGATTAATCAAGGACTTAGTGACTTTGTTTACATAAATATATAAAAAAAATCATAAATAAAACTTGATCACTAATTAAGCTAGTTGGTTGTGCCTTAAGAAGCATGACCAGTCACGCCTAAAAGTGGTTGAGTCCTTAGCATTCGTGGCCTAGTTTACTCGAGACCTTGAACCTTAGGGAGGTATCTTCATCTGGTGCCCTAAGACCATCTGGTCTGGGAGTCATCGGTAAAAGGCTTCCTACACGGGTAAATTAGAAAGCCTAATGAAGCTAAGAAAATGTAAATATATAATATAAAAAAAAGAGAAAATATATAAAAATAATATAAAATATATATATATATATATATATATATATATATATATATATATATTATCTGTGAACAAACGAACTAAAGTCTAAGAAAAATTCCTCATACATATGTATATGTGTTAGGCCTAATACAAAATCCAGTTTTCTCTCTATTCTTGGAAACTTAACCTAAGTTGAAAACAAGATTTCAAATGGAAATTTATAAAAAGAAGGAAAAGTTTAGAATAACCCGAAACTGATAGATCACCAAAATTCTTTAAGAAAATGGATCATAATAAAATGTTTCTCTTTTTCACTAACATTTTCTTTTTCTTTAGGATTTTGTGGGTGCATTCCGCTGAAAACCCTCAGGAGACAACACTCTTCCTCTAAGGTAACCTAGAGGTTTAAAGGCTTGTTACACGAGCTTAGTGCAATCGTGTCACCTACGAAAGTGGTGTAATAATTTAGTTAGGATTTTTCTCTTTGCTTATTTTGCTCAGGGACGAGCAAAAGCTAGGTATGGAGGTGTGATTGGAGTTCATTTATGCATCATTTTCTACCACCATGCTATGCTTTATATGAATAAATATTTGATTTTTATTGCTTTTTTCTCTCTTTTTTTAGGTCCAATGTTTAATGGAGAAGGAGGCCCAACAATTATGATTTTTGAGGAATTAAAGAGTAATTTAGAAGCCCACAAGAAGAAAGCCCAGGTCTGAACAGATCCAAAGCGTATTCTCAGTTTCTAAAAGATCCAGCTGGGGATACGAGATACAACAGAAAGACACAAAAATCCACTAGTGCAGCGGCCAAGATACGGCCGCGGAAACGCGGCACATGCCGCGGAATCGCGGCAATCCTCTGGCCGTTATTTCAGAGTTTGATCCGGAGGCTGAGGTGGGATGGCCTCTTCTCATGAAGACTATAAATAGACCCCTATGGCCTCTGTAATCGGAGAGGAGAAAAGAGCATTGTTTATAGGGAAATTGTTAGGGTTTCTCTAGGTTTTCTTTAGTCTCTTATGTAATTTCCTTTTTCTCCTTCTAGAATCCAGAAAAGAAAGAGTGAGAGTGAGCAATCTTTGTAATTGGAGACGGCGACAACGCAATACAAGGATCAAGCTTTCAATCTTCCAATATTTTCTTGTTCTAGTGCATTATTTTTACTTTCTTCTATTTAATTTCTACAATGAACTGTTGCTTGTTCTTTATTCCCATGTCTAGCTAACTCATTAACATGACTAACTGACTTTTAATTTTACTAACTACTAACTCTTGGGTAATTGCTAAATTATATGATTCATTGGATGCTTTATTCGTTTTAGTCTTGCAAATTACAAGTCTATCTTACCCCAATGAAGATGAGTTACTTTTTATTCTTTGCAAATGCTATGTTTCCCCTCCATATGATTCATGTGAGCCTCACTTAGAACCTTATCTTTAGAACAAGTGCCTTGATGGAACATGAAGATGGAGCACTTCACTATGCTAATGACTACATTACAAGTTTCTTATTTCATGCTCGCTTTATTATAGCTTTGAAGGACTAATGAATCTTGCATGTTTTCTTAGCATCCTTAAGAGTGACTATCCTTGTTCCATTGTTGAAAATCTATTTAGGGAGCCAATGATTCAAGGAGGCAACTAGCTTAAGCCTAGATGAGAAACACCCTCAACAGGGGACAATACAAGGACTTGGCAAAGCAAGACATACCATTGTCGATGAATCAATATGAGGCATGCATCACCCAACGAGAGTAGTAAGTTAGTAAATTAGAATGTTAGTTAGTCATGGCCTTTCTTTCTATCATACTTAAAAAACCCTCTTCTGAAAACTTTCTCTTTTCAAATATCTCCGTTTTTATTCCATTTTTATTTTCATTTCTTCCTTTCCTCTAAGAAATCCACAAAGATTTTCCACTCACTTTCTACATCGTTTTGTTTTTCATTTCTTAAACAAAGAAGAACCTTCATTTTTCTTCACGAAAATTTCAATATAAAAACCTTGAATGCTTCTATTGCTAACCCTCCCTGCGGATACGACCTGTCCTAACTTATGCTACGAACGTTAATTCGGAAGGAGTAAAGTAAACCTGCATATACATTCGAAGTTCTTGATCATTGGTACACGGACATCAACGGTTTACTCTAAACCCTTTCTCAATACAATTAATCCTTTCGAACAGCAAGTATTCTCATATTGTCAAGTTTCGCAAACATCGATCCTAAGAGTAATAATTGGTATTATAGCATATCAATTTCACAATAATTGGTATCAGAGTTAAAGGTTGACGAAGGGCGATATGTCGAAGATAGAAAGTTTTACGACAAAGTTCGAGGTCAAGAAGTTCATGGCAAAGAAAATTTTTGTTTATGGTAAAAGAGGGTGAAAGCATTGCTGGTGCAATAAGATCTTCACAAGACCTTACAGGGTAAGTCAACAAAACTTACAGGTATGTCAAACGAGAATTGGGAGGAGATGAATCTAAAGGCGGCAAGCACGATCCAACTATGTCTTGCAAATGAGATGATGTACAATGTGATAGTTGAAGAAACGGCTACAAGATTGTGGTCAAGATTAGAAACATTGAATATGACAAAAAACCTCTCCAACAAGCTGTATCTCAACTAACAAATATATGAGCTACGCATGAACGAAGGCATAGCAGTGCTGGAGCATCTAAACTTCGTCATCAACGAGCTTTTAGCTGTTGATGTCAAGATCGACTAGGAGGATAAGGTGTTGATACTTCTCGTTCGCTTCCAGAATCACATGATCACATCGTCACCATCATGCTTTACAGTAAGAAAACTCTCATCTTGGAGGAGGTTACATCAATTCTCTAATAAGATTAAAAAAAATGCCAAACCTAGAGGAGCAGACAGGATCAGGTTTGGTAGTCACAGGAAGGAAAGGAAGAGGAAAATGAAGGAAAGGTCCGGGCTCGTCAAAGGCATGTCACTTTTGTCATAGGGAATGTCATTGGAAGAATGACTGCAAGCATTGTCAAGAGTGGTTAAAGAAGATGCATGCTGTGGAGGCAGGCGTAGCATTGAGCGGTTTAGTTGAAATCAAAGTATTAATGACTTCCTTTGAAGATAATACTTCTCAAGGTAAAAATGGATATTTGATTGGGGTAGTACGGTTCATGTATGTTCCCAAAAGAGTTGTTCAACTCTTTGGTTGCAAAGGAGGAAGGGATTGTCAAGATGGTAGATAACTCGGCTTGCGAGGTCATTGGCACTGGGATGGTGTGTGCTTTAGAGGCGGTCCAGTATGTTCTAGAGGTATGGTAAAATCTAATTTCCGTAAGAGTGCTCGACGAAGAAGGATGTCGAATCCAAGTGAACAAGGCATCATCATAGTTAGCCAAGGATACAGAGTAATACTGGAAAGAGAGAAGTATCGAGGGTTATACAAACTGAAGGAAGAAAACTCAGTTCGAGGTGGAATCTCAGGGATAAGCTTGGAAGGGAGCTCATCGCGAGGTGGAGCTTCAAGGAAGACAGTAACGGGACGTGAAACGAGTCAAAGTATTACGGGAAGGAGAAAGGGTGCATCTGGGCAAGGCCCGAGATGGCCCAAGCTATGGCTGTAAATCAGCCAAAGGCCCTGGGGAGAGGGGACAAGATTTAAAGGCTTCATAGCACGGTTACAACCAAGGAAAGAATCAAGGTATTAATCTAAAATCTCAAGGTGTTTTATTAAAAGCTTGAAAATCAAGTCAAGGTGGAGATTGTTAAGATTTTGCCTTGTTTTCAAGAGGAGATGATGGTCCAAAAAGATCCAATTGATTTAGAGAAGAAGATGGCTTGAAGCAGAAGGAGATAAGCAGATCAAGAAAAGTACAGTCGACTAAAAAAAACTACTAGTCGACTAAGCCTAAGTACTACTCAACTAGGACAAATACAGGGAGGAAACAGTTTACAATAGTCAACTATATAAACCTATTAGTTGACTAATGGAAGGGATTAGTCGACTGGGCCTAAGTGCTAGTCGACTACATGAGGTATTTTCTGAGGCAGAATCAGTTTCTTTTTCAGGCATCAGTTTCCTTTTCTGGTGGAGTACGAATAGGACTCAGTTTCTATTCAATGAAGGATTTGTTTCTAAAGATTAAAGGGTTTAGAATTCTTCTAGTATAAGGAAATCAATTCCTAATAGGATTGATCAAGATTCTTCAAGTATCTAATGACCAAGATTATCCCATGTCCAAATAGGAGTTGGTATTGTAAAATCCTATTAATAAAAATTATAACCTAGCATTGAATACAATAGAGAGAGTACTGATCTCAAGGAGAAAAAGGTGGAGAACACCAAGAAGATCAGAAGAAAGCCAAGCAAAGAGAGTAGCAAGGTGAAGATGCATAGAGATAAGATAATACTCTTGTAATCTAGGTATAGATTAAGGAGGAAGGTGAATACTCTTGTAGCATCAAGAAAAACGTTAGATCTCTTTGTATCAAGTTATTAATAAAGCTCTCTCAAGTTTTCTCCTCGTGGACATAGGACAAGTTTAGGTTGAACCATGTTAAATTCTCGTGTTCTTTTTTATTACTATTTTGTTTGGGTATTGCTAGTTTGTTTTACAACAAGTTCTTATTTTGCAAGTATTTACATATTGCCAAGTTCCGCAAATATCGATCCTGTGAGTAATTATTGGTATCGTAGCATATCAATTTCGCAACAATACCAATACTTGACAATACTGATTTTATTCACAAAGACCATCTTGGCGTGTTATACTTATGTTCTGCTGAAACTACCCAAATACGGTTGTGCTTCTAACATTTATGATGATTTATGTAAACAAATAGTTTTAAAAAAAAGTATGAATGAAAAGTATTTAATAGCTTGATAACTTAACTGAAGCCTAGATAAATGTAATGGTCGGATACCTGTTTATCTTACTAGGTTTGGGTTGGTTATAGATACCCTTTTGGCTGTCAGATTTGAGCACCATTTCCATAACTGCATTTGTTTGTAGAATTCTCATGGTGAAGTTGAAGGGAAATTTTGTTGTTGGTTAGCAGACTAGTCCATGCTTTATTAATGTGCATGAAGGAAAAACTAAAAAATATGTCCAGAAGGGTTGAAATTTTAGATGGATGAACTGAACTTCTCTAAATGAGAAGCTAAGCGACACCAAGTGAATCCATCAGCATATTAGAGGAAGCTTCAGTAAAGAATAACACGCTAGTGGGCCAGGAGATTGTTTGGACATGCTTGAGTACGCCCAATAAATTTCTGGTTAGTAATGATGGGCAGAAGAAATGAACCTGGGTTACAGCTGTGAAATAGCACTGGTCAATCTGGCCATGGAGATAGCCCTTTGTCGAGCAATTTAGAGAAAAAAGATTCATGCTGATGATAACACAGGCTTGATTGTTGTTGTTGCTTTTTTCTATTTTTTTCCTTAAAATAGTTCTTAAACTTTATTTATTCTTATTCCAGTCATGCTAAATTCTGTTTCTTCTTGTTTTTCCCTTCTCCTTGCAGTCCAACTTCACTGTCATATTCACCTACATCTCCATCATATTCTCGTCCAAGTCCGTCATATTCTCCTACCAGGTAAACAAATGCTTCACCTTTCTTTTCCCCCTCTATTCTTTATGTTCACGCTCAATTATACACAAGCTGCATACTGAGTAATATACTGAAGAAAGATTACGAGACTGCAAGTGTTTTATACTTGGATTTCAATTTCGGGATACATTGTGATGTAAAATTTGGTAAATTTGCATAGTTCACTGCACGGATGAGACAGAGGTATTGCAGTTTGTACTGTTAGACTTATTTGGATTAGTGTCTAGATTAATTAGGGTAACTCTAGTTAAATTATACACCCATCTCTATAAGTCAATGTTGTTAGATACAATAAAGAATTGATCATGCCTAATGGTTTGGTATCAGAGCCTCTCTTTATCGACATAAATTTTAATCTCGATCAATAAATATCATGAATAAATATTTCCTTTGATTCAATAAATATTTTATGTCTCATATATTTAATTAAAAGATTAAAAGGGATGATTTTATTGAATTTAACATGCATATATTGTTTATGGAATATTTTTCTGTGTGCCATTTTTCTAGAACAAATTTTTTGAAAGGAAAAAAAGATATATGAGCTTGCGCAGGCAAGGGCTGCACACGGCAGGGCCCGCATGCATGCATGTGCGTGCATATGCATGCATGCGCACGCCCATGCATGCATGCATGCGCACTTGCTTGTGCGCATGCATGCAAAGCGCCGGCGCGAGCCGCTGGCCACTATGGGCCGCGACGGTCAAAACGGGTAAAACACATATTTGATAAAGTTAAGGTTTCTTGATTTGGGATTATGAATTGATTTGGATTAGGATTTTGTTTTTGATATAGATACAAAATTTAAATCTAATAAAGAAAGTAAAATTAATCTATTCGTAGTTAATCTCACAGCAAAGATTATTGGGTTTGATTAGGATAAGGATTAGAACTTTGATTCAATAAGAAAGTCTAATCCTAATCAATCTCAAGTTAAGTTTTTTTTGGATTTATCTAGTTTATTTAAACACGACTCATTAAGATAAAACTCATAACTTATAACTTTTCTGGTCGGGTCTGATCCGGACCCGATATAGCATTGCAGACCCGTTTTCTAATAGAAACTTTAATTAGCCGTTTCGGGCTCATCCGATCTCTGGGCATGTAAACAGCCGTTCGAAGCTCTTTCACGAGCACTATAGTATTACCGGCACTAGACTGTTTTCCATTGATTTTTGCAAAGGGGAAAACTTAAAAAAAAGTATCGAGGAGCGAAATTACAAGTAATTCTTTGCAAGAAGAAGATTACAGGTAGATCTCCTCTGAGATTTCTGGGGAATGTGCCGGTAGGAATCTGATCAGCGCGCGATCGCTTTATCCCTTTGACGATGCGATCGATCAGACAATCGGACTGCCGCCTGATGGGATTCCCTTCTCGCTTGGTTCGGGGAATTAGAGAACAGAAGGTCGGTAGAACCCTCTTACTTCCCGAGCTGCCTTCGCTTAGGAATTCCTTCTCGCCTGGTTCCGAAAATTACTTGAGAGGGAGGAAGATCTCAGGGTATTAGCACCCTGATTAGAGAAGTAATTCTCTGAATTCTTGGAAGTAAAGAGTAGATCCCTGTCCTTAGCCGTCTCTCCTCTCTTTTTCTGAGCCTTTGCCTTTCTAGCTCCCGCCCATCTTCCTCTCACCCTGGTAGGCTATTTATAAGGAGGAGTAGGGGTATAATCGTCCTGAAAATCTAAAAACAGATTAGGTTAATCTGTTTTACATGCAGTAAGTAACCTCGCCGCGAGGCTTGAATCAGCTTCTGTGAAGTTAGGAATAGCTGATCTCTTGATCCGCTCTGCTAAATGAGGGATACTCTCTTGATTCTTTCCAAATAACTGAAAGATCTCCCCTGATCTTCTCACTTGATTGGGAGAGTCAAAAGATCATGGCAAACAACTGCCAAATTTAATCTCAATTAGATTTGATCACAATTAGATTTGATCTCATGTAGAGATTTGATTGGTCAAAGGTGACCATAAAAGACCCGCAGCGGAGTCGTTTCGTTGAGCTCATGGCAGAACTGGGAGAAGCATCTGACGAAGCTAAAGAAAGCTCTTTAGCGGAGCTGGATAACTTTGTGGCGAAGCTACCAATTACCTTTTTGCGCAGCTTGATGGGGCTTCGAGCGAAGCTAACTTTCTATGGAGTTAACTAAGCATTTCTGTGCGAAGTTGTATGTTAGCTTGTAGTGAGGCTGTGAAGGAGCTTCCTGCGATGCTAAGCAACTTTGGCTTCTTATGCGAGACTCATCTCGTGGGCTTGTGTGAGACTAAGTGTTAAGCTCACTTAATGTCTCTGGACCTGCTTAGGCCTTCTCATGAGCTTTCTTGTTCACTGGATCAGTAGAGTCCAAGTTGCTGATTCGTTCCCTCTTAGATGGGTAAAGAACTGGCCGTCGACTTGTCTGCCACTTGTCTTTTGTAGATGTCAACAAGTTAGATATTGTTCAGGCCAGTTAGAAATCTTGTCTTTTTTAGAGTGTCAACAAGACCCCCTTCAAAGTTTTCGTGAGTCTGCAATGGAATGGTTCAGACTTCGAAATACTTTGAACTGCTTTGATTGATGTGAATTGCGAACGTCGTCATAGTGGTTGAGTTCAGCTTCGCTTTCAATTCTGCTTCCGGATTGGAATAAGTTCGCTGAGGAATCGCAATTCTGGGTAGTACGTGTTTTGGTGGCTTCGCGTCTGGGTAACTTCGCACTAACTCGGTGTTTGGAACGACGTTCCTTTCCCGAGGCTAAATGCTTTTTGGCGAGTTACGAGAGGGATTGCTCCTTTTCCGAGGTTGGAATAACTTCTCTTGCATTTAACGAGGGAGACTATTCTCCTTCTCGAGGCTAAACTTCGCCCGCACTCCTAAGCTTGAAGCGTCAACAGCGTGGTCAGGCCATGAGGTTTATAAATAGGACACTTGAAGTCCTTTTCAGAGACACATACTTTTCTCTTTCTGAAAGGTCTGTTCATAACATCTCCTCGTTACCCAGAAAAGGCGACTCAGATCTCTGGAATAGTAGGGGCGCCCACTCTGGTCACTAACCGGCCAAGAGCTGGTAAGTCTCGGTCATCCGGTGACTTTCAGGGAGTTCATCTCTTTTAGCTTTACCAGCTATCTTAGGGATTAAATTCCCTTGATCTTTGCATTTGGTTGACTTTCAAAAAAGGGTTTCAACCCTATTTTTCAGCTTCTCGATGAAGCTAGTATTCTCACTTTTTTCATACAGGGTCGCTGCCTTGACTTGTCAAGTCTGCTCGTTAAATTTGCCATGCAGGCAAGGTTTAGGACTTGGCCTCTTCAAGGTTGAGCCGGTCTTGCCATATAGGTGGGGTCAAGATTGCGTCCCTCTGGGCCAGTCTGGCCCAGCCATATAGGCGAGGCTAGGACTTGCTCATGTTGGGCCAGCCCATCATCACTGTGCAAGCGAGGCTATCCTCTGCTTAACTGAAGCACCACTGGATCGGATATGAATTGCTTCGCCCAAAGAATTTAACTTAGCATTTCATCTTTACAGTTTTCTCTTTGATTTAATGCTAACTTGTTTTCAGTTTGCATTGCAGTGAACTATGCCCGCCAGTCTTTTGTCTTGATGAAAGAGACCAGAAACTTGCCTCTTGATCTTCCAGTTGAAACTTTAATCCTAAGCGCGAGGAACATACTGGAGCAGCTGATGCGTGTTCTAGGAAGAGGTTGGTAGTTGCTTATCCGAGATAATCTACTTCGGGAAGGGGTTGGTAGTCACTTATCCGAGATGATCCACTTTGGGAAAGCGAGTGTCACCTGTAAGGTCTCAGATCCTTCCTTTGCCAATTTTAATCAAAGAAGATCCGGCTTTCTGGTGGCAACCAGTCCTTTACAAATTTTCATCAAAGAAGATCCAGCTTCTTGATGACAAAATCTGCCATTAAGCGAAGGATTACGGCCTTGTGCAGGAGGAAGGCCTTTCGTGTCCAGTTGGTTTGGCTTATCACCTTGAAAGTAGATAGGATAACTTGTATGCCTTTGGAGCAATGATTCGGTTGTACGAAAGACCACCTTGATGTAGTGTCAATGTATCTTCCCTTTTGAATGAATAAAAATGTTTATTTCTACTTATCTGCTTTGTTTCCCTCCTTTTTGATTCGAGAACTCCTGAAGTGGACTAACTTAGGTAAGTCTTTTCCTTAGGAGGAAATGAAAACTCTTAGCGGAGCTAAGCTTCCAGTGAAGCTGAAGACAGATTACCGACTAAGTCAGGAGCAAGTTTCTGGCGAAGCTAGCATAGAATTTTCGCGAAGTTAGAGATGTGCTTATAGCAGAGCTAAGACACGTTTCTCAGCGAAGTTACTCAAGCGTCGCACGAAGTCAACGCTGAACTCATGGCGGAGTTAGCCCTTAGCGGGGCTGAAGTAACGCTTCTCGGGAAGGTGCTTTAGGCGCCGTTTCAAATTAATTTGAAACGATCGCCTGCGCTCCTTTCGAGGAGGTAAAGTTTAGGCAATCTTAAGCCTATAAAAGCCCGATTGGGCTGAAAGAGAAAGAATTACTTCTCTTTGAATTTTCAAAGAAACAAATCTCTTTTTCCTCCTTCTTCGTTTGATACTTTAAGAACTTTTCAGTTCTTCCATGGCCCCTAAAAGACGAGCAAGTAAAGAGGTAGCGACCTCTGCGACGGAGGTGCCTCCTCCTCCTCCAGTCATTGAGCGCCCTATTGCGGGTAGGGACTTTTCTCTTTACTCAGAGATTTTCATCTCTTTTTGAAGCCAATTTCTGACTATCTGATGATGAATCTAGAATGATTCATTGTGATCCAGTGATCTCAGGGAGTTCAACTCCCTTAATTTTCTTTGCTGACTTCTTAGGGGATTTAATTCCCCTTAATTTCTCAACTTAAATTTTAGGAACCGAATGGTTTCTTCTCCAAGCTTCTGTGCGAAGCTAACCCTTAGGCGGTTCACATCCTGTCAAATAGCAGGATGCGAAGCTAGCCTTTGAAGCGTAGCTGAAAAGGACTTTAAAGCCCTTAAATTGATTTTAGGCAATAGTACCCTTCTGGCGAAGTTAGCCCTTGAGGGCTTCTTCGCATTCTGTTCGGTGATAGGCTGCCAGGCGAAGCTTTCAGAGTGAAGCTAACACTTGGATATTTTCTGCATTTTGCCCTCGTGCAGAGTGTGGAGCCAAGTGGCAGCTGCGAAGTTGAGCTTTGGGGCGAAGCTAATGCTAGGCTAGCTTCGCGCGGAGAGCGGAGCTATGCCTCAGCAAAAATTATATTCTTGCTTTAGCTTTCTTTAGCAAATGAACTAATATGATTTCTTCTTGCTTCTGCAGTGCACTATACTCTGGGTCCTCTGAACAGTCTCTTTGGAACAGCCTGGGGGCTGGACGGCAATGTTAGCCTGCAGTTCCAAGGGCAGGCTTCATTATTCAGTGAGTGAAGTACTCCCGGTCAGGATGCATTTATCTATGCCGAAGATTAGCGTACCATGAGGAGCATCTTAACCACTGCTCCCCTTGAAGATTCTGACCGAAAAATCTATCGGAAGCCTGGCTTCATGTTCGGGGATGCAACGCCAGATACTGATCATTAGCTGCTAGCCGGAGAGGGGCAGTGGATCCTCAATCTAGATGGCGAGAAGTATTATCTCCCATCTAGCAAGCGTCATTTTCTACTGTCTTTCTTCCAGTGCATGACGAAGGCTCGGAAGATGCAATGGCAAGTGACTCGGACTACTGACTCCGTTCACGTGGGGAAGTTGATAGCTTCGCCTCCTGGTTACACAAGGGCGGGTCCTCCTCGTTGTATATTAGGTCTCCACCCTGGAAACGTTCTCTCGGACATTCCAGAGGGGGAAAATCCCACGGTGGCTCAGACTTTTAGAAATCAGTTCTTACTTTCAAGTTGTATTGCAATCCTCAAAAGGAAACGGTATAACAAATCTAATCAGTAGTGATAAACTGATAGGGTTAGTTACATATTAAAGAAATAGTCCCTATTGGACTGAAAGATGAGATTGGATATCCATCGGTTCAGAGGTGACAAACTGGACATAACCGATTAGGGTTTACCAAACTCGAGGTTTTACTGTTCAGAGGTGACGAACTGGACATAACAGTAAGCAAAAAGGGAGACTTGGCTATCTGTCGGTTCAGAGGTGACATGGACATAACCGAATGAGAAGCCACCAAGCTCGAAATTTTGTCATTCAGAGGTGATGAACTGGACATGATGACTAAGAAATAGTCCCTACTGGACTGAAAGATGAGACTTGACTATCTGTCGGTTCAGTGGTAATAAGGACATAACCGATTGAGAAGCCACCAAGCTCGAAATTTTGTCATTCAGAGGTGACGAACTGGACATGATGACAAAGGAATAGTCCCTACTGGACTGAAAGGTAAGACTTGGCTATCTGTCAGTTCAGAGGTAACAAGGACATAACCGACTGAGAAGCCACCAAGCTCGAAATTTTGTCATTCAGAGGTGATGAACTGGACATGATGACAAAGCAATAGTCCCTACTTGACTGAAAGATGAGACTTGGCTATCTGTCGGTTCAGAGGTAACAAGGACATAACCGATTGAGAAGCCACCATGCTCGAAATTTTGTCATTCAGAGGTGACGAACTGGACATGATGACAAAGGAATAGTCCCTACTGGACTGAAAGGTGAGACTTGGCTATCTGTCGGTTCAGAGGTAACAAGGACATAACCGATTGAGAAGCCACCAAGCTCGAAATTTTGTCATTCAGAGGTGACGAACTGGACATGACGACAAAGGAATAGTCCCTACTGGACTGAAAGGTGAGATTTGGGTATCTGTCGGTTCAGAGGTAATATGGACATAACCGATTGAGAAGCCACCAAGCTCAAAATTTCGTCATTCAGAGGTGACGAACTGGACATGATGACAAAGGAATAGTCCCTACTGGACTAAAAGGTGAGACTTGGCTATCTGTCGGTTCAGAGGTAACATGGACATAACTGATGGAGAAGACACCAAGCTCAAAATTTCGTCATTCAGAGGTGACGAACAGGACATGATGATAAAGGAATAGTCCCTACTGGACTGAAAGGTGAGACTTGGCTATCTGTCGGTTCAGAGGTAACAAGGACATAACCGATTGAGAAGCCACCAAGCTCGAAATTTGTCATTCACAGGTGATGAACTAGACATGATGATAAAGAAATAGTCCCTACTGGACTGAAAGGTGAGACTTTGCTATCTGTCGGTTCTGAGGTAACAAGGACATAACCGATCGAGAAGCCACAAAGCTCGAAATTTGTCATTCTGAGGTGACGAACTGGATATAATGACAAAGGAATAGTCCCTACTGGACTGAAAGATGAGACTTGCCTATCTGTGAGTTTAGAGGTAACAAGGACATAACCGACCGAGAAGCCACCAAGCTCGAAATTTGTCATTCAGAGGCGACGAACTGGACATGATGACAAAGGAATAGTCCCTACTGGACTGAAAGGTGAGACTTGGCTATCTGTCAGCTCAGAGGTAATAAGAATATAACCGATTGAGACCAAGCTCGAATTTTTGTCATTCAGAGGTGACGAACTGGACAGATGACAAAGGAATAGTCCCTACTAGACTGAAAAGTGAGACTTGGCTATCTGTCGGTTCAGAGGTAAGAAGGATATAACCGATTGAGAAGCCACCAAGCTCGAAATTTTGTCATTTAGAGGTGACGAACTAGACATGATGACAAAGGAATAGTCCCTACTGGACTGAAAGGTGAGACTTGGCTATCTGTCGGTTCAGAGGTAATAAGGACATAACCGATTGAGAAGCCGCCAAGCTCGAAATTTTGTCATTCAGAGGTGATGAACTGGACATGATGACAAAGGAATAGTCCCTACTGGACTGAAAGGTGAGACTTGGCAATCTGTCAGTTCAGAAGTAACAAGGATATAACCGATTGAGAAGCCACCAAGCTCGAAATTTTGTCATTCAGAGGTGACGAACTGGACATGATGACAAAGAAATCATTCCACTGGGGGAAATAAGACTTGATTATTAATTCCATGGGGATTTTGATATCTCCTTCGGTGTTATTTGGAAGAAATTGTCAGAGGCATATTATTAACGTGACAACTAGAAAAGTCTACTGAGGACTGATTATTAGAAATCCGCTGGGGAGTTAGGAAATGAGTCCCATAGAAGATCATGTATCAGAGAGCTTTGTGGGGACTTATAAAGCAACTTGCCGGAGGTGTGATGTTAACTTGACAAGGATTCATTTACTGTTAGAGGTGCTTGAACATAATAGTAATTTGAGTGGACCTGTCGTTCTGTTGAAGAGAATGACAAGCGGGGTTTATTCACTGGGGATATTGGTTTTATCCATTGGGGAGTAGATTATAGTTTTGCTATCAAATGTTTAGTATTAACATGATAGGTTAGACTCCTCATTTTGCAAGGGATATGAATACCTTTATATGTGGTCTTACCATTCCATGGATGGGAATTGGTAAGTGATTTTGGAGAGGGAATCAAATGGGAACAGGTCCCTTAGGATTTTTAGCAAACCCTCAGCCGTCAACGGATTTGATATGCCTTTACCAACTATCGTTTGAGTCAGGCTAGCCATGCTATTCCCCTCAGCATGATGAGTTGTCGAGGACTTATGTTGGGCTTAAAGGCCAACATTATCCTTAACTGCGGAATCAAATGGGAACAGGTCCCTTAGGATTTTTATCAAATCCTCAGCTGTCAACGGATTTGATATGCCTTTACTAACTACCGTTTGAGTCGGGCTAGCCATGCTATTCCCCTCAGCATGATGAGTTGTCAAGGACTCATGTTGGGCTTAAAGGCCAACATTTTCCTCTATCCTTAACCGTTAGAGGTGTTGAATTATTTGGTTACTGTATTCGTAATCTTGATTCTTCTTTGAGACAACCAGTGTACGATCAGCTCGATACTGGTTTATGATTGTATGATCTCGTTTAGAGAAAGAGAGGAGCGCTTCTTCTACATATCTTGGATCTGAAGGTGTTGATCAGAGGTGTAACGTTAACTTGATCATGAGAAGGATCCTATCAAGGATAATACTTCTTTAAAAATCTGCCGTTGATCGGCATCATGAGTAAATCACCATCTGAAGTCATAAGGCGATATGCCCCGTTTGAATAGACTGTTTCTATTATAAACGGTCCTTCCCATTTGGGATGAAATTTGCCTTTGGTTTTGTGCGTCATGATCATCGGTCGTCTGACGGCTAAAACCAAATCTCCTTTCTAGAAGACTCTTTCCTTGACCTTCTTATTGAAGGCTTTTGAGATCCGGGCTTGATACAAATCAATATGTTGATGAGCTTGTAACTGCTTCTCATCTAGGACTTCGAGCTCTTGGAGTCGCAACCGATCGTTGTCCTCCGTTGTCATCTTAATCATCAAAGCGACTCGTAATGACGGCATCTAGATTTCTAACGGTATGACTGCTTCGCACCCGTATACCAGAGAAAAAGGTGTATTAACTGTCGGGGTCCGAATTGTGGTTCGGTAGGCCTAAAGACATTCACTAAGCTTCTCATTCTAGTCTTGCTTATTTGAGGAAACGAACTTTTTGAGTAGCTTAATGATTGTCTTGTTGAATACTTCTGCCAAGCCGTTAGCGGCAGGGTTATAAGCAGTTGATGCTACATTCTGAATTTTGTATTTATCACAGAACCGATAGAATACCTGGCTTGCAAATTGGGGACCGCTATCATGGATGATCTGCTTAGGGACACCAAATCGATGGATGACATGGTGTTTGATGAAATTAACCACGTTAGAAGTTTTAACTTCCAGCAGTGGTATAGCTTCTGCCCACTTTGAAAAGTAATCGGTTATTGCTAAGATAAACTGGTGACCTCTCGTTGAGGAGGGGCTGATCGGCCCTACGACATCGATTTCCCACGCTTCAAATGGTCATGAAGTAACAGTTGGATGAAGCAACTCTGGAGGCTGATGTATGAAGTCCGCATGGATTTGGTAAGCCTTACACCTTCGTGCATATTGGATGGCATCGGCTATCATGGTTAGCCAATAATATCCAAGCCTGTGCAATCGGTCCTTAAGTTTTTGACCTGGCTGATGAGCTCCGCATATGCCGTCGTGCGCTTCTTTAAGTACTTCTTGTGCTTCTAAATTAGAAAGGCAATGGAGGAGGATACCGTCGTATGAACGATGGTAAAGTATCTTCAGAGTTGGATCATAGTAAAAGCGGACAGACCTTCGCCTGATAGATGCCGCTTCTTTAGGGTTATCCGGCAGCAAACCATGCAAAGCATAGTCGATGAGGGGAAATCGCCAATCTCTTGGTTCAAGATCCGTCGAGATATTATAGACCTCTTTGGTTCTCAACATATATTTAGAGCAGACAAGGTGTCGAGTCGCCACTGTAAGGTGATACTTGGTGTCGACTGACAAGGCTAGCGTTGTTGCTAATGCAGCCAGAGCATCGGCCCTAGTATTCTGGGATCGAGACACGTAACCGATGTAAAACCCATCAAATAAATTAGCCATTTTGATGACCGCGTGATGATAAGGTATCAAGTCTTCGTGACGGACCTCGTACTCGCCTTTAACCTGGTTGACAATCAGTTTTGAATCACCATAAGCTTTAAGGTAGCGTACCCTTATTTCGTGAGTGAGTTGAAGACCAATGAGTAGAGCATTGTATTGTGCCACATTGTTGGAGCATGATTCCGTCAGAGAAAATGCCCTAGGAAGGACATGGTTCTGTAGTGAGATAAACACGATCCCACACCGGAAATGATCTTGTCTTTAGGGCCTATTCGTGATGCTCCATCGAAGAACGTCTGCCAAACTTCATCCTCTGAAGTTATATTAGATTCGAAGACTTCATCCGGAATGTCTTCATAAAGTTTTGAGCTTTCTGGAACCGGATGAGCAGCCAAGAACTCTGCAAGTGCCTGGCTTTTAACCGCGTTCTGAGGGACAAAGAGCATGTCGTACTGAGACAGAAGGAGGGCCCACTTAGCTAACCTAGAATTCAGTGATCTTGATTTCGTCATGAGAAGACGCAATGGATTCACTCTGGAAATGACATGTATGGTTTGGCCGACCAAATAATGTCGTGTCTTTTAAATAGCAAAGACAAGTGCTAAGCATTCTTTCTTAATAGGATTATAGCGAGATTCCGTCCCTATCAGAGTTCTGCTCAGATAATAAATAGCTTGTTCGTGACCATTATCGTTTTTTTGAGCAAGCAGAGCACCGAGAGAATGGTCTATAGCTTTCACATAAATCAAGAACGGTTTCCTCAAGAACGGTTTCCTTGATGTGGGAGCTACTAAGACTGGAGGTTTTGTGAGATATCTTTTGATATCTTTGTAAGCTTCTTGACAGGCTTGATCCCATACAAAAGAGACACCCTTTTTCATGAGTCGGGTGAACGGTTGACAGCGGTCTGAGAGATTTGCGATGAATCTTCTGATATAAGCCAGTCACCATGTAGGCCCCTAATTTCTATGAGATTCTTAGGTGGATGCATGTTCTGAATGGCTTTGACTTTGTCCGGGTCAAGATGAATTCCTCTTGATGTAACAATAAATCCAAGGAATTTGCCATTCGAAAACCCCAAGAAATATTTTGCTGGATTCATCTTCAGTTGAAGAGCCCGCATTATGTCGATCATCGTTCTCAAGTCGTGAAGGTGGTCACTCTTATTGCGACTTTTGACAGCAATGTCGTCGACATGACATTCTACCATTTTTCGGAGGTAATTACGGAAAATCATACTCATTGCCCGCTGATAAGTTGCTCCCGCGTTCTTTAACCGAAGGGCATCACGGTATAACAGTATATCCCCAACGGTGTCCGGAATGAAGTATAATTTCATCCTCTGGATACATCTTAATTTAATTGTACCCTGAAAAGCCGTCCATGAAGGACATCCTTTCGAATCCGCAAGTATTTTCAATCATGATATCGGTGATGGGTAGTGGGAATTCGTCTTTAGGACAGGCTGTATTGAGATCACAGTAGTTGATGAAGATCCGTATTTTCCCATTCTTCTTGAGAACGAGAACGATATTAGCAACCCAATCTGGATGATGTTCCTCCCGTATGAAGCCGCATGATCGTGGGCGTAACTAGCACTCAAAATGTGTATTCATGAAATCAAATGAAAAGCTCAAATGTGCTTAGTATACCCTCGATACTTCCGTTATAGCATTGGCTCAACGGGTCGTATCCACAGGGAAGGGAGGCGATAGAAGCATTAACAGTCTCTAATCACGTCAGATGTTAACAATTCTTCTATGTTGAAAGAATGAAAAAGAATGAGAAAATGAAAACAAGCATGTGGTAGGTGAGGAAAGCGATGAAAACGGCGATGTAAAAACAAAAGAGAAGTGAAGAAGATGGAACAAGGTAAACTAAGAAGGCGATGAAAACACCGATAGAAAAATGAGAAAAGAATTTGGAAAACGATTTCTAAAACAAAGGTAAAAGAAAACTCATGGCTACTAACTACTAAGTACTCCACTAACCATGCTAACCTCTTCGAGATAGTTGCCTCACATTTTGATCCTCGGCCATCACAATCCTTATCTTCAAGAAGCAATACAAAGCATGGCTCATGGATGGTTCATAACAATCACAACATTGCAACAAGAACAAACTATTACAAGCATCACTCATTACACTACTAGCATGAAATAAAAGAGCATGAAATAAGAGAGTTAGCTTGGTTAGCAAGTTAGATGTTAGAAATAAAAGAGCATGAAGTAAAAGAGAGTTAGCTTGGTTAGCAAGTTAGCAAGTTAGTAAGTTAGATGTTAGAACCCATCATCTTTGGCCATCAATGGCTCTTGCAAGAATAAGGCCTTGTAGAGGCAACCCGATTCATGTGGATTATCAAGTAAGTGGTTAGATAGGTTAGTGGTTAGTAGTTAGATTGCCATGAGAAGAAAAACTAGAAACAAAACATCATGTAGAAGATGAAGGAGATTACAATGGAAGAGAAAGGAGGTACCTTTACATAGAGTGTCACTCTCTATTACATCAATCCCTCACTATCTCTCTCTCTATGAATCACTCAGCCCTACTACAATGATCTACAAACAAATGAAAATACAAGAGAAGAGAAATGAAAAGCACCTACACTACACTAAATCTCTCCTAAAATCTGCACCTACTCCTAAAAACGAAGACTGCTCTCGGTTTGGGCTACTGCAGGGCTATTTATAGGGCTCAGAAGGATCCAGAAGACGAGACGGGGCCACGCGTCGAAAATCGACGCGTGGCTCCCTAACTTTGCCGCGCCTTTGCCGCGTTTTGCGGCAATTCCAAGGAGCTGGGTCCCTGGATTTCGTCCACGCGTTCGTCTGGCTTCTAGCTGCTTCCAGATATATCCAATTTCAGGTAATTTCGACCGCAGATTCGTCTGATGTGCGCAAGAGGCTAGGTTCAATGAATCTTCTAGATAATCCCTTGCTTGGCCTCCAAGTAATGCGGGATTAATTACCCTTAATTGAAAAGAATTAGGCTCTTATTCCATCTTTGCCCTTGAACTTTGGTTGTACCTGCAATAAAGACCAAAACACGTATTAGACCGACTATTTATTCATAAACTGGTGGGAAAATGCGACATAAAAATGCAGAATTGTAGACTAATCACACCCCCACACTTATTCTTTTGCTCGTCCCGAGCAAAACAAAGAAAAAACTATATACTACCAATTTTATTACACCACTTTCGCAGGTGACGCGATTGCACTGAGCACGTGCAACAAGCCGTTAAACCTCTAGGTTACCCTAGAGGAGGAGTGTTGTCTCCTGAGGGTTTTCAGCGGATTACACCCACAGAATCCATAAAGAAAGAAGACAAATGTTAGTATTTTAAAAACGCATTTTGAAAGAGAGACAAGTTTACGAACTATTTTTGCAAAAATATAAGTGATCTTAGGTCATAAGTCCACCTATAATCATTCTCCCTTAAACTTAGTCTCTATGCAAGATCTTGTCTTCAATTAAGGTAAGAATTCAAAATTGGATTGAATATTTTATCTTTCATAAAACCTAGATAGTATGCACACCGTGACAGTGAAGATTTCTGGGATTTCAACTCTAACCATCAAGCCATTTATTTATATATATATTATTTTTTTCTTATTCTTCCTTAGTTTAGGCTTTCTAGTTCACCCTTGTAACAAGCCTATAACCGATGACTCCCAAACCAGTCGGTCTTAGGGCACCAGATGAGAAAACATCCCTCGGGTTTAAGGACTCGAGTGAAAAAGGCCACGAAACTAAAGGGGATTATTTATTTCCTTTATCACCGTTAGGCGTGAATAATCATGCTTCTTGAGGCACAATTCTCCAGCTTAATAGGTGATGTTTTATTTATATTATTTTTTTTATTTATATATATATTTTTATTTATATGGCATTTTTGGTCTTTGTCTCCATCCCAAGAAATGTGTAAGTGTAAAGTGCATATTATCTAAGGCAAAAAATTCAAGATAAAAATATCTCACCAATTTTTCTTACTTAGCCTATAATTTCAAACAAGATCTATTATTTCAACTAGGTTTAAGATGTCATAATTAAGGCTTTCTTAATTCCTAAGATACATCTTAATTTTCTTAAAAATAGATCTAAACTTTGTCTCTTATTTCAAAAAGTTTTTTTTTATTATTATTTTTTTATTTCTAAAAGAAGTGTAAAAGAAAGAAAATCTAATTCTAAAAGAAGTGTAAAAGAAAGAAATCTAAAAACTCTATGTTAGTAAACCCTCCCCCACACTTATCTCATGCATTGTCCTCAATGCATCGTGATGTATGTATGCATGAAACAAATAGAGAGGGAAGGAAAAAATTACCTCAAGGTGGTGGTTCCGGTGGCGGTCTGATTGGTCCACGAAAGGCGGCCCAATCATTATTGCGTGGAGTCCGAAGGAACCCACCAGAAACCTCCATGATACAACCCACTAAAAAGATGTATGCATTTATATTTTTTATTAGGAATTTTACCCCATCTAATTTCCAAATTTTCAAAATAATTTCGGAGTCAAATTTATCAAACACCCTTGTCCCAGAATGGAATGATTGATTTGGACTCAGGAAGCACAGGAACTAATATCGACTCAGGAAAAAGACTCAAGTCAAGTAGAGGTTCGGGAGTCGAGATCGGTTCAGGAAGTGGGTCCAAATCAAGAAGATGAAGCTCAGGTCCACATTCATTTCCCCATGATGGAATGTGACTATCTAAGATTAGTGATTCAAGTTCAGGAGGGTGGGCATCAAAACTGACTCTAAAATGTTACTCAAATTGGGTAACAATACAGGAGTCAATAATGATTCAGGTATTTGAACTAAATCACAAACTTGAGGGTCAAAGTCATATTCCATATTGAGTTCAATTCCACAAAATTGAGAACCTACCAATTTATCAAATGGACTTTCAAAGGTATGAAATTGGTCAAGTTCAATATGATCATCATGAATGATTGGTGATTCAATTTCACAATGGATTGGTACAGGATCCAATAATGACTCGGGAAAAGGGTGAAATCAGGTGAAGATACTGGAGTCATAATTGAATCAGGAAGTAGAATTGAATCACTAATTTGAGGTTCATGATCATATTCATGTTCAAGTTCAATTTCAGAAAATGGATAACTTGCCAAAATGTCAATGGGATCTTTAACATTTGAAGTTTGTACAAGTTCAGAAGGGTGTGCTGAAATTGAATCTTGATTTTCAAAACAACATGACTCTTTGGCTCTGTCAGAATGGGTAGTGACATTAGAAATAGGATGAGAATGAAGAGTTTGGATTATCATATCTATGTCATGGTTACGAGCATTTTGAGCCTGAGTCATGAATTCAAGCATCTTTTTATAAGTCATTGGTTCATCGTTTTGTTGAAGAGATGCAGTGTTGTTTTGGAATTGGTGGTGAAATTGTGAGTCCATCAGATTTTGTGAATTTTGTTTGGACTCACGCATACTCATTTCCAAAATTGATGGTCTTCTATTTTGGATTGGTGGAACTGAGTATGAATCTTGAAAATGTTGTGGAATTGGAGAGGCCCTCATTTTCTGAATTTGTTGCTCGGCCTCTTGTAGATTGGCTTCTATACTCCTTTGTAACTCATATTTTTCTTCAATGGGAGGTCCAGAAAAAGGAGTATATGAAGCGGAATCGGGGAATGAATATTGTGGATAATGTGAATATGATGGACAAGGTGGACATGGGGACAAGGAGGTTGATAATTAAACTCGGGGGACTTGAATCCCCAATTACTCTGTGACGAGTTGAAATTATTTTGGAATTATAGTTATTAGAATGTGGTATGGGTTGTATTGATACGGATAAGGCCAACCCGGTGTATGTGGTTGGTGCATATTGTAAAACGCCGGGTTGGAATTATCCGAATAAAATGGAGTTGGTGTGAAATATGGATTCATGTTTGGATTGAAAGAATTGTTATTGTTGAATGCTATTTCACACAAAAAATCACAAAAAAGAAAGAATCAAACAACAAACAAAAGAAAAGAAAAATCAAAACCAAGCCAAGAGGAGGGTTGACCTAGACCTAGGCGAAATGTCCCTAGGGGCCAACGTCTATTCAAATTTTATTAGGGCTTGGGTTGTGTGAGTGGGGAGATGATTTTTGGGCTAAGGAAGGGTGATTAAATCCCACCATATCTTGTTTGGGTTTTTGCCCTTAAGTTCAATTTGTGCAAGTGTGCAATATAGATAAGAATATAACACAAAGCGATAAATCACCCACGTGTTTGTCCTATGCTATATGCAATGCCATATGTACATCTCCATCCAAATCACAACAACAGAACAAAAATACAGTATATTGGAATTGAATTGACACGTGCCTAAATGCAAATGTCTAAACCGTTTTAAAAGCGTCCAATTACCGTATTTTAGTTCTTTTATTTATTATGGTGTGTAGGCAATCAAAGTAGAAAAAAAAAATAGCAGCACAAATCAACTAGCTATTACAATTCACACATCCCAGAACAACAACATATATAATTTTCACAAAAGTGCCGCGATTTTGCGGCAAATGTCGCGGATCCGCGGCTTTTGTTCAAAATCTGGGGCCCTGCTTTCTGGAGCAGGGAGATGCAAAGCTAATTTATGTACTGCAATGTTAAGCACCTGTAAATATTGCCCTGCACACCAAAACAGAGAAGACAAATGTTAACAAAAACGTGACATCAAAACCATTCCCTTCCCCGGCAACGGCGCCAAAAATTTGATCGTGGGCGTAACTAGCACTCAAAATGTGTATTCATGAAATCAAATGAAAAGCTCAAATGTGCTTAGTATACCCTCGATACTTCCGTTATAGCATTGGCTCAAGGGTCGTATCCACAGGGAAGGGAGGCGATAGAAGCATTAACAGTCTCTAATCACGTCAGATGTTAACATTCTTCTATGTTGAAAGAATGAAAAAGAATGAGAAAATGAAAACAAGCATGTGGTAGGTGAGGAAAGCGATGAAAACGGCGATGTAAAAACCAAAAGAGAAGTGAAGAAGATGGAACAAGGTAAACTAAGAAGGCGATGAAAACACCGATAGAAAAATGAGAAAAGAACTTGGAAAACGATTTCTAAAACAAAGGTAAAAGAAAACTCATGGCTACTAACTACTAAGTACTCCACTAACCATGCTAACCTCTTCGAGATAGTTGCCTCACATTTTGATCCTCGCCATCACAATCCTTATCTTCAAGAAGCAATACAAAGCATGGCTCATGGATGGTTCATAACAATCACAACATTGCAACAAGAACAAGTTATTACAAGCATCACTCATTACACTACTAGCATGAAATAAAAGAGCATGAAATAAGAGAGTTAGCTTGGTTAGCAAGTTAGATGTTAGAAATAAAAGAGCATGAAGTAAAAGAGAGTTAGCTTGGTTAGCAAGTTAGCAAGTTAGCAAGTTAGATGTTAGAACCCATCATCTTTGGCCATCAATGGCTCTTGCAAGAACAAGGCCTTGTAGAGGCAACCCGATTCATGTGGATTATCAAGTAAGTGGTTAGATAGGTTAGTGGTTAGTAGTTAGATTGTCATGAGAAGAAAAACTAGAAACAAAACATCATGTAGAAGATGAAGGAGATTACAATGGAAGAGAAAGGAGGTACCTTTACATAGAGTGTCACTCTCTATTACATCAATCCCTCACTATCTCTCTCTCTATGAATCACTCAGCCCTACTACAATGATCTACAAACAAATGAAAATACAAGAGAAGAGAAATGAAAAGCACCTACACTACACTAAATCTCTCCTAAAATCTGCACCTACTCCTAAAAACGAAGACTGCTCTCGGTTGGGCTACTGCAGGGCTATTTATAGGGCTCAGAAGGATCCAGAAGACGAGACGGGGCCACGCGTCGAAAATCGACGCGTGGCTCCTTAACTTTGCCGCGCCTTTGCCGCGTTTTGCGGCAATTCCAGGGAGCTGGGTCCCTGGATTTCGTCCACGCGTTCGTCTGGCTTCTAGCTGCTTCCAGATATATCCAATTTCGGGTAATTTCGACCGCAGATTCGTCTGATGTGCGCAAGAGGCTAGGTTCAATGAATCTTCTAGATAATCCCTTGCTTGGCCTCCAAGTAATGCGGGATTAATTACCCTTAATTGAAAAGAATTAGGCTCTTATTCCATCTTTGCCCTTGAACTTTGGTTGTACCTGCAATAAAGACCAAAACACGTATTAGACCGACTATTTATTCATAAACTGGTGGGAAAATGCGACATAAAAATGCAAAATTGTAGACTAATCACCGCATGCAATGAGCTTATGAACTTCGACTTCAATAGCCTCCATAATGTTCGGGCGAAACCGGCGTTGCTGCTGCTTGACTGGCTTGGCGTCAGGTCTGATGTTCAGACGATGCATGGCTACTTGTAGATCAAGTCCGGGCATGTCTTCATAGTTCCATGCAAAGACATCTATATACTCCTTTACAAATCATCAATTCTTCTTTTTCTGTGAGTGATAAGCTTTCACTTATAAATATGGGCTTAGGGTGATCTTGACTACCCAAGTTAACCTGGATCACCTTGTCTTCAGTAGGTCGTTCGCGTTGTTCGAATCGCTTTTCCCACTGGAGATCCAATTGCAGAGCCCATGGTTCCTCATCAGTAGCTTCTGTTGGCTCTAATTGGCTGCTTGAAGTCATATTAACAGTGAGCTCTTTGAACACTGTTCCCACACTGATGTCCGAATTCCATTCGGAAGAAGAGGCAGAGTGTGATGGGATTGGTTTGTTATCTTCGGATTGAACCGTTGCTGGGGTGTAGGTGTAATGTATCCCAACCCCTGCGTGTTTTATCATAGTAATTTGCCAACTTTCCTTTTGGCACAAAATTACGCAAGAAATCACGTCTTCCTTTTTCGAAATTCAGGTCATTCCCACGCTGCAGATTATATCCCATTTTCTTCATCATACGCTGTGTTGATCGTCCATAATGGAAAAATTGCAAGGTCTCTGAGTCTGAACTTGAATCCGCGGCTGCAAACCTTTGCAGTTGGGCTTTACTGACCCTCTTTGAATGGAGGAATCACTAAAACGGATCCTTCTATGAATTTCACGAGTGTACTTGATGCACTTGGTTTATGTAAGGGCATGAGCAGAGAACTATCCGTAACAGATTCAAGCAATTCGACACTCACAGGATAGTCAAAAGAAATATTGTCATTAATTACCCATTCGCCCTCATCTTCAGAGAGAGTGTTACATTGGGGATTATTAAAACATTCTATAACTAGTTCACTGACCAAAATGGCTGGCATGTCTGCTTCAGACTCTGAATCTGCCTCATTGCCGCTATCATCGTCGTCCGGCGACGATTCTTCTGGTGTTTTGTCGACCTCTTGATATAAGAGAGCATCAGTAAAGTAGTTCTTCACCCCTTTGAATGGTTGCTTCTCAGTGAAGACAGTTCATACTGTTGCATCATCTTCAACATACTTGAAGCACTGGTGCAGAGTAGAGGGAACGACCCAGTTAGCATTGATCCAGGGTCGTCCTAGTAACAAATTGTATGACGTGTCAGCGTCAATGACATAGCATGTTACTTCTGACTTCAGGCTCCCTATTCAGCAACGGAGTCAGATCTTTTCAAGTGGGTGACTACTCCCTGCATTAAAGCCGTATATTGTTATGGTGGTTGCAGACAACCGATATAGTGGTATGCCGAGGAAGTAGAGGAGACTTTTGGGTATGATACTGAGTGCAGACCCCGCATCAACCTATACCCTTTCAATGCATGTCGAACCGATATATCCGGTGTAGTACAAAGGTCGATCGTGCTTGTTATCCTTGAGAAGCATATCCTCCGCTGTGAAGGTAATAGCAGGTACCTTTGATTGCACATGATGGCGTTCAGGGCAAGAAGACTGAGTGTCATCTTTAGCGATTTCTAGCATATATGTCAGGAATGACTCTGAGTTAGTCAGTGCATCCCTAAGTGCTTCTCTTGTCTCTTTCGAGAGACGAAGGAGCTCATGTATGGTGATACGAGCTGGGATATTAGCCAGCTGGGCCAATATATCAAAACGAAAGGGCATGTTAGGCCCTGGGCCTGAAGGTTTCTTCAGGACATGGTCAAACCGGATTTCTTTCTGCTTCTCTTTTCCCATTGTCGGAAGTGGAGCCAGTTGTAATATTTGCATTGAGGTCGTCTGCTGTTGTGTCTCGTCAGTAGCTTTCTTATACTGTTTTAAGTATGATTTTTCGGATCGAGTACCTGTCAGCTAAGGTACATCAGCACGCATCGTGCAAGCGTGCTTTTCCCCTTCAGAACCGCTGAGAGAAGCTGATGTGAGATTGCCATCATCCGGCAGGATGGAAATAACATTGCAAGATTTGCCCTTCGACTTGGATTTCTTCGAATCCCATTGTTCGTCCTGGATGAGGTCTGGGTGTATCCACATGATTTCCCCTGTTTCTAATGTCAAGGGAACAAGACCCTTACTCTCTTGAGTTTTAGCTGAAGGATGCTTCACTTCCAGCCGTGGTGCAAGGAATGGAAAGGTCCCATCAGGAACTGTGACCTTGAGGTTTTGCCGAACTCAAGAGTCACCATGTTTGCAGTGACTTTCTTTTGCTCTGATTTCAGAGTCAGAACTCCGGTATCGACCAAAGCTTGAATTTTGTCCTTGAGGACAAAGCACTTATCAGTAGGATGATGAACCATCTTATGAAAGAGACAATAGTTGGGATTGTTCGTGCGTCCCATTTCAGTAGGGCATCGAACGTCTAGCAGCTTCAATTTATTCCCTTTCTGGAGTAAATGGAATATTGCGACTACTTGCTCGTCTTTGAAGGAGTACTATTTCGGAGGAAACTTAGACTCCTGATTATTGAAGGCGTTCTTCTTGGCCTCCGAATGAACATCCCCTGACAATTCAACAGACATAGTCTCTTTGCCTTTAGTTTGGAAAGACTGCACCATGTCGCCGCACCCCTTATTATTCATACCCCATTTGCCTTTAGGGGTAGATGGTTCAAACTTCTTAGCCGACTTTTCGGCTATCTCAGCTTGTTCAACTAGTTCCTCCCAAGTATGGGTTTTGACAGCTCCCATGCGAATCTCCACTTGGTCGAGGAAATTATGCCTGCATGTCTGCAAGAGAATGGGCAATGGCATACCTGCTGGGCACATCAGAGACAAGTTTCTGAACCATTCAATATAGTCACCGACGGATTCGCCCTTCTTTTGCATGGTAGAGAGAAGTTTATCTATGGTTACCTCGGTATTGTTCTCATAGAAACGAGAAAGAAATCGAGTTTCCAGGTCGATCCAGGAATTGATAGAGCTCGGAGGGAGGCTTCGGAACCAGTCGAATGCTACCCCATTCAGGGTGCCAATGAACAATCTGATCATGATAGCATCATTATCTATAACATTACCGGTCTGAGACCGGAAGTAGTAGATGTGTTGGTTTGGCGAGCTCTTACCATCATACGTATGTAACGTTGGTGGCTTGAACTTTGGTGGGTATGGTACTGAATCCCATTCCAAAGGGTAAGGACGGACTGTCTCTACTTTCTTTAGTTTATCCCTCTGAGCTAGGGATGCGATCTGAGCTTGGATGCCTTTAATAACTTCAGCATCCATAGAAGAACTTTCCTTTGACTTCTCAGTCTTTGGTTGTTCATCACTATGATGTTCTTCCTCATCATGTTACTCCCGGTATCATTGTTATTCCGATTAGTGAGGAGTTGAGCGAGCATTTGTTGAATGTTGTCTAAAGCTTCCTGCTGAGCCTTAGAGGTTTGCTCTTGAGCTTCCAACCGTCGACGGAGGTCATCATTACCGTTATCAGCCATTCACTGATACTCTATCTGTTCGTAACGAGCTGACTTTTGCTGAAGAGACATACCCACTGTCTTCGTCCTCCTCATCAGACCATTGAAATAATCTTCTCATTGGTTCTGGCGAGGTTACTGTGGTTGAGGAGGATGGCTGTTCGTAATTGTAGGGTATTGTGACCCTAGATCTAGTGTTTCGGAAGATGCCTTCTTCATGCACCAAGACTTGGCGTAATCCCAGACTATAATCTGGATCTGGAGAACTGGAGGGAGTGGCATGCGATGCTCGTCTGTCCTTATGCGGCTCTTGTTCCCTTCCGATCATATTGACGGATGCAGAGGGCAAATCTTACGATACGCTCCTTTTGCGATGCTTCACAGGATCTTATTCCGATAGTCGATCAAAAACTGATCGTCAGTTTGGAGGAGTGGTAGGGATTGGTCCCAGGTGGCAATGGACTGAATGGACCGTCACCAACTGACATCCCACTTGTTGATAACAAGAGGGAGAAGTCTGGGGTAAGTCTAACTTCCGTTTGTTCGTTAAGAACTCTCGCAAGTCAGACGTAGCCGGACTTAAGCGATTTAGCGCAGAGGCTCTGTTGGATTGCGCATAGGATGATGCCCTATTCTTTTTATCACTGCAGAGGTGATTAATACTAGATAATGCTTTAGCTCTAGCTTCGCGGTTAAGAAATTTGGGAACGCCCTTAGGCGCTGAAGCTGCATAAGCACCGCTGTCAACACCCAGGGATAATCCCTTAGCTCCGCTGCGAAGAGCGAGCTTAGTGCTCGATAAACTGGGGAGCGGAACACACTGTAGTGCTTTGTTTGCTACCTTGATGCGAAGGAGGTTAGCATCGGTGGGTGCTTTAGTTCTAGCCTGGTGGCTGGGAATTCCGCGCATACCCTGAGGTACTGGCGTTGTGTTTGCCACGCCATCAGTAGCTTCGCTCATAAGAACGAGGTTGGAGCGAGGAGTTACTGCTCCTGAATTAGGCGAAGGTATAGTCGCCGTTTTAGCTTCGCGGCTGATAGTCTCAACGAAGCAGGCAGGTATTTTACCTTTATCTTCGCGGGACAGGTGGACCTGTGGCGTAGCTACGCCTAAAGCTTCATATAGAGCTTTCTGCTTTGGCCTCCACATTTGCTTTGGAAGAGGAGACTTAGGTTCACAGGGAACCTGGCTAGCCACATGTGAGGCTAAGAGAAGTTGGGAGGAGACCGGTTTCTGGTCCGAAACCTTGGCCATTGTGACCTTTCTATGCTTCCGTGCGTGGAGCATTGGACCACCTCTAGAGAGGAGTTCTTTGAATTTTTCTTGGTCGAAATGAACGACCAGGTTTTCGAAAGTATCAGGCTCAAGATTCTGACCCTCTTTGTTGCGCCAGAAGACCGTAGTAGGCTTGCGGAGAGCCTTATCTGTCTCGACAGAGACTTACTTCGAAGAATTAGCCAGAAGGATTCCAGCTATGCCGACTTCCTTGTAGTCGCGCGTAGATTCTTGGCCAGAGTGAATGGCCAACGCCTCAGCAGTAGACCCAAAGGTCTAATCGTCATATTACGACACTTGATTCTCAGCAGTGGAGAATGCATTCCCCAGCGGAGTCGCCATCTTGTTTTCTATTGATTTTTGCAAAGGGGAAAACTTACAAAAAGTGTAAAGGAGCGAAATTACAAGTAATTCTTTGCAACAAGAAGATTACATGTAGTCTCCTCTGATATTTCTGGGAAAGTGTGCCGGTAGGAATCTGATCAGCGCGCGATCACTTTATCCCTTTGACGATGCGATCGATCAGACAATCGGACTGCCGCCTGATGGGATTCCCTTCTCGCCTGGTTCGGAGAATCAGAGAACAGAAGGTCGGTAGAACCCTCTTACTTCCCAAGCTACCTCTGCTTAGGAATTCCTTCTCGCCTGGATCCGAAAATTCCTTGAGAGGGAGGAAGATCTTAGGGTATTAGCACTCTGATTAGAAAAGTAATTCTCTGAATTCTTGAAAGTAAGAGAGTAGATCCCTGTCCTTAGCCGTCTCTCCTCTCTTTTTCTGAGCCTTTGCTTTTCTAGCTCCCGCCCCTCTTCCTCTCGCCCCTAGTAGGCTATTTATAAGGAGGAGTAGGGGTATAATCGCCCTGAAAATCTGAAAACAGATTGGGTAAATCTGTTTTACATCCGGTAAGTAACCTTACCGCGAGGCTAGAATCAGCTTCTGCGAAGCTCGGAATAGCTGATCTCTTGATCCGCTCTGCTAAATGAGGGATACTCCCTTGATTCTTTCCAAATAATTGAAAGATCTCCCCTGATCTTCTCACTTGATTGGGAGAGTCAAAAGATCATGGCAAACAACTGTCAAATTTGATCTCAATTAGATTTGATCTCATCTAGAGATTTGATTGGTCAAAGCTGACCATAAAAGACAAGCAGCGGAGTCGTTTCGTTGAGCTCATGATAGAACTAAGAGAAGCATCTGGCGGAGTTAAAAGAAATCTCTTTAGCAGAGCTGGATAACTTTGTGGCGAAGCTACCAATTACCCTTTTGCGCAGCTGCATGGGGCTTCGAGCGAAGCTAACTCTCTGCGGAGTTAACTGAGCATTTCTATGCGAAGTTGTAAGTTAGCTCGCAGCGAGGCTGTGAAGGATCTTCCTTCGATGCTAAGCAACTTTGGCTTCTTATGCGAGACTCATCTCGTGGGCTTGTGTGAGACTAAGTGTTAAGCTCACTTAATGTCTCTGGACCTGCTTGGGCCTTCTCACGAGCTTTTCTTGGCTTACTGTCTGCTTTACTGGATCAGTAAAGTCTAAGTTGCTGATTCGTTCCCTCTTAGATGGGTAAAGAACTGGTCGTCCGCTTTTCTGTCATGTGTCTTTTGTAGATGTCAACAAGCTAGACATTGTTCAGGCCAGTTAGAAATCTTGTCTTTTTTAGAGTGTCAACATAGACATGACAAAATAGTAGCTAGTGATATAAAGAAAGCATTGAAGTGTTTGTTTAACATGGTTATGTGTACCTTTATATGCTCATGCTTTATCAATATTTATTATATTGCTTATGTTGTTCTAGCATGATGAATATTGGTATTTGCTATAGTAGATAACATACAGATAAAGATATATACATGTTCAAGTTAAAAAATTTATAAAGAGCTCATTTAATTGCGTATATAGTTCATGCTGACAATAGCCGGATCAAAGGAAGACTATTGTTTGGCTGAATTATGTACGGCGTCAGATACTTGATGTGGGTAATGCAAGTGGGAGAACTTTGATGTGTGGTAATCGGCCCAAAAGAAGGTTGTCACACTATAGGCCATATTGCACTACCCTCATCAACTAGTCCGACGGCGGAATAAGAATCCAAATGCGTAGATTTGTATGGCTCATGAATATGGCAATCAGCCCAAAAGAAGGTTGTCATTATGGCTGGATTATTACATATATTATATGGTCGATATAGGACCAATCTTATAAAGGGACAGTCGGCCTAAAGGAAGGTTGTTCTCTTACATAAGACCTAGAATTTAGGGTATCTATATTGGGCCAGTACAGTGTTGGCATAAAGAGACATAACTTGTTCTGAAAGTTTGCCCGGCAACTCTATTGGTTAAACTGGTTACATTTTCTGAAATTCACTTTTTTATGGCTATTGCAGTAGAATTTTGTTAATGCAATGTTTATGTTAAATTGATCAGAAATTGTATGCTTATGTAGTTTATATTGAATGGTACAAACTTTAAGAAGTGGTAAGACTACGTAAAAGATCATTCTTGCATTCATGGACCTAACACCTTAAGGACTGATGGACCCCTACTATCACTAACAAAAGTTCAGTTAAAGAAAAGACCAATTATGATAAGTGGAAGAGGTTTTATAGGGTGTGTCTAATGGTCATAAAGCACACCATCCTCTAACTATTAGGGTTCTATGCCTGATAAAGTTAGTGCTAAAAGTTTTTTCAGCTGAAGTAGCCGACCGTTTTATTAAATCGGATAAAGTTGAGGCCATCACGCATCTTAGCAAGCTGAAAAATGTGCACTACAACGTCAAAGAAAATATAAGATAGTACATTATAAAAATGTCCAATCTTGTTTCTAAACTAAAAGCACTGAAATTGGAACTCTCTGAAAAGATTTTAGTGCACATCATTCTTGTCTCTTTTCTTACACAGTATAACCCTTTTTCAAGATTATTTATAATGCTCAAAGAAAAAAGTGGACTCTCATCTCATAAGTCATTATGTCTGAGAAGAAGAGAGATTGAATTAAGAAAAGACAGAAAGTGTTCACTTAGTATTCGGGGTAATACTTCTAATATGAGAAGGAAAAGTGTAACTAAAGGGAGAAACATAAACGCCACCACAGTAATTGATCCTAAGTGGCAAAAGTGCAGAAGAAAAACCTAAGGTTATTGTGTACTTCTTCTGCAAGAAAGTAGGCCACCTCAAGTAGGATTGCATAAAGTATCAGAAATAGCTAATAAAGAAGGGTATATCTCATATTTATGTTTATTCTGAAATTAATTTAGTTTTAGTGTCACCCCATACATGGTGAATAGATAATTCACATAAGCAATTCAAGGCAGAACTTCCAAACCCAAAGAAGGCCTAGCCCAGCTCAGCGATACATATACATGGGTGACGTAAATAAAATTGCAATTGAAGTTGTTGGAGTTTATAGGCTTAAATTAGATTCTGGTTTTTTGTTTTAAATTTAGATAAGACTTTATATGGATTGTCCTTTTAGGCGGAATCATATTCCTATTTCACTATTAGACAGATCTGAATTTATTATCACTCTTGGTAATAAAATATTTAGTCTACTTTTCAAATCTAAAGTTGTTGGTACTAGAATTCTGATTGATAGCTATATAAATTGAAACTTCATGCTTCATTTCCTGAATCTTTATATGTAAATAGCCTATACACTCAGGGAACATTAATTATATAAACATTAGGAAGATTGGTGCAAGACAGAGTTCAAAAGTCTTAGATTTGGTGTATACAAACATTTGTGGCCCATTCCCTACAGCTTCCTAGAATGGCCACAAATACTTTATCACTTTTATAGATGATTACTCTCATTATGGGTACCTATACTTGATTCATGAGAAATTCTAATCATTGGACATGTTAAAATCTATAAAACTGAAGTTGAAAATTAATAGAATAGAAAGATTAAAGCCGTAAGATTTGACCGTAGTGGTGAGTACTATGGCAGATACGACAGATCAGGTAGATGTCCAGGACCTTTTGTCAATTTTTTAGAAGAATGTGGTATTATAGCCCAATACATCATGTCAGGGACACCTCATCAAAATGGTGTTGCTGAGAGATGAAATCACACACTAAAGGATAAGGTTAGGAGTATAATAGCACATACTACTCTACCAGAGTCATTATGGAGTGAAGCCTTAAAGATGGCTGTCTACCTCGTTAATAGAGTACCTAGCAAAATAGTAACTAAAACCTCATATGAGTTATGGACTAAAAAATCTTCCAATATTAGGCATCTATATGTTTGGGGTTGTCCAGCGGAAGCTCGGCCATATATACTATATGAGAAGATGGACTCAAGAATAGTTAGCTGTTTATTCGTAAGGTATTCTGAGAGGTATAGAGGCTTTAGGTTTTACTGTCCCTCCGCTAAGAACATAAAGACGGATAATGCTAAATTTTTTTGAAGATATTTAAAATAGTGAGAGTCAACTATATAAGGATTTCACATTTGAGAAAGAACATATTTTTATACCCACAATAACTGTTTCAAATGATGAAGTAGTTGTTCCACTTCAGAATAAAAATATAGTTGTACCCTTACAAGGTATAGATACAGTTCATCATAAAGTAGATCCTGCTGATGAGGTAGAACCTGAAAATTCTCAATCACAAGTACCTAGATGATCAACTAGGGAAAGGAGAGCCATTGCAAATGACTATATGTTTATCTCCAAGAGCATGAGTTTGACATAGGGACAGAGGATGACCCCACATCCTTGAATAAGGCCAAACTTAGCATTCACTGCACTAAGTGATCAAATGCCATGAAAGATGAGTTAAAATCTATGAAGGACAATGATGCTTGGGATCTAAGAGAGTTGCCTAACGGTAAGAAACCGTTTGGTTGTAAGTGGATGTTTAAAACCATACTGGATTCGAAAGGCAATGTCGAAAGGTATAAGGCACGTCTTATCGCAAAACATTCAATCAAACACATGGCATTAACTATAAGGAGACTTTCTCCCTATTTTTCATGAAGGATTCTTTTAGAATTATCATGGCACTAGTGGCCCACTTCGACTTGGACTTACACCAAATGATATTAAAATTGCCTTCCTTAATGGTGACATTGAGAAAGAAATCTTTATGGTGCAACCAAACAATTTTGAAGCAAATGTTCATAATATTTAGTTTGCAAATTAAAGAAATTCATTTATGGTCTAAAGCAAGCATCCTATCAATGGTATTTGAAATTTGATTAAGTAATATCCGATTTTGATTTTAAGAAAAATGTAGATTATCAATGCATTTACCATAAATTTAAAGAAAATAGACTTATATTTCTTGTACTATATGTGGATGACATTCGACTAGTAAGTAACGATATAGCTCTTTTACTTGAGACCAAAATTTTTCTCTCAAAGAATTTTAAGATAAAAGAACTTGGAGATGTTTCTTTTGTGATACGCATCCAGATTCGACGTGACAGGATACATGGAATATTAGGTTTATCACAAAAGACCTATATCAATAAGGTGCTAGATAGATGTAGCATGAAGAATTGCTCTAGGGGAGATAAGTTGAGCTTACTCTAATGTCCCAAGAACGACCTACAGAAAGAGCAAATGAAAGACATTCCATATGCATTGTTGGTTGGAAGTCTAATATATGTTCAAGTTTGTGCCTATCCAGACATCGCATATACCATTAAGAAACTTGGTAGATATTTGGTCAATTCTGAGATTGATCACTGGAAGACTGTCAAGAAGGTGATGCGTTATCTGCAGAAGACTACATGAAATTTGAGCATTTGCAGCTGATCGGATACACAAATTCAGATTATGCTGGATGTATCGACAATAAGAAGTCAACTTCAAGTTACATTTTCCTGATTACAGGAAGATGGAGGACTTAGTCGAGAGGCCATTACAGCTACACTGTGATAATAAGAGCTATAAAGTTATACTGCAATAGTGACAAGAGTTCAAAAAGGTTAAAGCATATTGACATCAAGGTTCTTGTCATCAAGGATAAAGTTCAGAATCACATTATGTCTGTTGATAGTGTTAGTAGTATTTTTTTTAACATTACAGATTCACTTATTAAAAGACTTTCACCTAAAGTCTTCTTACAACATATTACTCATATGGAGATGGCTACTCATTATGATATCCTGGTTTAGTAGGAGTAGATAATTTTATGTATCAGATATTACTTTTAAGTGCACTTTATGTTTATTTGTTGATTCTGATAATAAAGTTATAACTGCTTTCTTTAAATTCTTTTTGAGTTTAATTTGTGCATATGAGTTTGTTAGCAATTAGACTCGTTAGAGTCATAAAGTTAAACTCATTGGAGTCATAAGGTTAGACTCGTTGGAGTCGTAAAAGTCAGACTCGTTGGAATCATAAGGTCAGACTCGTTGGAGTTATAAAGTGGAAATCAGTTGGAATTGTACCTTATTTGATCAGAGGACATTTCTATTTCACACGTCCACATTTGATCTATGTCGTTAAGGTTCTGAAACTTGTGATGTGGAAGGTCGTACCTCGATTATACAGAAGGTAACGACATCCCTGTTTGATAGCAGGACACTTAATAGACCAGATTGTTTTGAAACGTAGTTTGTTGACAGTTAAAATTTTGTACTATAAAGTTATGTATAACATCCTTCCGGTATGACTTGTTTGGCCCAAGTGGGAGATTGTTAGACGTATTTAGATTAGCGTCTAAGTTAATTTAGGCCTACACAAGTCTAATTGGATTTATACACCCGTCTCTATAAATCTAAGTTGTTGGACTCAATAAAGAATTAATCAAGCCTAATGGTTTTGATCTAGACACGTTTCAATTACATTTAGCCATGAGTGTATTTAAATTAAGATGTGAGACTCATCTGCACGTGTGGAACTCGTGTTATCAATTAAGAGTTTAGATCTATGATGAGTTGAAGTAGGATTCTTTAATGCTATATCATGGGTAGGATTCCCTCTCCACCACCAACCATCTATTATGACTATCTCTCTCTTGGAGGCCTCTCATCTTCTCTAAGGATCAAGAAGAGAACTTGGTTGCTAGAGAGAAGAATCTCCTCCCTCAACTTCGGTGTTCTCGAGATCGTGTGCAACCTTCGGCATCCCTTTCATGATGGAATTAGATATGCCTAAACCCTCCTTCACTTTGATCTTAATAAAGAAGTTTTCAGTTGTGCGCTTGTATTAAATAATTATTAAATCCAACATGTATCTCATGGTTGACCATCAAAATAATGTAAACACTGAACAAAATAGTAATGTTCCTGATCACTTAATCTTGTAATAAACAATAGAAGAACTGGAAGTATCGATGGAACAAGAATAGTTGGATCACTATATACGAAGTTTCTTTTACATTATAAATTTGTTCAAATATCATAAGGGATTTAGTAGTAATATATTTCAGGATCATATGGCTTGAAACTGTTATGGTTTTGAATGTTGAATTTTGAAAAACACATCTCTTTTGTTCTTAGTTAATTCAAACTGCAGTTCTCCGAAAGAAATTCAAACTGCAGTCTGCAAATCACCCATTGTGTCGATCTGACAACTATTTCCATGGTCAATCTCTACTATTTAATACAACCTCTTGAGTCTTAAGAGTTACCGCATGGTCCACGCTCATGGTCATTTCTTTTTACGTATCTTAAACAAATAAAAAATCAAAAGTTTACAACTAAAATTCAAAATCTATGTTGCTCTCTCATTGAATGCTATTATTGTATGAGTCTAACTCTTTAATAGTTTTCAATTATTTTCATGCTACATTTATTGTATAATTTAAATTAAAAGTTTTTTAATTACACTTTCTTACTCAATTATGAATTCTATAATTTATTTTGAGAATATATGTGTATATAATATCTTAATTTCATCTAAACAGTGTTTTCATCTAAATTTCTTCCCATCAACATATTGATTGTTTTTCTTAGGTGCGCCACACGCGCCAATAATCTAGAATAAATATAACTATTGAACACTAGCAAGTGATGTTAATTCTGATGTGGCTTAATATGGACGCTGATGCTGACTTGGGGGTATCACTAAATTTACGAGACAGCAGGTCAGATAGATATACTAGAATACAATTTTTTTTCTCAATAATTAGAATCTTACATAAGTGGTGTGAGGTCAGTACAAATTCCATGAATCAAATCAGCGGTTAAAGCATGTCTGTCAAGGTTTTCATTTTTGCATAATCCCTTGTGCTATTCGCACCATTGTGCATACAAGACATGAAAGTGTTGTTAGAATATCAAATAAAAATATCTTTTATGGCATTAATTTTAGAAGTAAAAGAGTCATCATCAATTGAAAGAAATGAAGAGTCATCATCATCAATTAGGAGAAATGAAGAGTCATCATCAATTTGGAGAAATCAAAAGTCACCATGAATAGGAGAAGTTAAAGAGTCATATATGGATTATTGTCATTTGTTTATGACATTGAAATAGATGGTTGGTATTCTTGTAAGTTTTTTCCTTTAAAACCTATTAAAGGCTAGTGTACCTTTTTATTTTTTCAAGCAAGTAAGAAAGAAAAGTTGAATAAGATCCATTCTCCACTTAAAATTTTAGATTATAGTATATTAGTCCATAGACTAGTATACAACAATTGGTATTAGAGCCAATTCAATTTCTTTTCCATTTCCTCTTCTCCTCATGGCCTCCACTAACAATCTCATCAATCAACAAGTACCCAAGTTATTGAAAGATAACTATGAGAGTTGGTCAATTCAGATGAAAGCTCTATTTAGTTCTCAAGAGTTGTGGGAGCTAATCTTTGATGGGTCCAAGGAACCCACACTGGAGATTGAAGCAGCCTATACCGTTGAAGAGAAGAAGACTCTTAAAGAGCAAAGAAAGAAGGATAGCAAGGCTCATTTTCTACTTTATCAAGGGTTGGACGAGTCTACCTTCGAGAGAGCTGCCGAAGCAACGACGAGCAAGGAAGCATGGGAAATCCTTGCTACCATCAACAAAGGAGTCGAGTAGGTGAAGCGAATTCGCCTCCAAACTTTGAGGGGCGATCTTGAAGCCGCTCAAATGAAAGTTGAAGAAAAAAATCTCCGATTATTATTCACGATTACTTCTAATTGTGAATAAAATGAGGAGAAATGGAGAGAAGATGAAGGACATCCCAGTGATGGAGAAATTGCTGCGATCTTTCACATCAAAGTGTGAGCACATGGTGGCGGCAATTGAGGAGTCCAAGAATTTAGAGGAGATCTCAATAGAGGAGCTTTTGGGATCTCTCCAAGTTCATGAGTAACGCATGCAAAAGAAGACCAGTTCCATAGTTTTGAAACAAGCATTAGAGTTAAAGCTGACTTTAAATGATCGAGGCTCACATAGTAGAGGTTGTGGTCATGGTAGAGGTAGGGGACGTGATCCCCAACAACGAACCACTTAAAATCAAGTGGAGTTCCAAAGTTTCAGAGGTCGAGGACGAAGCAACCAAGGAAGATTTACATCTAGACATGGAAACAACAAGAACGTCCAATGCTACAACTGTCAAAAATTTAGACATTATGCCTCGGATTGCTGACACAGAACTGAAAATCTTACCAATCTCGCTGAAGTAACAAATGATGTGGGTAATAACTCTACTCTTCTTCTTGCTCATGATGATTCAAGTGATCAGAATGATGTTTGGTACCTTGACTCGGGTGCTAGCAACCACGTGTGCGGAAAGAAAGAACTTTTCATGGAACTCGCAGAAGGAGTTCATGGAAGTGTGAGCTTGGGAGATTCTTCAAAACTTCCTGTTGAAGCCAGAGGGAAGATCAAAATGTACCAAAAGGATGGTAAGCCTGAGTATATTTTCGATGTTTATTATATTCCTAACATGAAAAATAATATTCTCAGCATCGGTAAATCACTCGAAAAAAGATATAAAGTATATATGGAGAACAAACATCTTTGGTTGAAAAATACAAAAGGAGGTCTTATAGTTTGCGTTAAGATGACAAGGAATCGCATGTTTCCAATGCATCTAAACACGAAAGTTGATAAGTTTTTTCAAGGATTCATGAAGAATGAGTTATGGAGGTGGCATCTTCGCTTCGGCCATCTAAACTTCAGTGGCCTGAAACTACTATCTACAACTGACATGGTACGAGGTTTACCAACAATCAATCCACCAAATCATACTTGTGAAGTTTGCATAATTGGCAAGCAAGCATGACTTCCTTTTCCCAGTGGAAAGTCGTGGAGAGCGGAGGCACCATTGCAACTTGTTCATACTGACATCTGCGGACCATTAGATCCCGTCTCTTTAGGAGGTAATAGATATTTTATTACCTTCATTGATGATTTTAGTAGAAAGTTGTGGGTGTACATTCTTACAGAAAAATCTGTTGCCTTTACTACCTTCAAGAATTTTAAAGCTCTTGTTGAAGCGGAGAGTGTCCACAAGCTAATTACTCTCCAATCTGATCGAGGTGGTGAGTACACCTCAAATATATTTCAAGAATATTGCAGGGAGTAAGGCATAAAGAGGCAGTTTACTACTGCCTACACATCACAACAAAATGACATCGTAGAAAGAAAGAACCGCACTATTCTTGACATGACAAGAACCATACTAAAAGAAAAGCTGCCGAAGCAGTTTTGGGCGGAAGCTGTGGTATGTTCAACTTACTTGCTCAACCGGTGCCCGAGAAAGCAAGTGAAGGACAAGACTCCTCAAGAGGCATGGAGTGGCTACACGCCTAATGTCGCACACCTACGAATTTTTGGGTGTGTTGCATATGCTCAAGTACCTGAAGTTAAAAGGAAAAAGCTTGACAATCATGGTGAAAAATGCATTTTCATCAGATATAGCGAGGAGTCGAAGGCATACAAGCTCTACAATTCACTAACTAAGAAACTAGTGGTTAGTAGAGACGTTGTCTTGAATGAAGCTGAAGCATGGAGTTGGAGCAATGAAGAGACTGCCAAAGAGAAACCCATGGTGAATGAACCTGACGAGCCCCTACAAGAGGTTCCACCACCAGCTACACCACCATCTCCTCAACATGCTACACCGTCTCCTGCGAGAGATTCTCCATCTTCTACAGAAGGTAGTAGTAGCGAATCCTTCGTGCAACGAGGTCCAATCAAAATGAGAAGCCTCAGAGAGATCAATGAACAGATAGAAGAAGATGGAGAAACTAATCTCTTTTGTTTATATGCCGATCATGAGCCTCTCACTTTCCAAGAGGCTAAGGAAGAAGATTGTTGGCGATCAGCAATGAAGGAGGAGATGCATGCCATACAGAAGAACGACACATGGGTATTGACAACACTTCCACAAAATCACAAGGCAATAGTGTCAAATGGGTGTACAAGATCAAACACACAGTAGATGGTGAAGTTGATCGGTACAAGGCGTGGCTTGTAGCGAAAGGCTATAAACAAAAATACGACATCGACTATGATAAAGTATTTGCACCAGTTGCTGGATTGACATGGTGAGACTATTAATTTCACTTGCAGCTCATCACAGGTGAAAGATATATCATCTAGATGTCAAGTCAGCATTTCTCAATGGTATTCTTGAAGAAGAGGTGTATGTACATCAACCAGAAGGTTTTCAGATAAAAGGGCAAGAAGACAAAGTATATCACCTAAAGAAAGCCTTGTACGGCTTAAAGTAGGCACCACGGGCATGGAATGCTCGAATTTATTGTTATCTTCATCAAAATGGCTTCATCAAATGTCCTTATGAGCATGCCATCTACATGAAGAGGAACCATCAAGGCGAATTTCTAATAATTTATCTTTATGTTGATGACTTGTTATACATAGGAAGTAGCGCCGAGATGCTTGCTGAATTTAAGGAGGCGATGTTCAATGAATTTGAGATGACAGACAATGGATTAATGTCCTATTTTCTTGGTATCGAAGTGAAGCAACAACAAGATGGGATATTTATATCTCAAAAGAAGTACATGAAGGAAATCTTGGAGAAATTCAAGATTAATAACTGCAACCCAGTGAACACCCCAATAGCCACAGGAATGAAGCTATCAAGAGAAGGAATTGGAGATTTTGTAGACTCGACTCTTTTCAAAAGTCTAATTGGTAGCCTGAGATACTTAACGATCACAAGGCCCGATATTGTTTATGGAGTCGGACTTGTGAGTTGATATATGGAGACACCGAAGGAGTCTCCTTGGTTAGTTGCAAAGAGGATCTAAGGTATATCAAAAGCACACTCAATCTTGGTCTATTTTATACTTATGGTGAAACTGTAGAGTTAGTAGGCTATTCAGATAGCGACTGGGGAGGTGACCAAGATGAGAGAAAAAGCACCACTAGCTATGTCTTCTATCTTGGGTCAACTGCATTTTCATGGACCTCAAAGAAGTAAGGAGTTGTGGCCTTATCTTCATGCGAAGCAGAGTATGTGGCAGCTTCATCTACTGTGTGTGAAGCTATTTGGTTGCGGAACATTTTAAAGGAGTTGGATCATCCACAAGAAGAAGCGACTGTAATATTTGTGGACAACAAATCAGCCATCCAACTTGCAAAGAACCCAGTACATCATGGGAGGAGCAAACATATAGATACATGATTTTATTTTCTCAGAGTCCATGTAAAGCAGAAAACCGTGGAGCTGGAGTATTGTCATACCATGGAGCAAGTAGCATATATTTTCACCAAACTGTTGCCTATTGAATCTTTCAGAAGGCTAAAAGAAATGCTCGGTATGAAAACATTTTGATTTGAGGGGGGCGTGTTGGAATATCAATAAAAATGTCTTTTATGACATTAATTTTGGAAGTAAAAGAGTCATCATCAATTGAAAGAAATGAAGAGTCATCATCATCAATTAGAAGGAATGAAGAGTCATCATCATCGATTTAGAGAAATCAAAAATCACCATGAATAGGAGAAGTTAAAGAGTCATATATGCATTATTGTCCATTTGTTTATGACATTAAAATAGATGATTGGTATTCTTGTAAGTTTTTTCCTTTGAAGCCTATAAAAGGCTAGTATACCTTTTTATTTTTTCAATCAAGCAAGAAAGAAAGAAAAATTGAATAAGATCCATTCTCCACTTAAAATTTTAGATTATAGTATATTAATCCGTAGACTAGTATACAACAAGTGTAACGTTGTTGGAAATACAAGGCACCTTTTTAGGTTTGGGGGGCTCTATTGGAGTTTTTCGACATCTTGCTGCATGAACTGATGGTCTATATTGGATGTGCTATAATCAAGGTTTCTAAATTAACATTTTATGCACCTTCTTTCGTGCAGCCCCTCTGCCGCAAGTCCGGACTACAGCCCAACTTCTCCAGGGTGCTGGTATATGCAGCTGTTTTGTTTTGGTTGATTGGATACTTTATTTTACCATCCATAGTTGTATGCCCCCAAATTCTCACCCCAGTCCAAGTGGCAGGTATTCACTGACCTCACCAGGTTACTTCCCGTCATCCACCAGTCAATACAGTCAGCATATCAGCAAAGAAGCCAAGAGGACAGCCGTACTCCTTGATCTGAGAACATTTGCCGAGTTCTGAATCAACCATGCATAATATTTTAGTTGGAGAGCGGATCAGAGGTAGGAGAAATTAGGTTTTCCTCAATGATGGATGCCATGAATTTTTTGAGAGAGAGAGGACTTCAGTTGCATCGTATTTATTCGTATGTCAACTGTGCTGTTTATGTTGTGATTGACATAGAGGACTTTGGTATCTTTTGTTCTGCTCGGTGAGATCTCATTAAAACAGAATCATTATCGTTTGTAATATGCGGATCTATTAATGGCAAGTGGTGTCTGTTAAATTTTGATGTGAAAGTTTTCTGAGAGGAGATTATCCTAACTGTATCCTGCACCTGTTATGATCATTGTGTTTCTATTGTGAATAATAGAGCATATTTATATTAAGTGTTGGCAAATACTGTTGTGATTTCGAGGGGTGCCCTATGATCGGATTGACTGGGGTGGCGCAGCGAAAACCACAGGATCTACTAAGAAAACGAGAAGAAGAAGATATTCCAAAGTAGATAGAAAGTTAACACACAATATAACGTGATTCCACCGATCAAACAGATCGTGTGTACGTCCACATAAGAAGGGAGAAACTTTATTAAAACTTTGGGGGAGTAAATAAGAATTACTTACACCCACGCTGAGAAGATTACAATCCCTTAATGGCCGCCAAGAATAGCGAACTTTTGTGACTAAGCTTCTCTCATAAATTTCTAACTTAGATAAATTACACCCTTAGGAATTACAAATTCATTGGGGTTACATTGAAGGCCACCCCCAAGGGGTCATTTATAGACCATAAAACTCTCCTAGTCCTAAACAAACTTCATCAATACGAACAATCACCATCAGAATAAAGAAAACCCGAATTTCAACTCGAATCCTAAAATAGATCCAGAAAAAGAAACTGCCAAATCCAACATTAGTCGACTAGGCCAGAGTACTAGTCGACTAATACCATGTATTAGTCGACTAGGCCCAAATACTAATCGACTACTCTAATAAGATTCAAGAGTCCCAACTCTCTGTTGGCCAACCTAGTCGACTAGACAATGTATTAGTCGACTAATCCATGTGATTAGTTGAGTATACCTGGTATTAATCGACTGGTACTGCGCACAACTCTTTGTGTGCGTCTGTTTTTTGATTTCTGAAGTTTTTCTACCTTCACGACGTATTGTAGTTACATGTCCTAATAATCTCCCCCTTGACTTGAATATGTCCAAGTCCGAGAATAGCCCCATGCTCCATATGCTCGCATCCATGCACAATTAAATAAAACTTGACTTCATCTCCCTCTCAGTCCCTCTTCTCCATAACCCCCTCATGGGGTTCACAACTTGATTAGGCAGAATAAGTTCGGGTCCAACCTGAACTTTATCACCCAATGATCTCATTGATCCACACAGGATTTATGAGAATTTGCCCACCATAGGAGTAAGATCTGGCTATCTTGTTGCACGCCTAGTCCCAATCTCTCTTCAAGGTACAACTGAATATCGGAGCTCGAAACCATCGTAGTCTCTGATTGTTCCACAACTGCCACTTTCGAAGCCAAGGATAACTACAATCCACCAACTGTAACGTCCAAATTTCGTAACATATACATATTGCCGACACGTTCGGCCTGAAACTTCACATTGGCCTCTTTGGAGACTTTCATAAGATCACCTTCAGAACTAAAACTGAACCTTTCTTCTTGTAGGACTCCAAGAGAGATGAGAATGTACCTTGATTCAGGAACACAACGAACGCCTTGAAGAGTATTGATGCATCCATCATGAGTTCAAAACTAGATTATTCGTTCGCCAATCACCTTGCTAGTAGCAGAATTCCCCATGAAGATTTCTCCCCCTTGGACTGAAGTGTGTGAAGAGAACATCTTCTTATTGGAACTGATGTGTTGTGAATATCAAGAGTCAATAATCCATCTTTGTTACCAACTGATCTGTCTGTAACAGATAGAATATCACACTGTTCTTCATCTTCTCCAATTAGTTCAGTGACATTAGCATCTAGTTATTTTTTCTTTTGAAGCCAACAATCAGCTCTAATGTGCCTCTTCTTGTGACAATATTGCACATCAAATTCCTATGTTTTGAGTTACTCGTGAAACTTTCATTATTACTCTTCTCCTTTGAATAATGAACTTGCCCGGAATTATCATGATGAGACTCATCCGTCAATGATCGGGGGAAAATCATGCACAAAATATGTCATTTTGAAATCAAGAGTTAAGTGTGTGTGCTTTGGCTTCCTCGATACTTCCGTTATAACATAGAGGCTAAAACGAGTCGAATCCACAAGGACGGGAGGCGATAGAAGCTTACACGGTATGTTCAAGTGTGTGTTAACGGTTTTTCTATGTTTAAAAGAATGACAAGAAAAGAAAACAAAGAATGAAAAGAGAAGTACGGTGAAAACAAAGAAGTGGGAAACATAGAAAAGAATATATTTGTGGTTTTTGATATATTTCTAAAACAATGTGAAAAAAAAAAGAAAACCCATGGCTACTAACTACTAATGACTCCACCAACATGCTAACCTCTTAGTGATAGTTGCCTCACATGTATCCTTGGCAATCACTAGTCCTTGGTTCAAAAGCGTTTCAAAGCATGACCCATATGTAACTCATCACATCCCAACTCAACAAAATAAGTGCAAGCTACACTTAAACCATCAAAACTAAAAGTAAGCATGGAGTAAAGTAATGTTAGCTTGTTAGAGAGCTAGGAAGTTAGAGTGTTAGATCCATCATCATATGCGATCAATAGCTCTTGCAAGAGCAATGCCAAGTAGAGGCTATTAAATTCTTGTGGATTATCAAGTAAGAAGTTAGACTAGTTAGTAGTTAGTAGTTAGTTATCATGAGAGAAAAGATTAGCTAAACATATAAAAGAGATTAGAGAAAAGAAAATAAAGAGAGGTAAAGAGAGAACTTTTCATAGATTGTCACCTTTTATTACAAGAACTCTTACTTTCCAACCATATACCACTCTCTCTCCGATTATAAGATCTACAAAAAATGGAAAATACAAAGGAAGAAGAAGAACTAACCTAAACTAAACTACCCTAAACTACAACATAGAATGAAAATTACCATATTCTCTGTATATCTCTAACTGAAGAACCCCAGGGGGTATGTATAGGCACCAGAGGAAAAGGGGGCCAGGGGGCAAACACTGGCCCAAAGTACGGGCGCGGCCACGCCCGTACGGCCGCAGAAACCCATCCCAGGCCGTATTTTCGTGGGTCTTCCAGAGCCGCGCGCGCGGCGCCTCGTGCCGCGCGCTATCGCTTCTGTCCCCTGTCAGCTGGATGTCTCGGTTTCTAGTTTTGGGCCCCTGATTTTGACGAATTAGCTCTCCAAAGTCAATGGCTATATTATAGGCCTTTAATCACCTATTAAATGGTAATTTAGGGTCTTCTTCTTCATTGCACACCATGGACCTAGAAACATGCAAGAGAGATGTTATTAGCAGAATTTAATATTTAAAAATGTGAAGATGTGGTATGAAATATGCAGTTTTAGAGACTAATCACACCCCCACACTTATCTTTTGCTCGTCCTGAGCAAAACAAAAACTAAAGGAGTTATTACACCACTTTCGCAAGTGACGCGATTGCACTGAGCATGTGCAACAAGACGTTAAACCTCTAGGTTTCCCTTAGAGGAGGAGTTTTGTCTCCTGAGGGTTTTCAGTAGATTACACCCACAAAATTCATAAAAAAAGAAATCAAATGTTAGTATTTTGAAAACACATTTTTGAAATAGAGAAAAGTGTTTGAAATATTTTTGCGAAAATATAAGTGATCTAGGGTCATAGGTTAACCAGAAATTATTCTTTCTTAAACTAAGTCGAAATGTAAAATCTTGTTATAAATTAAATGTAAAAATTTAAAATTGAATCGATTCTTTAATCTTTCATAAAACTCTTAGAAAAATATGCACTTTGTGAACTGTGAAGATTTTTGGGATATTGACTCAAACTTTCATGCCATTTATTTGTGTGTGTGTATATATATATTCTTTTTTCTCTTAGTTTTCTTAGGCTTTCTTATTTACCCGGATAGTGAGCCTTTAGCCGGTGACTCCCAAACCAGATGATCTTAGGGCACCAGATGAGAAAACATCTCTCGGACTTAAGGACTCAAGTAAACAAGGTCACAAAACCAAAGAGGATTATTTTTATTTTTGTCCACCATTTAGGTGTGAATAATCATGCTTCCTGACGCATAATTAACCAACTTCAATAAGTGGTTTTTATTATCATTATTTTTTTAATATATTTTTATGGCATTTTCAGTCTTTGTTTCAATCCCAAAATTGTGTAAGTGTGAAGTGCATAAATCTAAAGTAAAAAATTCAAGATCAAATTATCTTTCCAATCTTACTTTCTTATCCTAAAATTTAAACAAGATCTATTATTTTGACTCAGTTTAAAATTTTATAATTATAGGTCTTCCTAATTCCTAAGATAATCTTAATTTTCTTAAAATTAATCAAAACTATTTCTCTTAATTCAACAAGTTTTGTAAAAAGAAAAAAAGAGTTTTTATACAAAAGAAAATTTTAAAAAGTTCCTAAAAAGAAGTGTAAAAGAAAGAAAATTTAAAACTAGCCTACGTTAGTAAACCCTCCCCCACACTTATCTCATACATTGTCCCCAATGCATCGTGAATGTGTATATATATGAAACAAATGGGAAAGAAAGGAAAATTACCTCATGGTGGTGGCTCCGGTGGTGGTCTGATTGGACCAAGCGTTGCTACCCAATCAAGATAATGTGGTGGCTCATGGAATCCACCTTTATTGACCTCTTTTTTATTAACATATTTACAATCCCCAATTTTAATAGGATCATGCAAGATCCTATCATGAAAATTATTCCCTTTATATGACCAATCTTGGAAGATCATCACTGAGTCATTTTGGTCAATACCTTTGTCCAACAATAGAATGTGATTTTGTGGAATAGATGATTTGGGCTTTGAAATGAAAAGTTCAGGAACCTATACTAACTCGAAAAAATCAACTTTGGGTTCGATAGTTGGTTTCGGTTCAAGAGTTGAGTCCAAATCACAAAATTTAATTTCACATTCTGTTCCCATCAATGAAATGTGACTATCCAAATGAAGTGGTTCAATTTCAAAATCCATGAATACAGGAATCAATGTTGGCTCGGGCAATGGGTCCAACTTGGGTAAGGATACTGAAGTCAACATAGATTTAAAAATTGGAATTGAATCACAAAGTTGTGGGTTGGGTTCACATTCATATTCAAGTTCAATCTTATTGAAATGAAAACTTGCCAATTTGTCAATGAGTTGATATTGGTCAAGTTCAAAGTTTTGTGGTGAAATTGAATCTTGGTCAAAGCCTTCAAGATTCCTTGATTTTTTGTTTTCATCAATATGATTAGAAGTATTAGGAATAGTCAAAGATTTGGTAGGGAGAGTTTCCTTATTCCTACACATGTTTTCCAATCGACTAAGTCTAGCTTCTATCATATTAAAAGGATCACTTTGGAACTGAATCATGGATTCCGTACTCTTTTCTTGCTCTGGAACTTGAAAAATGGAGTAAGGATCTTGGATTTGAAAACTTTAATGGGATTTTAAGTTTTCTAGATTTTGAATTTATTGCTCGAGTTCCTCTAAGGCTTCCATCCTTGTTTCCCAATCAATTGGTTCTTCTAATGGTTGTTCGGGGGAAGGAGTATGTGAAGATGGATGTTGGTAAGGTGGTTAACCGTAATACTCGGGGGAGTTGTATCCCCACTGACTCGGTGAAGAACGGTGATGATTATTCCAGTCTTGTTCATAGTATTTGGACTGGGGCACATATTGAGTCGGATAATCCAAATTCGACATATAAGGTTAGTTCATGTTGTACATAGCCGAGTCGGAGTTATCCGAGTCAAATGAGGTCGGGGTGAAATATGAATTCATATTTGAATGGAAAAAATTGTTGTTATTGAAATCCATATCACAATTTACAAAAAGAGAACAAACAAACAAACAAATAAAGAAAAAGAAAAAGAAAACAAGCCTATGTTAGGGTTGACTTAGACCTAGACGACTCCTAACTGGTTAGAGTGTCCACGGGGGGTATATTGTCGGAAGCTGACCACGAGTTAATCGCCAAGTAGGGGCAAGATTAGTGGGAGGTATCCGTGCCAAAGCAATGGGCCTAATTATGTCAAACCACTGTTTTTCGAGGTTTAGCCTCTCAATCCCCAACCTTAGACACCGATTTGACTAGAGTCAATTTCTAACAACTTCCCCCTCAGATCAATCTCCTAATTAAGTCTGAGATGTCCCTATGGGCTAACATCTAGAAAATTTTATTTAGGCTTGGGTTGTGTGAGTGGGGAGGTGATTTTTGGGCTAAGGAAGGGTAATGACTTCCCCACCTTATGTTGTACTGGATTTTACCCTTAAGTTCAATTCGTGCAAGTGTGCAATATAGATAAGAATGAACACACAAAGAGAGTAAATCACCCACGTGTTTGTCCTATACTATATGCAATGCCATTTGTACACCTCCTATCAATATCACAACAACACAAGAATAAAATACAGTATATTGGAATGAAAATTGACACGTGCCTAGATGCAAATGTCTAAATCGTTTTAAAGCATCCAATTACCGTATTTTAATTCTTAAAATTATTTACAGTGCACAGGTAATATAAACAAAAATTAGCAGCAGAGTATATGAATGTACAAGAATTTACCCAACTACACAAGAGAAAGTGTGGACTTCTGTAATGCTAAAGAATTTAACCTGCACACCAAAAACAAAGAAGAAAACTTAACAAAAACGTGAAATCAAACCGTTCCCATCCCTGGCAACGGCACCAAAATTTGATCGGGGGAAAACCGTGCACAAGATATGTCATTTTGAAATCAAGGGTTAAAGTGTGTGTGCTTTGGCTTCCTCCATACTTACGTTATAACATAGAGGCTAAAACGAGTCGAATCCACAAGGATGGGAGGTGATAGAAGCTTACACGGTATGTTCACGTGTGTGTTAACGGTTCTTCTATATTTGAAAGAATAAAAAGAAAAGAAAAGAAAGAATGAAAAGAGAAGTACGGTGAAAACAAAGAAGTGGGAAACATAGAAAAAAATATTTGTGATTTTTTATATATTTCTAAAATAAAGTGAAAAAGAAAGAAAACGCATGGCTACTAACTACTAATGACTCCACCAACATTCTAACCTCTTAGTGTTAGCTGCCTCACATGTATCCTTGGCAATCACTAGTCCTTGGTTCAAGAGCGTTTCAAAGTATGACTCATATGTAACTCATCACATCCCAACTCAATAAAACAAGTGCAAGCTACACTTAAACCATCAAAACTAAAAGTAAGTATGGAGTAAAGTAATGTTAGCTTGTTAGAGAGTTAGGAAGTTAGAGTGTTAGATCCATCATCATGAGCCATCAATGACTCTTGCAAGAGCAATGCAAAGTAGAGGTTATTAGATTCATGTGGATTATCAAGTAAGAAGTTAGACTAGTTAGTAGTTAGTTGCCATGAGAGAAAAGATTAGCTAAACATATAAAAGGGATTAGAGAGAAGAAAATAAAGAGAGGTAAAGAGAGAACCTTTCATAGATTGTCACCTTCTATTAAAAGAACTCTTACTTTCCAACCATATACCACTCTCTCCCCTATTACAAGATCTACAAGAAATGGAAAATACAAAGGAAGAAGAAGAACTAACCTAAACTAAACTACCCTAAACTACAACATAGAATGAAAACTACCATATTCTCTGTATATCTCTAACTGAAGAACCCCAGGGGGGGTATATATAGGCACCAGAGGAAAGGGGGGCCAGGGGGTAAACCCTGGCCCAAAGTATGGGCACGGCTGCGCCCGTACAGCCATGAAAACGCAGCCCAGGCTGCATTTCTACGGCTCTTCTAGAGCCGCGCGTGCGGTACCTCGTGCCGCGAGCTGTCGCTTCTGTCCTCCGTCAGCTGGATGTCCCAATTTCTAGTTTTGGACCCCTAGTTTTGACGAATCAGCTCTCCAAAGTCAATGGCTATATTATAGGCCTTTAATCACCCATTAAATGGTGATTTAAGGTCTTCTTCTTCATTGCACACCATGGACCTAGAAACATGCAAGAGAGGTGTTATTAGCAGAATTTAATATTTAATAAATGTGAAGATGTGGTATGAAATATGCAGTTTTAGAGACTAATCAGTCAACTGGGTGTCAATTTTGTCCTTGTTGAGCAGATGCTCCTTGACCTCATTGATCTTGATTGTTGACTTACTTCCATAGATGATAGCTTCCCTAAAACTCTTATATGAAGAAGGTAAAAAAATATAGTAATAGAAGTATTTGATCCTCATATTCTATCTTAACCTCTATCTTATCTCAATCATTGATAATAGAGAAAAATTCTACAATGTGAGACTTAATAGTTGCACCTTCATGCATACGGAGAAGAAAGAGACGCTGCTTCAGAATCAACCGATTAGCGTATGACTTCTTCAGATAGTGGTCCTGAAGTCGTTTTCACAACGAGGATGTTGTTTTCTCTGTGAAAAACTCATCTAACACTTAGTCCACCAAATAAAGCTAAATAACCATCATGGCTTTCTCATTCAACTCTTGCCAAGTTTCTTTCTTCATGTCTTGAGGCTTTTTCTCCCTCCCGAGTAGTGCTTTTTTTCAACCCGCTCTGGGTAAGGATGACGTTCATCCTAATCTGCCACCACTGAAATTGATGACACCATCGAACTTCTGAATATTGACCTTGATCGGAGACATATTCAAGTTGATCTTGCTCTGATACCAATTGTTGTGAAATAATCTGTATGCTCTGATATCAATTGTTGAAAAACTATCTGTGTGCTCTGATACTAATTGTTGTGATTTCGAGGGGTGCCTGTATGACCGGATCAACTGGAGCGATACAGCGAAAACAAAGTACAGGATCCACTAAGGCAACGAGAAGAAGAGAAGAAAAATATATTCCAGAGTATAAAAAAAGCCAACACATAATATAACATGGTTCCATCAATCAAACAGATCGTGTACACGTCTACAGGAGAAAGGGAGAAACTTTATTAAAACTTTGAGGGAGTACAATAAGAATTACTTATACCTCATACTGAGAAAATTACAAATCCTTGATGGCCGTCAAGAACAGAGAACCCTTGAGGCTAAGCTTTTCTCACGAATTTCTCGTCTAGATAAATTACACCCTTAGGAATTACAAATTCATTGGGATTACATTGAAGGCCACCCCCAAGGGATTATTTATAGACCATAGAACTCTCCTAGTCCTAAATAAACTTCATTAATATGAACAATTACCGCCTCAGAATAAAAAAAAACCTGAATCCAACTTGAATCCTGAAATAGATCCAGAAAAGGAAACTATCGGACCCGACATTAGTCGACTAATACCATGTATTAGTTGACTAGATTCAAATGCTAGTCGACTACTCTGACAAGATTAGAGAACCCCAACTTTCTATTGGTCAACCTAATCGACTACATAATGTATTAGTCGACTAATCCATGTGATTAGTTGACTATACCTTGTATCAGTCGACTGGTACTGTGCACAACTCTTTGTGTACGTCTGTTCTTTGATTTCTGAAGTTTTGTCTACCTTCATGATGTATTGTAGTCACAAATCCTAACAAATGCGTGTTATCACCATAAAATTTAATTATGTGTAATTTTATTTCACTTTTCCTAGTAGTCAATCGAGCTTGATCCCTTATAATCATATTAATTAGTGTGGATTGTTTTATGAGATGTTCAAATTATAGTATATATGTATGTTTCCCATACATGTTATGATCATTGTGTATCTATTGTGAATAATAAACCATAGTTATATTAAGTGATTTTTGATTGAGAACAGAAAATATATTGAAAGTAGAGTTAAGAGTTAAAGTCAGAAAGTTCTTAGTCTCTTCTCAATTTATTCGTGTAGCAATGGCTAGACGGGTTGATCCATAGGGAAGGATGCGATAAAAGCTTTTCGGAACAATTTCTGTACAGATAGCTTGGAAAAAGAGATGTTGGTTGTAAGAAAAGGATTTAATTAAGCAAAAGGAGTTATAGTCCACCAATCATCTACTACAACTAAGTACTAGTCTAAGAAGGGTGAACATCATGTTGAATCTATAAAGATTTACCCTAAGGTTTTGCTTCAGAATAAAGTAAGATGAGTAAAGAAGAATGTAAACCCTAATTAACATTAAATAAAATTAAATTTTAGTTCATCCTAATTTCTAAGTATAGCATAAGAAAAGTCTTTTAAACCTAACATGAAGCTATCAAAGTATCTAAATATGAATTAAGAGTAATCATTAAAAAGTGTAACCCTAAAATATTTCAACTTAACCAATTATTCGTCTTCAAGAACCTTAACTTGTTCTTGGGGTTTCAAACAGGCATAGAATTCAATCAGTTCATCTTTTAGACTAGACTTAAGTTGATCGAGAGATTAGCAAACTACAAGATAAATTAGTTACTCATATTTTTATATTTTTAACAAGATATATAATGGAGAAGGAAAATTTGAATCAAAAGAAAACAAGAAAGGAAAATAAAAGAACTAAAGCAATAACAAGGAAAGTAAAAGAACAAGAGATAAAAGAATTAAGAACCTTTATTATGGTTGTCACGATCCACTACAAAAGCCCTTCATCTCTTTACAATTTTCTTCCAAAAGCAAGAAAATACAATGAAAATTCGGAAATAAATGACTAAACAGATAATCCTAAAGTTGATCTCTGAGATGCCTCTGCTCTATTGCTCTTCAAGGTTATTTATACGAGATTTCAGTAGTAGAGTTCGAGTAGAATACTTCCCCAAACCTTCATGCAAACAGCCACAAAAACGCGACGTTTTCGCGGCAAAAAAGGAGGGGCCGTGGCACTTTTGGAGGGTTAGGGCACCCACTTTGGCACGTGACTTAATCTCGTCCGTTCATGTGGAGATCTATTCTCAGTTGCTTCATTTAATCCCTGAATTTTGAAATATTTCGATCTCCTAGAAAACTTGGAGATTAAGTTATCTCTAAATTTGGGATAAATTCAAATTTCTCCTCTTTATCTTCGACTTATGGTGCAAGCAACTGGAATTCGAATAGAAGTCCACCTCTTTCTTCAATTCGGATGAGGATTTATCTTGTTCTATCCTTTTTCTCCTCTAGATTTTAAATTAAATTAATTTAAAAACCAAATTTAAATGGGATAGAATAGAAGTTTCCTTTATCTTTTCAATTAATCCTTATTTTCATAATAATTGTGGGCTTTTGGGCTTATTTTGGGCTTTCTCTTGGATTATGGAGGCATGTACATTACTAAACAATAAATGAATTAAATAGTAATATTTTATAAAAATATTAGTATGAAAATGTGACTATGCATTATTGATGACCAATCACGCCCCCACACATTTATTTTTTTGCTCGTCCTCGAAAAAACTAATCTGACTATCCTAATCTCACTTTCGTAAGAATCACGATTGGACTTAGTACTTGTAACAAGTCGTTAAACCTCTAGATTACCTCTATAGGATGAGTGTTGTCTCATGAGGGTTTTTAGTGAATAACACCCACAAAATCCATAAAAAACTGTTAGTATTTTTGAAAATCATTTTGAAAGAGGAAAAATATTTGAATTTTTTTTGTAAAAATTAAGCGATTTATAAGTTTTAGGATTACCAAATTGATCATTCTTATACTTAGTCTTTGCTCAAATATTTATCATCAATCTAGGTTAGAGTTCAAACTGAATTTCTCACCAAGTCTATTATCTTACCCTAAGTCATATGCATCTTTGTGACCGTAAATTTTTGACTTAAAATTTTTAATTTCAACTCTTATGACTCATAATTTTTTTCTTTTTTATTTGTATATATTATTATAGTAATAATATCTCCTAGCTTCTATCAGGCTTTCTAATTTGCCCATGTAACGAGTTTTAGGTCGATGACTCTCAAATCGGATGGTTTTAGGGCACCGGGTGAGAAAACACCCCTATGACTTAAGACTCAAGCAAATAAGGCCACAAAACTAAGAATTTATATAAAATCACTTTTAGGCGTGAATATTTATGCTTCATGAGGCCAATTATCCAGCTTAATCGGATGATTTTCATTTATTAATTTATATATTTACCTTTTTTTTTCTTTTTTTTATTGTTTATAAGGTACAAGGGTTTTTGCTTCAAATCCTAAGTGTGTAAGTGTTTTAAGAATGCATATTTCACTGAGATAAAAATCAAGAATAAATTACTTTTCCAATTTTCCTCCTAATTTTTGAAATCAAATAAATAGTTTTATTTTAACCAAGTATAAGAAATCCTAATTATAGTTTTCCTTATCCTTAAAATTAACTTAAATATTTACAAGAGAAAAGTCAAAATATTTTTTCCTTTTAAAAGTTTTTATTTTTATTTTTTTTATGTTATGTTATTAATTTTCCTATTGTTACGATATCACTTATCGCTTGTCACCTGCCTGATCACTTGTCATCTTGATAATAATACCTGATACATGTCATGTTTAATTCTTAACTCACGATTATCACATTACGGGAATGTAATACCTGATCTCTTATTATGTACTCCCATTATACTTGTTATGTACTCCCGTTATGCTGGTTACGTACTCCTTATTGGCCCAGAGGCCTTCCACTCTAGTTTTGATGATGATTAACTCATGTAGTTATGTTTACTAATAATCTTGTGATATTTAGTTTCAGATCTCTAATCAAGATATTAGTAGGTGATTAGCTTCAACAAAGGTATTTTTGAGCTCTTCACATGGTGATTCAAGAGCCCGAGCATCAAGATCATATATAGCACTCATTGGAGTCTAGCTCGGTGGATCACGATTTGGATCGAGTCAACTTGAAGACGGAGTTCGTCAAGAAGACTTCGGTACATAGTTTAGTTTTTAGTTTAGATCCATTTGTAAAGATTAGATAGTGTGATATGCTCAAGTACACAACACACACACTTGTTTAAATTTTGGTTTATTGGTTTTCGATTTTTGGTTTAACCGATCTTGGTTTTCATGAATAGATAGTATCAATACAAGTTTACATTGTTTAAATGTATATTAGATATGTTCTATATACATGTATGCTTCATATCTTAAACAAACTTATTTTGATATGCCTATTCATGTGTTTGGAGTTTGGTATTTTAACAAAACATATTTTTTGGTTTTTAAGTCAAAAATAATGATATATATATCTTTTATGTATATTGGATTATATCCATATACTACATGCCTAAAAGTTGTTTGAGTATCATGTTTTTGCATTTTGATGAGTTTTGGACAAAACGAATCTTCAATTCATAAATCCAAGTTTTAGAAAATACAGTTTTTAGTTTTCGACAAAATTTCCATAACACAAAAGGAGTTCAAAATGTTTGTAACTTGGTTTGATTTTTACTCAAACAAGTTTGTATATCAATGTATTATACTGAACTTATTTTTGTGGATTTTTAGAGTTTTTATGGGATTTTTTTAGGTAAATAAAAACCAAGTTTTCAAGTCCTGTAATCCCTGTTCTGGCTTCTGCCGGTCAACCGGACCGGTCGACCGAGTTAGGAGTCGGTTGACCGACGTGCATAGAATGTGCACGCCTGTTTGGCTGGAGGGCCGGTCGACCGTCCCGGTCGACCGCCAGAGAGCTTCTGCTCTCTGGAAAGCCCCGGTCGACCAGCAGAGAGCTCTGCTCTCTGTTCCAGGCTGCGGTCGACCGAGCCGGTCGACCGAGGCTCCAACGGTCAAAAATTTGACCGTTGGCGGTCGACCGGGCCGGTCGACCGACAGCCGCCACGGCTGAAAAACAGCCCCAACGGCTAATTTTTCATGGGGCCTTTATATACCCCATTTTGAGGGCTGTTTAAGTCAAGTTTTTAGAGAGAAAAATCCTGATCTTCTTAAGTGTTTTAACACTTGTTTTCAAAAGAGTTTTTGTGTTTTAAAAGGATCAATCTTCATTTGTTTTAAAAGTGTTTTTAATTCAAAGAAAATAGTCTTTTGGGAATTGATTTTTTGTCTAAAAATTCTCTATCTATTTGGTGTTTTTCCCAAGTGATTTTCTTCGTTGAAAACACTTTGTTTTTCACACTTGAGCTATATCTTCTATCCTATCTATTTAGGATCTTTGTTTTGTGGAAGAGGATTGTTTGTGGTTGAGATAGACCACCTTGTTGTAACCCTCCTACTTTGTGTTATCCCTCTTGGGTAGAGGTTGATTGTGGAGTGGTGATTAGCTCCTCTAGTGAGAGCTGGAGGCTTGTGTTGGAATCCCTCAAGTGTGAGGTGGATTGTGGTAGTTTGGCTAAGGGCCTACCCCTCTTGTGTGAGGTGGTGTTTGTGTTGCCTCTAGTGAGAGGTTGTATTGGTTGAGAGAGGAGTTGTGTACTCCCGATTGTAGTTGCCCCAAATCCTCGGTGGAGGTTCCCTGTGTGGGAGTCCTAGGTAGACAAGTTAGTGGATTGGAAATCCTTCTCGGTGAAGGCGGGGACGTAGAGCTGGGTGCTCGAACCTCGAAACACATCTTATTGTTTGTGTTTGATCCATTGACTCTAACTCTCTCTCTTTATATTGTGCCTTGCATCTATTCATATTTCTCATTCATATATTATATGCTTGGCTTGTTTGTGTGTGCCTCACTTGTGCATAACCACGAGAGCTTCATATAGCGCCTCAACTCTTATTCAGAGGAATCAAGAGGAGTTAGTCCAGAGCCCTTCACCGGGAATTCGGCTACACTCGTTGGTTGCATTAAGTGTAGTTGCAATTAGTTTTTAATTTTCGCATTTAGTGCATTACATTAGTGGTACACCTATTCAGCCCCCCTCTAGGTGTACTTACAATTGGTATCAGAGCCTACGCTCCTGATATTTGGTTTAACCACCTAGGGGTGTGATCTTGGTTAGCTAATCTATCATTTACATTTACACATATATTTGTTTACACGCACTCATGGATTGCTTGTCACCTCCCATGTTTGATGTCACCAACATTGACATGTGAAAATTTAGGATGTCCATGTATTTAAAAACCCTAGGCTTGCATGTTTTCCTTGCCGCTACAAAGAAATCCTTCTCTAGTAATAGCAAGCATATAGAGGCCAATGCACAAGCCCTTGAGGCACTTAGAAGCACGCTTAATAAAGAATATCTGTGCTTAGTTTCTAACTGTGATTCCGCCTTTGCAGTGTGGAACACGTTGACCTCCTCCAAGTTTCAATTGCCAATTCAAACGGAGGATGAATCTAGTGGAGAATTCGAGCAACAATGCTATATGGTCCAAGGGAATGACTCCCTTGAGGTATATTCGAATCTCAATTAGATGATGATTGTGCTAGTTCTTCTAATGAGTATGTTATGCCAATGCCTTTAATGAAGAACTCTCAATTGTTTGTGAAAAATTGTTAGAAAAGTATAATCTTTTGAAAAAGAAGACTTTTGCATAAATAAAGAAAATGAAAAATTGTCTTCTAAACTTGACTTGGTTTTGCAAGAGAAAGTGGAGATTTCTAATGAAAGGGATTCATTGAAATCTAAACTTGAACTTGCCCTAAAAGAAAATGAATTTTTGAAAAATAAAAATGATTGTAATTATATTTTAAAGAAAAATGAAAACTTGTCTTCAAAAATTGATTTTGTTGTAAAAGAAAATGATTCTTTGAAAAACAAAATTGATTTGATTTCAAAGAATTTAGAAATTTGTTTAAAGAAAAATGAATCTTTAAAAATTGTCATAGATTCACATGTTTGCCATGCTAGTGTAGCTTCACTTTCTAGCTCACCCATTGCATGCTCCACTTCTTCTATAATTGAAAATGATATAAATTTGTTAAAGAAGAATATGGATTGTTTGGGCTCCACTTTGAGCCATTGTACTTTGAACCATATACGTTTGGAATCCATGTTTCGAAAGAAACAAATTCCATCTTTGCATGCACACAAACCACGTATACACATGCTCCTCACGGTCACAACCATCACACTATGTATGCTCATGTGTACACTTGTACACATTGTGGACGTAAGGGCCACCTTGCTAAATTTTGCTATGATAAGATACATGATGTAAATTTAGCAACTAAATTTGTTTGGGTTGGGAAAGGTGCTAACCCCCATGGACCCAAAAGAAAATGGGTACCAAAATCCCCACCTTGTGTATCTGATGTAGGTGCGGGTTCTCACAAAACGTGAGAGGAATGGTGCCTTGGTGGTGGATGCATGGACTTGATGGACACACATTTGATGCAACGCTATCAAGGAGGTTTGGTGGGACAACCACCATGATTTGGAGATTTGGAGTATAGTTCATGTGTTGGTAACTATCTCTAAAACTCCTAATTTATTTACATGCTTTTCATTTATGATATTTTTAGCATGTTCATGTTTTATTTGTTTTGTGCTTCATGTGGTAAAACATGGTTAGATGTAGTTTTTATCAAAATTTGGATATATACATGTACAAGTAGTGAGCAACAAATTGATTCATATATGTTTGCACTTCATTATTCATTTGTACTCACTATATGCACATGTATAGCCTAGTTTTGATGATTTCCTCATTTACATTTGTTTTACCTATTTATATCTTTATTTCATGTATATGTAGTTTGTATTCAAATCTAATGAATATACATGTATGTCTCTTGAGTCTCTTACCTTCATGCAAATCATATCATAGACTCTTTTTATGTTTGGGATATGTATGCATATTATTAGTTTTGAATAAAAACATACATATACTTAGAAGTTTGTTTTTAAGATGAAAAATGAATTTTTATGATTTTCATCTTTATATGAAAAATATATTTTCATGATTTGTTTGATAAAATAATATTCATGTTTGTTTTGAGCATTATTGATTATTTTCATGAAAATGCTATTTACATGATTTTTGAACACTCACACTTCATTTGTTTTGTCATGACCTTGTTTCATGAACATATTTATGAGCTTTATCGATTTTGAGTGTCAACTCTTGTGTATTTGGTATGATTCATGAAAAACATATGATTTGATTTCATGTTTTGAAGGATCTTTAACTAGTTTTTAAAAATTAATCTAACTAGTTATTTATTCTTCATTTGGTAGTGTTTTCATTAAAAATATTTTCAAACACCTATTTTTTAAAACCCCTACCTACCTCTTCTTGGGCGTTTGGCTGGGAGACCATGCCTTGTATGCTCTTTATTGAAAATCATTTTAAAATATGTGCATGAAATGGGTGGTAGGTAATATGAGGTATACACTTGACCTTATTATAGTTTTAATTGGTATCATTGGATCTTTTCAATTGGTATCAACATTGACATTCTTTTGTATGCTCATATATTTTTTATATGTATGCTTACATTCCAATTGGTATCAATTTTGATTGGTATCTAATTTTTTCATACATATATATGCTTTATTTGTGCTCATTATATCTCTATATTATTAAGCACAAATTTTGATTATGCTAAGCTTGATTTTTAATGACTATTATATTTCAATTGATTAGTTTTCAATTGGTACTTATACAAGCGTATGCATCGTTTTATTTGGTATTTCATAATGGGCAGAAAATTCGTAGTTTTATCTTTCAATTGGTATTTGGTTTACCTTTGATTTCCACTCCCATACTTTATGATGAAAAATGATTGAAAAATTAATATTGATTTTAATTTGGTATCATATGTTCAAAATGAAAAATATTTACAATTGGTATCAAGATATTTATTTGTTTACTTTCAATTGGTATCTATTGATCTATTTCTTTCAATTGGTATCCATGAAAATTTATATTGGTATCTTAAAATTTGATTTACTAAGATATCTCAAAATTTATTTTATTGAGAAAATTCAAAATTTTGTTTTAATAAGAAATGTTAAAAATGTTTTGATGTGTATTGCCTATATGCAAGGGGAGCCTAACATCTCTTCTACATATAGATTCATGTTGAGTGTATCTTATATTGAGGAGCTTGACAACTCTTCTTTATGCGATACACGTGTGTAGGGGGAGCTTTACATCTCCTCTTATGCATTGCATATTATGCGTTATGTGAGTTAGGGCTTGTCATCTCTTCTTCATGTAATGCATATATGTAGGGAAGTTAACTTAGCGTCTTCCTCTTCATGAATGTATATCGCATATATTCTTATTATTGATTTGTTTCGAACAAAAAGGGGGAAAACATTGTTTTGTATTTACTTTAACCCCTTTGTTGATGATTGACAAAAAGGGGGAGAAGTATTTGAGTTTATATGCATGATTTTTATGATAGTTTTATTGGTATTGTTTTTTATTGGTATCAAGAGCACTTGTTTATTGGTATCAAGAACATTTGTTTATGAAAAAGAAAAAGAAATAATTTATTTTGGTATCAAAAGCTTGTTTTATATATGTAATTTTCGTATCAAGAGTTTGTTTTATGCATGATGATGCATTTCATCTTTGGTATTAAGAGCATGTTTTTATTTGGTATCAAAAGCATGTTCATTTCATTTGTTTTATGCATGTCTATGCATTTTCATGTTTAATATTCATTGAATATATTTATTGTTTATTGCTATGCATGAGTTAAGGGGGGTTTCTTTGAAGCTTAACTTTAATCCATGCATATAGAACTCCATGAGTTTTGTCATCATCAAAAAGGGGAGATTGTTGGCCAAGAGGCCTTCCACTCTAGTTTTGATGATGATTAACTCATGTAGTTATGTTTACTAATAATCTTATGATGTTTAGTTTCAGATCTCGAATCAAGATATTAGTAGGTGATTAGCTTCAACAAAGGTGTTTTTGAGCTCTTCACATGGTGATTCAAGAGCCCGAGCATCAAGATCATATATAGCACTCATTGGAGTCTAGCTCGGTGGATCACGATTTGGATCGAGTCGACTTGAAGACGGAGTTCGTCAAGAAGACTTCGGTACATAGTTTAGTTTTTAGTTTAGATCCATTTGTAAAGATTAGATAGTGTGATATGCTCAAGTACACAACACACACACTTGTTTAAGTTTTGGTTTATTGGTTTTCGATTTTTGGTTTAACCGATCTTGGTTTTCATGAATAGATAGTATCAATATAAGTTTACATTGTTTAAATGTATATTAGATATGTTCTATATACATGTATGCTTCATATCTTAAACAAACTTATTTTGATATGCCTATTCATGTGTTTGGAGTTTGGTATTTTAACAAAACATATTTTTGGTTTTTAAGTCAAAAATAATGATATATATATCTTTTATGTATATTGGATTATATCCATATACTACATGCCTAAAAGTTGTTTGAGTATCATGTTTTTGCATTTGGATGAGTTTTGGACAAAACGAATCTTCAATTCATAAGTCCAAGTTTTAGAAAATACAGTTTTTGGTTTTCGGCAAAATTTTCATAACACAAAAAGAGTTCAAAATGTTTGTAACTTGGTTTGATTTTTACTCAAACAAATTTGTATGTCAATGTATTATACTGAACTTATTTTTGTGGATTTTTAGAGTTTTTATGGGATTTTTTTAGGTAAATAAAAACTAAGTTTTCAAGTCCTGTAATCCCTGTTCTGGCTTCTACCGATCGACCGGACCAGTCGACCGAGCTAGAAGTCGGTCGACCGAGTCGGTCGACCGACGTGCACAGAATGTGCACGCCTATTTGGCTGGAGGGCCGGTCGACCGTCCCGGTCGACCGTCAGAGAGCTTCTGCTCTCTGGAAAGCCCCGGTCGACCGGGTCGGTCGACCGCCAGAGAGCTCTGCTCTCTGTTCTAGGCTGCGGTTGACCGAGCCGGTCGACCGAGGCTCCAACGGTAAGAAATTTGACCGTTGGCGGTCGACTGGGCCGGTCGACCGACAGCCGCCAGGGCTGAAAAACAGCCCCAACGGCTAGTTTTTCATAGGGCCTTTATATACCCCATTTTGAGGGCTGTTTAAGTCAAGTTTTTAGAGAGAAAAATCCTGATCTTCTTAAGTGTTTTATCACTTGTTTTCAAATGAGTTTTTGTGTTTTAAAAGGATCAATCTTCATTTGTTTTAAAAGTGTTTTTAATTCAAAGAAAATAGTCTTTTGGGAATTGATTTTTTGTCTAAAAATTCTCTATCTATTTGGTGTTTTTCCCAAGTGATTTTCTTTGTTGAAAACACTTTGTTTTTCACACTTGAGCTATATCTTCTATCCTATCTATTTAGGATCTTTGTTTTGTGGAAGAGGATTGTTTGTGGTTGAGATAGACCACCTTGTTGTAACCCTCCTACTTTGTGTTATCCCTCTTGGGTAGAGGTTTATTGTGGAGTGGTGATTAGCTCCCTCTAGTGAGAGCTGGAGGCTTGTGTTGTAATCCCTCAAGTGTGAGGTGGATTGTGGTTGTTTGGCTAAGGGCCTACCCCTCTTGTGTGAGGTGGTGTTTGTGTTGCCTCTAGTGAGAGATTGTATTGGTTGAGAGAGGAGTTGTGTACTCCCGGTTGTAGTTGCCCCAAATCCTCGGTGGAGGTTCCCTGTGTGGGAGTCCTAGGTGACAAGTTAGTGGATTGGAAATCCTTCTCGGTGAAGGCGGGGACGTAGAGCTGGGTGCTTGAATCTTGAAACACATCTTGTTGTTTGCGTTTGATCCATTGACTCTAACTCTCTCTCTTTATATTGTCCCTTGCATCTATTCATATTGCTCATTCATATATTATATGCTTGGCTTGTTTGTGTGTGCCTCACTTGTGCATAACCACGAGAGCTTCATATAGCGCCTCAACTTTTATTCAGAGGAATCAAGAGGAGTTAGTCCAGAGCCCTTCACCGGGAATTCGGCTACACTCGTTGGTTGCATTAAGTGTAGTTACAATTAGTTTTTAATTTCCACATTTAGTGCATTAGATTAGCGGTACACCTATTCACCCCCCTCTAGGTGTACTTACACTCCTGTTATGACCTGTTATGTTCCTTCTCACTCCTGTAATCTGATAATTATGTTTAATAAGCTATACAAAGGACAGCTTACACTGGGAATGAGAGAAAGTGATGGATGCCAGTATGATGCCTTACTTATAGTGGTGAAATACTAAATTAACAATTCATGTTAGGGTGCTTTTAGGCACCCAGAAGATGCATGTTAGGGGGATTTCAGGCCCCCAATTGGCTATGTTCCGGGAGGACAGGAACCACTATAAATATGAGCTATCAGTTCTCTATCAGTTTCCAATAACCAATCTCGACTTACTTATATATGGATGTATGTGTGTTGAGATGTACACCAGGACACATACCTAGATATATGGGTCGGACGAGTAATAATAATAAGACACCAAGATAATAACTCATGGTCTTGCTTGTAACTAGGTTATACCGTTGGCTTTGTCATATTTGCTTCCATCAAGTTTCACTTCAGATTTCCTGTTTTGTTTCATTATTACCGCCTGTGTACTACTTTTCTGACTTCCTGACTTGTTAATTCTTGATCTATACGGATACTTGGTTACCGTATAATCCCTGATGATTCATACATTCTATTTTAACTGTTATTGTGGACAACTCAGATTATGCGTACTCAGTTGATGGAGACATGAGATATATGGTATATAGAGAGGCTTTCCTTATTTGAATTATTTCTCGAGGTATTAATCTCATGAATCTATCAACTGAGTCTGCACAACTGGTTTTGTCACATCTACTTATCCCATCATTTGATGCCTTATCCATGTTCATGTGTGCTTATGCTCATGACACGGCTTTAATGCATGCTCTTTTATTCAGATTTATCGATACACGTGTGCTCATCTTTGCACGCCACTTGGCATTCGCAACACCACTCGTTGGGGAGTTCTGACTCCCCTGGATCCCCATGTCCAGGTTTCGGAGCCTGGAGCTGGTGGATTCTCCCTGTTGCTGATCAGAGTGGCGCAGTGGAAGTATGGATCATCAGCAGACCATCTGAAGCCTCATCCTTTCTGGCTCCCTGTTGGTCTCTCAAGTTTTCCTTCTGTAACTCGTGAGTGCCATTTGTACTGTTCATACTTGTATATCTCTTTGTATTCTCGCATTTACGCCTATCAGGTGATGTAGTATTCTTGCAATATTGTGTCACATCCTGTGATAACTTTGTAATTATACTCATATGTTGGAATGTATAAAACACCATGTGTTTTCCTACTCTGATTCTTTCCTGTACTGATGCTTAGCGTATATACGTGAGGGTATTTCTGACCTACTTATATATGTTGCAGTAATGTCTACCCGTGGGATTGGGGCGTTACACAAACTCTAACAACTTCCTCTCAGGTTAATCTCCTATTGAGTCCGAGATGTCCCTAGGTCTAATGTTTACTCGAATTTTAATTAGGATTGGGTTAGCGAGTAAGGAGATGATTTGTAGGCGAAGGAAGGGTCATGACTTCTCCACCTTATGTTGCTTATGTGTTTTACCCTTAAGTCATTTTCATACAAGTGTGCAAGGATATAGACGAATAATACTTAAAGCAATTATAAATCACCCAAAAGTGTTTTCTAGTCTAGATGCAATGCATACGTACCTTATCTTCAACACTCTTCAACAGTTATAAAAAGAAACAAATTAAACGAATGCCTATGACGCAAAGTTTAACTGTTTTTAATCGATTACAGGCACGAATTACTGTTGGATTGAAAATTAGTGTGTAGAACAGGTTAACAGGGAGAAATAATAACTGCAGATGTTATATAAGTGCAATTCAATCACCCTGCAAAGAAGCAAGGTGACCACTCCACTATATAGCCGCGAAAACGCGGCAATTTGGTGGTGGAGTTAGGTGCTATGCCTTCTTGGGCAGAGTTACAAAGCATCTATTTAATTCTACAATTGTCAATTTCCTGTGATCTATCCCCTGCACATAAAAATAGAGAAGAAAAAATTAACCAATTAGTAAATAAAAAAATACTGTTCCCTCCCCAGCAACGGTTAAAATTTGATTGACAAAATGACAGAGTTCAAGGAAGTGTTTATCTGATTTGTGCTGCCTTTAAATTCTTGCAACTTAACCATGATAGCAATGGCTATACAGGTCGATCCTCAGGGAGAGATGCAATGGAAGCTTTTCGATTTCTTTTTAACACTAAATTGGTTAAGTGGTTCTTCTTTGTTTTAAAAGAAAAGTAATTCTATGTTAAGTGTTAGAGAAAAAAAAGATGAAGATAGAGGTTGATTAGAGACTAGGATTTTGAAAAAAATTAAAAGAATAGGACTTACTAATCATCTACCACCACTAACTTACTACCCTATGCTAGAATATACTTCACTTTGGATCATAAAACTTATACCTTGGAGTTGCATTCAATTCAAGTAAGATACATAAGATGGAAAAATCCTTTTTCAAATAATCACTAACCAAAACCTAACATTAGACTATCAAAGCCTTCTAAGCATAGAATAAAAAGAATAATTGGAATTCAACATTAAACTATCAAGGCAATCTAAGATAGAATAAGAAAAAACATTAATTAATATTAGCAAATAATAAATTAATTAGTCATCGTCATGTGCCTTCAAGAATATTAGCTTATTCTAGGGTTTAAGCGTACATTTGATTCAATAGGTTTAGCCTATATAGAACTAGAAGTAGTAGTGTATAGAGATTATAAGCCATGAAATAACTTAGCTGCGCATCATATGTATTAAAGAAAGCATGGTAAAAATAAAAAGATTGCAGAATAATAAAGACAAAGTAAGTATATAATAATAAAAGAGAAATTGGAAAGAAAAAAAAGAAGAATTTTATTATTGACGCTGTCACCTTCAATTATAATGAGCTTCCTCCTTGTTTACAAATGAAACTTAAACTAAAACTTAAAAATTACAAAAGAATTTGGAAAAGAGAGTAAAGAAAAAATCTTAAGTTATAATCTCTAGAATTAACTCTGAGATAACTTTTTGGCCCCTAGGATGGTATTTATAGGAGCAGTGGATGATAGAATCCCAATAGAAGATGTACGCCCAACCATCACAGGAGTCTCCAATAGAAAGCCACGTAAATGAGGCTTTTGTCGCGTTTTCACGACAAATCCAGGGTGGATGGGGTTGCGGTTTGGTGTGTGGCTTTATGTCATCCATCCATCAGAAGATTTATCCTTAGAATTTTCATTTAAACTCTGAATTTTAAAATATATTCTTTCTAGATAACTTGGGAAGCAAGTTATCACTAAATCCGAGTTTAAATTTAAATTCTCCCTCTTTATTATTAACTTGGAGCTTAAGCAACCTGAATTTCAGTTGATTTTCTCCTTTATCTCTGAATTAGAATAGGGATTATTTGTGAATCCTTGTCTTCTTCTTGATTTCAAACTGATTTAAATTGAAATTTGAATTTAGATAGGATATTTGGATAGATTAGAAGCTTCCTTTATTTTTATCTTCCTATTTTAAATAACAACACACCATAAACAAAAAGAGGGTTAAATATCAAAGTTTAATTAAGAATAATCAAAGGGTATATAAATATGCAAATGTGATAATGAATATGCAAAATTGGAATGTAATCAGTGACCTCACCAAGGTCCATGCGGTGGAGGCTGACTTCGAGAAAGCTGGATGTGGCAGAGGTTCCGGGTTGGACTCTAGGAGTTGTGGACTTTTTTGAGAAAGTTTTCAGTTGCAGAGACAGTATTATCATCCTGATGAGGGTCAAATTGACCACTAGAAGCGGTAATTTAGAAGTTATCCCAATAAAATAATGCACAACAAAAACATCGTGAATGTTTTAATTCTGTTATAAGATCACATGTCAAAATTATCTCAGAATCTTATAGCTGATAATTTGAATTAAACCGGAAAAACTATTATCAATTAGATTTTAGTTAATTATAACGATAATGTTAATATGTTTTTTCGCTACAAAACTTGGCATAAAAAATCAGATTGTTCTTATAGAGAGTAATATGTGTGCACGTGGTTACAATATGAGATAAACGAAAATTACAAGAATTTGAGAATTAATGAAATATGAATAATACCATGAGAAAATAATGGAGTACAATAATTTTTTTTATTTGAAAGAGAGATGAGTACATAATGCCCTTTAAATTTCAAATGTGAAAGCATGAGTCCCGCAATAACAATAACAAAGTTAGGCCCAACGGATCTTGCACACTTCTCTTTTGCATGATCTCATACACCGAACATTGCATGCATTGTTGTCTGCACCACCTGAGCAATGCTTCATGCCACCACCATTACCCCATTGATGGTAATCATGGCAGCGATCTACGACCTTAGAATTGCTTGTTCAATAATCAAAACAAAATTCAAATATTTAGTCAAAAAAAAGCATGCACGATTATGATAAATCAACATGAAAAAGTTCTATCTAAGTTGTTGCACTGAAAACCAAGTAGAGAACAAGAAAAATTGTCAATCCCATACAAGACATTGTGAACACGAGAGATTGCTCTTCCTTCAACCTTTTTCTCTATTTCTTGTTGGCAAGCAAGTTGGTGTTAATGGGTCCAATTTATAAGAAAATATTTCTTTAATATAAGGTAAGATCATGAATGATTTCTCACCATTTTAGGCTTTTGTGTATATGCTAAAATGTTTAATCTATGATTTTCTTACCATTTTAAGTTTTTGTGCATAAATAGATCTTGATTAGAGTGTGATGTAGCGGCAAATTTTTAATTATTTCACTCTTTAAATTTCAAAGAAAACAAATAAATCTTTTGCCTCAAACATATCTTGAATTGAAATCACAATATTAATATGATTTGAAATTTGAAAAAATTTAGCTGTAAAAGAAATAAACAATTTGTTCCTCTCAAAATTTTGGCAAGTTTAAAATTCTCAGGCTTCAAAATCTATCCAATAGTATTTCAAGATTTTAAATTAATAAGTGAGAATCTCTTCCATTTTTTTGCTTTTTTTAATAATTAAAGTCTTCATTTTTCTATATGAAAATAATTTCTCGACTCTTGTGGATGTGTTTGATGGATTTTGACAATCAAAAGCAAGAAAATTTTAATAAGTTAGTTAATAAGAAACTTGGGGAATTTTAATTAAAGAAAATTTGTAAAGAAAGCATGGTGATGGAACCAAAATTGGAAGAAAAAGTCAAAATATCACTTGAAAAAATAGTGGAATACAATAGATGAAAAAAGGTATGGTTCAATTCAATGATTTTTGTAGTAAGGTATTTTTTGAAAAATATTTTTAAAATCATGATAGATTTTAAAAAAGGTTTTATGTCCCCATAATTATATTGCTCATATCATGATTAATTCTAGTGCTAATCATTTCAGAACTTTCACTAATCCTATCAAAAATCTTTACCAAAAATTGTTTATGTTTAAAAGAAAGTAGATCTCTAAAAAAAACACCTGGGTTGAAATACTGCTTTCAAATTAAGTTCTGAATTTGTAATAGATCCTAGTCACTAATACTGTATTATTATTTTTAGATATCTTATCTGGCTTTATCTGCTATTTTGTTAATTAACTTGACTTATAGTTATTATTAGATATGCAAAAAGTTTCTAAGATATTAACATTGGCTTTATTTATTATTGCTATTATCACTTATTAATATTTTTAATTTCTATTATTATTATTTGTTATTCTTAGTAATGAGTGTTTCATTATGATTATAATTATTATTGCTATTGTTATGGTTATTTTAATTATTATTAGTAGTATTGTTAATTATTATTGTTATTAATATTATAATTAAGTATTGGTATTATTGTTATTGATTATTATTACTAGAGTATTATTACTAGTATTTTAAGTATTAATATTTATTTCTATTATTACATGGTTAATTATTATTATTTAACATCATTGTTATTATTAATATTGCCTGAATTATTATTTTTTTCTTCTTGATTCTTTTTCCCTTTTTCCCATACCTATTTATCTAAACCTGAAATCCGCCAACCCAATAACCTATAACCCAAAACTCAATCCCCATAATGCTATCTTAATTCAAATTCAAATCCTAGATCCTAACTACCTAATCCAAATCCTATCTAATCAAATCTTTATTCTAACAAACCAAATCATAAATCTTAACTAATCCTAGCAAAAATCATGTCTATTCTTGTTTATACAAATCCAAATCTTATTTTCAAAATCATATCCTTAATTAATTCTATCCTAAACTACTAAGTTAAGCAATTTTAACAAACTGAAATTGTGATTTTTAAAATCCCTAATAATCTATAAAAAACCTAAACTACTTCTTTTTCTAGCTCCAAAAAAAACCATTAACCCCACACCTCCTTCTTTCTTTTCTCCTCAAGTGAAATATGAATGAAAGGAATTGATTGGTCACTAATGTTGCATATTTAATATCATATTTCCATACTTGTTTTAGAATAAAAGCCTACATTGTCCTAATTAATTGTTTGATTTATTTGCGGCCCAATCCTTAAGGAGATGAGAGAAATGAGCCCAAAAGCCCACCAGAATTCTGAATTAAATCAGAGTTAATTCGCACACATAAAATCAGGGCAAAAATCAAGAGGTTGAAACCGGTTGAGAAGAATCCTCTCAGAATCGATCGGTTAAAGCCAAGAATCCAAGGCCATTTCGTCAGAATCCGGAGCTCAAACGAAGAAACTAACAAAGGATGAAGTCAGAAGAAACTCCCGGGATGACCCACCAAGCCGCGTTTTCGTGGCTTTGTTGGGGAGTTAGGGGGAGCGTTTGCTCCCCCGACCTCCCCGGGATCATGGTAGTTAGGGTTTGGCCTATAAAAGGGCAATTGTTGTGCTGAAATGGGAGGAAGGCAGATTAGGATTTAGCCTAGTTTTATTTCTTTATAGTTTAGGTTTTTCTTTTCTTGTTATGTAATTTGTATGTAACTTAGGGTAGAAGAAGATTCATGTAAGTAAGAGAGAGAGGCTGAAGTTGAGAGTGACACCGACGATGTACCCTCCTCCTTTCTTCCATTGTCTCTGCAATTAATAAAGGTAAAAGTTCTTTTTATGTTTGTATTTTCTTTTGTTTCGTCTTCCTCTTCTACTTTACCTTGGTTGTTGTTGTTGAGTGTACAAGTGAATTCCAAAGCAAGTATAACTAAGCTACGTGAGATCCAGCTATAGTTCATGAAGACGTTCTCCTCTTCCAAGATCCGCATCACTTCGTTCTTGCTAGGCTTGACGATATAATGTGCAAGGGGACTGAGCTCGAGCTTATGATCTATGCGTTGAACGCCTACGAAGTAAGGTAGAACATGCAACGGTTTCCAGGTAAGTCATCACTCAACTAGGTAAGTATTTCTGCACTTTTCTTTCTTTCTTTCTTTTACTTCTTTAGTATAGATCACCAACCATCTCCTCCAACTTTTTCTTCTCCACTTCATTGTACATAGTCGCTTTTATTGTTTTCTGATTTTCCACCTTCTTCATCTTTCATTCTCTTCTAACATAACATAATTCTTTCACTTTTTCTTACTTAAAAACAGAGAAGAACCGTCGCTTTTATTCTTAACGATTTCAATAAAGAGCCGTAAAGCTTCCATCGCAAACCCTCCTTGTGGATCACGACCCGCATAGCCACTTGCTATAGCGGAAGAATTGAGCACTTGCACACTTCTTTTCTTAAGTTCTATAATTTCGTATTTTGTGTGCAGGTTTAGCCTCAATCAAATTTTGGCGCCGTTGCCGGGGAGGGTAAAACGGTTTTTATTGAAATCTGAATTTTTATTGAAAATTTTTAGAACTAAACGAATTTTCTTCTCTGTTGCAGGTTACAGGGAAAGCAAAGTAGGAAAATAAGTTTGCAGTGACATGCAAGTGGTATTGGGCCTCTGCTCTAGAAAGCAGAGACCCATTGCCCTCTGAATTGCCGCGTTTCCACGGCAAAAGCTGCGGATCCGCGGCAAGGAAGAGCTGACTACTAACAGCTTTTTGCAGGGCTGCTTAGTTTACAAATTCTAGTTTGCTGCAATTATTTATTTCTTATATGCCATCACAAAAACCTGCTAATAATCAACAGTAAAACATTTGCTGCAAAAGTTAAAAATTGATTAGACGTTTGCATTTTAGGCACGCGTCTTTTCAGTTCATTTATATTTACTGTTGAAGAGTGCTGGAGCAAGGTACGTCTGCATTGCATGTAGCATAGGACTCACTTCTTGGTTGATTTATATCGCTTTGAGTGAATCTTACATATCTTGTACACTTACACAAATTGATCTTAATGGCGCTAACTCATTAACAAGATAAGGTGGGGATTTAATCACCCTTCCTTAGCCCAAAAATCACATTTCAAGCACTCACTAACCCAAGCCTAACTAAAATTGAGTAGACGTTGGCCCTAGGAACATCTCGGACTCAATTAGGAGATTATCCTAAGGGGGAAAAATGTTGGAATCTAACTCCTGCAAAATCAGTGTCTAGGAAAGGGATTGAGGGCCGAAAGCCCGAAGGTTGGTGGTTATTTAATTAAGGAACGTCTTTGACGGAAAACCTCCCACCAACCTTGCCCTGACCTGGCTGATTGCTTGTGGTTAAAGTCTACATTAGACCTCCCGTGGACAGTCTAACCAGTTAGGAGTCGTCTAGGCCTAAGTCTACCCTAACTTAGGCTAGAATTTTTTTCTTTTTTTGTTTGTTTATTTGTTTGTTTTCCTTTGTTTGTATTCTATTGTGTGATATGGACAATAATAATAATTTTTTCAACTACAATAATAATCCATATTACACGCCGACTTCATTTTCGGATATTACCAATCCGGCATATCCTAACTTTGACCAACCCAGTGTGCCGGATTGGTCTTATCTGAATCAATATGACCCATACCCCCCATCTAATAACTATAATTTCCATAATGATTTCAACTCTTCACCGAGTCAGTGGGGATTCACCTACCCCGAGCATAATTTTCAACCAACTTGTCCTCCTTCTCCACCTAGTCCACAATATTTTCAAGAGTCATACTCAGTTCCACCTGTCCAAAATAGGAAACCATCAATTTTGGAAATGAGTATGCGTGAGTCCAAACACAAATCCAAAAATCTGATGGACTCACAATTTCACTACCACTTCCAAGACAATTCTTCATCTTTTCATCAAAACAATGAACCTATCAACTATGAAAAGATGCTTGAATCCATGACTCAGGCTCAAACACTCGTAATCGTGACATAGATATGATGGTCGAATCTCTACGTTCTCACCGTTGGACCAGTTCTGATGTCACTAACCATTCTATTAGAGCCGAAGAGTCATGTAGTTTTGAAAATAAAGATTCCATTTCAGAACAACCATTTGAACTTGCCCAAACTCCAAATTTTGAAAAAGATATTGACAGTTTAGCAAGTTTTCCTTTTCCTGAAATAGAACTTGAAAATGAATATGATCCTGAACCCCAACTTAGTGATTCAATTCTACTTTCTCATTCGATTATGACTCCGGTATCTTCACCTGATTTCGATCTTTTCCTGGAGTCAACACTGGATCCTGTACCAATTCATAATGAAATTGAATCACCCATCTTTGAGGATCATATTGAACTTGACCAATTATACACTTTTGAAGATCCTATTGACAAATGGCAAGTTCTCAATTTTTTGATATTGAACTCAATGAGATATGTGACCCAGATTCTCAAATATGTGATCCAATTCAACTTTCTGAATCAATACTGACTCCTGTTTTGTTACCGAACTTGAGTAATATGTTAGAGTCAGTTTTGATTCCCCCACCTATCATTTTTGAACTTGACTCACCAACATTAAGTCACATTCCATTGTTCGAAAATACATATGGACTAGAGTTTCAATTTCTTGACTTGGACCCACTTCCTGAACCTATTCCGACTCCTGAACCTTTACTTGACTTAAGTCAACTTCCTGAGTCGGTATTAGTTCCTATCCTTCCTGAGTCCAAGTCAACCGTTCTATCATTTCATACTCCATTCTGGGACGAGGGGGTTGACAAATTTGACTCCGAAATTTGTTATGAAATTTGGAAATTAGATGGGGTCACATACTTAATAAAAATCCTTCATGGACAAATCTTTTTAATGGGTTATATTAAAGATATTTCTGGTGGGTTCCTCCGAGACCCAAGAAAAGTTGATTGGGCCACATTTCGTGGACCAATCAGACCACCACCGAACCACCACCATAAGGTAACATTTTCCTTCCCTTTCGTCTTTTACATGCATCTATGCATTAATTCATACATTGAGGACAATGCATGAGATAGGTGTGGGGGAGGGTCTAACATAACTTTTCTTTTTCTTTTAAAAAAAAATAACACTTTTCTTTACTTTTAAAAACTTTTTGAAAAATAGAAACAATATTTTGACTTATTTTTGTAAGAAATTAAGTTAATTTTAAGGAATAGGAAAATTCAAATTAGGATTTCTTATACTTGGTCAAAATAAGATTATTTGTTTGATTTATAGAGTTAGGAAGATAATTTGTCAAAGTAATTTAGTCTTGATCTTTACCTTGATGAAATATGCACACTTCATACACTTACACACTTAGGGTTCAAAAACAAAGATTCTTATGCCTTATAAAATATATATATATATATAAAATGAATAAATCTAATTATTGATTAGCTAGGTACTTTGGCCTAAGCAAGCCTTAGTATTTATGCGAAAGATGATTAGATCCTCTGATTAAGCTGTGTATTTGTGCCTAATAAAGCATAAGCATTCACGCCTAAAAGAGGTTCATTTAATAAAATCCTTAGTTTTGTGGCCTTGTTTGCTCGAGTCCTTAAGTCCTTGGGAGTGTTTTCTCACCTGGTGCCCTAAGACCGTCTGGTTTGGGAGTCATCGATTAAAGGCTTGTTACATGGGCAGATTAGAAAGCCTAATGAAATTAAGGAATAAAACAAAAAAAAAAGAGTATATATAAATAAATAAGGCATAAGAGTTAGAGTTAATGAACCCTTAGTCAAAATTTTCACAATCACAAGGTGCATATGACTTAGGATAAAGTAATAGACTAGATGAGAAGTACAATTTGACTCCTTACTTTAATTGATAACAAATTTTTGAATAAAGACTAAGTTTAGGAATGAAAATTTCGGTTTTCCTATAACTTATAGATTGCTTAGATCTTACAATCATATTTCAAATATTTTTCTCTTTCAAAATGCTTTTCGAAAATACTAACTCTTTATTTTCCTTTCTTTATGGATTTTGTGGGTGCAATCCGCTGAAAACCCTCACGAGACAAAACTCGTCCTCTAGGGGAAACCTAGAGGTTTAACGGCTTGTTGCACATGCTCAGTGCAATCGCGTGACCTGCGAAAGTGGTCCAATAATCCTTAGTATAGTTTAGTTGTTTTGCTCGAGGACGAGCAAAAGATAGGTATGGGGGTGTGATTGGTCACTAATGTTGCATATTTAATATCATATTTCCATACTTGTTTTAGAATAAAAGCCTACATTGTCCTAATTAATTGTTTGATTTATTTGCAGGCCCAATCCTTAGGAGATGAAGAGAAATGAGCCCAAAAGCCCACCAGAATTCTGAATTAAATCAGAGTTAATTCGCACACATAAAATCAGGGCAAAAATCAAGAGGTTGAAACCGGTTGAGAAGAATCCTCTCAGAATCGATCGGTTAAAGCCAAGAATCCAAGGCCATTTCGTCAGAATCCAGAGCTCAAACGAAGAAACCAACAAAAGATGAAGTCAGAAGAAACTCCCGAGATGACCCACCAACAGGGTGTGGCCATCTGGCCACACCCTGGCCGCAGAAACGCGGCTTGGGCCGCGTTTTCGCAGCTTTGTTGGGGAGTTAGGGGGAGCGTTTGCTCCCCCGACCTCCCCGGGATCATGGTGGTTAGGGTTTGGCCTATAAAAGGGCAATTGTTGCGCTGAAATGGGAGGAAGGCAGATTAGGATTTAGCCTAGTTTTATTCTTTGTAGTTTAGATTTTTCTTTTCTTGTTATGTAATTTGTATGTAACTTAGGGTAGAAGAAGATTCATGTAAGTAAGAGAGAGAGGCTGAAGTTGAGAGTGACACCGACGATGTACCCTCCTCCATTCTTCCATTGTCTCTGCAATTAATAAAGGTAAAAGTTCTTTTTATGTTTGTATTTTCTTTTGTTTCGTCTTCCTCTTCTACTTTACCGTGGTTGTTGTTGTTGAGTGTACAAGTGAATTCCAAAGCAAGTATAACTAAGCTACGTGAGAGCCAGCGATAGTTCATGAAGACGTTCTCCTCTTCCAAGATCCGCATCACTTCGTTCTTGCTAGGCTTGACGATATAATGTGCAAGGGGACTGAGCTCGAGCTTATGATCTATGCGTTGAACGCCTACGAAGCAAAGGTAGAACATGCAACGGTTTCCAGGTAAGTCATCACTCAACCTAGGTAAGTATTTCTACACTTTTCTTTCTTTCTTTTCTTTTACTTCTTTAGTATAGATCACCAACCATCTCCTCCAACTTTTTCTTCTCCACTACATTGTACATAGTCGCTTTTATTGTTTTCTGATTTTCCACCTTCTTCATCTTTCATTCTCTTCTAACATAACATAATTCTTTCACTTTTTCTTAACTCAAAAACAGAGAAGAACCGTCGCTTTTATTCTTAACGATTTCAATAAAGAATCGTAAAGCTTCCATCGCAAACCCTCCTTGTGGATCACGACCCGCATAGCCACTTGCTATAGCGGAAGAATTGAGCACTTGCACACTTCTTTTCTTAAGTTCTATAATTTCGTATTTTGTGTGCAGGTTTAGCCTCAATCAGGAATCTCTAAGTGCAGAAATTGAGGAGCATACTAGGGAGATCAAAACCAAGTAAGTAATCTATCTTCTCACAATTTATTTAGTATAAATAATTTATTAAAAATCATGTATATACCATAATTATTCATAAATTTTTATACATCAAAACTCAACCACAAATCCAACAAAAAAATACATATGAAGATATACTAACTCATAATTTTAGTTTACATATTTTTTTTTTTGAAATTATTAACAAAGGATTCGTTAAAAAAAAAGAAGGAAAAAAGAAAGAAAAATTGCATATTAAAATAATTAGTTAAAAATATCAAAAAAATAGAGAAAAATATAAATAATCGTTTACAATACTTCTACTTTCTATGATAAAAATCTTAGACTAATACCAACATAAATTAACTCAAACCATCTACTTTAAAGCCATTTTTCTTAATAGTAAATTCAGACCCATTAAACATTTTAATGGTTTAAAGTCCATTAAAAATCCAACAAAAGTTAGAAATTAGTTTAAACTAAACCTACTAAATTCATTAGACTCAGAAGACCATATTTCTAACCTCCAAACTAATTAATCAAGATAAAACTCCTTAAAACTCTCAAGTAAACTATCCTTTTAAAAATTCTAACAATTTCTATTGAAATGAACCATGTAGATTTATCGGGGCCTTATGATTTCAGTGCTTTGGACTTGGGATCGAGTTCAGGTGAGTGTTCTTTTCCTCCTTCAGTTAAATAAGGATTTTGTGATAAATAATTTTATTTTGTTATGTAATTATGCGACTAAAATTTTCTGAGATGATAGCTGTGAGTATTATTCTACTCATTCACTATTGTCAAAAATATATATGTGTGTTGTTTGTTTTATTTCATGTGATCATCTACTTTATTATACCAGTATGATTACCTGTATCATTTCATGAGGTAGCAGTGAGTATTCACTTTGATTATATTGCTTACTTGAGTGCCATTCAGTATCTTTTCATGTGTTAGTTATTCGACGTTATTGGCTCAGAACTAGTTGTGGTATAATCTTAGACTGGGACTTATTTTGATCTATTAAATGACTGATCTAGTTCATATTTGAGGACAGATATCATCACTCATGTGTAGTATTTATCGGACATTTATTTGGTGAATTGAAACTTGCAAAAATAATTACATGTTGATTGATTGGTGAGTCGATGAGGGCTAGACTGTCAGGCATTAGTTTCTTATATGTTTAGTGATATTTAGAGTACTTGGTAGTTCTTGATGTTATCTTATTAATATTGAGAATCATATGTATATGATTAGATCTTAGTATTGTGATATGGGATTTATATCATTTTATGTGTAACCATTTCGGATTCAGATTTAGTTGTGATAAATCTTAGAATATAAATTAATTGATCATGAGGTTGATTGGCTCATGATTGAGATTAAAGATTCATATTTTATGTGGAATACTTTTCAGACTTGATGAGGATTCATTGTATTCTGAGAGTTTATTATATATGAAGTTACCTTATTAAAAGACCGATCTTCTGATACTTGGACTGATATAGACTTACTTAGAGTTAGAATTGATTGACATGAGGATTGGTGTTCGTTTCAAAAGAATTTGATTGGTGTTCTCATGAGATTGATGTAGTTGGATCCATAGTTGTGGGTATATGATTAGTCACATATGTTGCATATACATTGTCACCTTACCATACTTTTTAGCTAATAAATCCTATTAATAAGTCTCCTTTTTCTTTGTTAAATGTAGGCCCAAGTGCTAAAAGAAAGAAAAGAGAAACAAGCCCAAAAGCCCACCAAATTTTGATTTAATTCAGAATAAATTCGAAATGAAGAAATCAGGGTAAAATCTTGGCATATCAAGAGGTTGAGAAGAATCCTCCCTGAATCAAGCGGTTGAAGCCACAAAATCAAAAGGTTGTTTCATCAACTTTTGGAGCAGAAACAAGAAAATTAGAAGCAGATACAGGCAAGGCACCAAACCAGAGAAAACCCACTAATTGGGTGTGGCCACCTGGCCACACCAGGGCCGCGGAAACGCGGCCCTAGCTGTGTTTTCGCGGCCAACTAGATTCAGTTGGGGGAGCGTTTGCTCCCCCAATCTTCCCGGGATCCTCTCCTTTAGGGTTTTGCCTATAAATACTGGTTTCAGCAAAGAAAAATGCAGCGAAGACTAGGATTAGAATTTGTGTTTATTTTCTTAAAATTTAGGCTCTTTGTTAGCTAGCACAAAAGTTGTAATCTTGTTTTTTACTTTGTAGTCCAGTATCAAAACTTGTGAGAAGAAAGGAATTGAGTGCTTGTAACTTGAAGATTGAAGTGATATAAATACAAGAGTCGAGCCGCGTTTTCTTCCACTTGCAGTACGGTATGGTTTGCATTATTTCTATGCTTTCTTCTTCGTTTTCCATGGGTAACTAAATGGTTTTCTGGGCTCGCTGTTGTAACTCTCTCTTGTTCTTCTTCTCTTCTGTTTTTAAAAGACCCAATGAATCATATGCATGCCTTACTTAAAAGCCTTTCTTTTTGAAAGTGTTCTTGAAGGCACATGAGGATGGGTTTGGATTGTTAAACTCTCACTTCTTTCATGAACATCTCTTGAATTATTTTTACTTCATTCTTGCTTCTTCACGATTGATGATTTAATATTCAAATTCTAACGATTTCTCGAAGAAAAGACTAAACTCTTCCAACCATCTTATGTGTTTTACTTCAACCTTTCTAAAAATCAACTTTAAGTTTTGCAAATGATCACTTTGAGGCACTTAATATTTCAATAGAAGAATGAACAATTGAGTAGTGAGCCCAGATTTGCTTCCTTATTATAAAACAACAAAACAATTCTCAAGCTTTCTAAATCACCTTCTCCAAAACCTTTTCTAAAAGTTACAATTTCTCTTTTAATCATCTCTTTCTTTCCATTCTCTTTTCCATAAAAAAAAAATGAACACAATTCCTTGTTTTTAAATGATTCACCGAAAAGCTTCCATCGCATTCCTCCTCGTGAACACGACCCGTTAGCCACAAGCTACACTATAAACTCTTGATTGTTCTTTCTTTTAGCAATCAATTTTTGGCGCCGTTGCCGGGGAGGGAACGGTGTATTTGTTTTCTAACAAGTTTTGTGTGTTGTTTCAGGGACGTAAAGATTCAGATCTAGCATTCAATCTTTGCAAGAGAAGACTTGCAAATCCTGTGCCCCTACTCTCGAAAGTAGGAAATAGAATTTCAAGAAATTGCTTTGCAGAAAAATTGAAGAATTCATTGGACTACTAAAAACTTTTTTTTTGCAGGACATATTGCTCACAAAAATTTATGTTTTTGTATGTTATATTTTTGCTATTTCTGTTATCCACCATCCCTGTTTTAATCCAACAGTAATTTGAGTGATTGTTAATTGCTTAAAAAACGTTTAGACTTGCATTTTAGGCATTTGTCTAATTACGTTTACTTTACAATTACTGTTGAAGAGAGCTGGAGACAAGGTATGTATGCATAGCATATAGTTTAGGAAACATTCTTGGGTGATATTTGCTTTTGAATGCTACTTTTCTATATCTTGGACACTTTGCATGAATCAATTCTAAGGGCAAAATCCAAGTCAAGATAAGGTGGGGAAGTCATTACCCTTCCTTAGCCCACAAACCATCTCCAAGCACGCACAACCTAAGCCTAAGTAAAATTTGATAGACGTTGGCCTTAGGGACATCTCAAACTCATTAGGAGATTATCCTAAGGGGAAAAAGTGTTGGAATTTGACTCCTGCCAAATCAGTGTCTAGGAAGGGGATTGAGGGCCGAAAGCCCGAAGATTGGTGGTTACTTAATTAAGGAACGTCTTTGACGGATAACCTCCCACTAATCTTGCCCTGACCTGGCTGATTAGCCTGTGGTCAAAGTCTACATTCTACCTCCTGTGGACAATCAACCAGTTAGGAGTTGTCTAGGTCGAGGTTACCTTAGACTAGGCTTGGTTGTTTTCTTTTCTTGACTATTGATGAACTTGTTTGTGATTGTGATTGTGTATGCAAGTGTGGTCAAGAGACCCTAATTCATCTAGGTTAACTAGAAACACATCACCACCCAAGTTCGAAACAAGACCAGATTCGGTTATGGATCGACCGACATCTTTGCAGGATAGGTTTTATCCCATTAGAACATCACTTCCATCCTGCATCCAACTTCCATCGGTTGGTGAATACAATTTTGAGCTCAAACCTCAATTCATCAACACACTCCCCAAGTTTCATGGCCCAGAGTCCGAAGATGCCTAATTCTTCATAAGAGAATTTGAGGAAGTATGTCTAATGATGAAAATCCCACACCTTGTAGACGATGCTATTAGGTTGAGATTTGTCCCTTTCAGACTTAAGGACCTAGTAAAGAAGTGGCTCTACAGCTTAGTGGCTGGTTCTATCACATCCTGGGATGGTTTTATCAAGGTCTTCTTGAAGAAATTCTATCCAATTCATAAAACCGCTCTAATTTGGAAGACGATCATGCAATTCAAGCAAGAACCCAGTGAACCGTTCTGGAGGTACTTTGAACGCTTTAAAGACCTCCTTGTCCAATGTCCACATCATGGAATAGAGAAATGGCGACAATGTCAAATTCTTTATGATGGTTTAGACTATTCCACCAAAACCCTCTTAGAAAGTATGTGCCAAGGGGGTTTCTTGCAGAAAGATGAAAATGAAGGATGGGATTTGTATGAAAACCTAGCTGAGAAGACCATCCAATGGGAATCTGCTAGTGAGAACTCTAGGAATCCTAACTCCATCTCTTCAAAAGGAGATTTCCATTCTATCGAATCATCCATCGCTAATGAGGCTAAGTTAGCTAACCTAGCTAGAAGACTGGAAGCTCTAGAAATGAAAGAACCAAGTCCAGTCAATCAAGTCAGCCCGAACTATTTTCAACTCCGGGTTGTACTTACTGTCAGGCCATGAATCATGTGTTTGAGGAGTGTCCTGTATTTCAAGCTCACCAACATTTTCCTGAACCGATGAATGCGGCTTTCTCAAGGCCGAACAATGATCCTTACGCTCCAACGTACAATCCTGGCTAGAGAAATCATCCCAATTTCTCATGGAGCCAACAAAATAATGACCACCCCCGGTCAAACCACTTCCATCATTCCAATTCTTCCAATCATCAACCCAACTTTTCCAATCACCCTCACAAGTCTCCCAACAATTTTTCAAATTATCAACAAAGTTTTCCCAACCAAGCTCCACCATCGTCCTTCCAGAATCCTCAACTCGAAAGGAGAATGACTGATTTTGAGAGAAATATGGAAAGGCACATGAAGAACCAAGATTCTCTCATGCAAACAATACAGAGGCTAGCGGGTCAAATGAGCCAGTTAGCCAACCCACAACATGAGAGGCAAAAGGGTACCTTGCCCAGTCAACCAATTATGAATCATAGGAATTCACAACAAGCTCATTTGGTTGAGGATCAATCACTGAATCAATGTAATGCTGTTCATACATTGAGGTCGGGAAAGAAAGTTGATAACAAATTATCAACACCACCTAATCCTAGTCAGTACAATCACACTTCAGCATCCACCTCATCTAATCCCACCCCTCCTAAAGTTGATGAATCTGAAAAAGATAAGTCAACCAGTCATGTGCACCAGCCTATAGCACCATTTCCTAATAGGCTGAAAAACAAGCAAAATCCGCACATAGATAAGATAATTGAGATCTTTAATCAAGTGAAGATAAATGTGCCACTTCTTGATGCCATCCAACAAGTCCCATCTTATGCTAAGTTTCTTAAGGACATGTGCACCAAGAAGAGAAAGACTAATGTACCTAAAAGGTCTTCTTAGCCACTAACATTAGTGAGCTATTATCGGGTCCGATCCCTGTCAAGTACAAGGATCCAGGTAGTCCAACCATTGCCTGCACAATAGGACAAGTTGAGATTAGTCGTGCACTTCTTGACTTGGGGGCAAGTATCAACTTGCTTCCATTCTCAGTTTATCAACAACTCGGGTTGGGCGATCTTAGTCCAACTCGAGTCACTATCCAACTGGCTGACCGTTCAGTGAAAGTTCCAAAAGGGGAGATTAATGATGTCCTTATCCGAGTTGGGGAGTTTATTTACCCTGTTGATTTCATAGTTCTTGAGACACAACCTGTGTCTAACTCCAATCATAGGGCTCAAACTCCTGTTATCCTAGGGCGACCATTCCTTGCTACTGCCAATGCCATCATCAATTGTAGGAATGGATCCATGAGGTTAACTTTTGGGGACATGACTAGAGAAGTCAATGTCTTCAACCTAGACAAACAACCTCGTAAGATAAGAGATCAAACATTTGAGGTAAACTTTGTTGAAAACAATTGTGATGAAGAGAGTGAAGATTCAGAAGATGAGTCGCTGTTTCTTAATGAATTATTTAAAAATGAATGCGATTATCTTGATGTCGAAGATCCCAATGTCAGAGTACCCTTTAAAAAGGGGAAAATTGATTTGAATATCTTCACTTTCGATGAGCCAACAAATAATGTATCGCATGAGGATATAATTCAAGAACCTCCGATTGACATACTCTTTGAAAACCTCTTCGAAGAAGAACTCATGTGTTTGGATGAACCAACTAGGGATCTTTTGGTTAATTGCACATCTCTAGGGGAAAGTGTTGACCTAAGCTTTGAGGAGATATATGGAACTGAGTTAGAATTCCTAGGCATTCATAATGAAGAAGTTCCAAATGAGAAGGGGGGTGGTGACAAATTTTTGAATAATGATTGTAGCAATATGAGGAAGAAACACCTAAACAAGGTGAGACTGGGGAGGTAGGAAGCTAAAATGACAAAACAATTGGCCTCCCCACTGTGCCCTATAAAGAGGACCCATTGGAATGATGAGAAGATAGCTAGAGAGATAAGACCGAAAAAGCTCTAGGTGTGGGTGAAACTTGATGTTGTACATATTTCTGTATAATATATGCACCTCTTTTACATTTCATTTCATGCATGTATACATTTCTTTCATACATCGGGGACAATGCATGAGATAAGTGTGGGGGAGAGTTATAACATAACTAATAAATATATATATATATATATATATATATATATATATATATATATATATAATATATATATATATATATATATAAACTTTTTGAAAGGTTAGAACAATATTTTGATATATTTTTTGTAAGAAATTAAGTCAATTTTAAGGAATAGGAGAATCATAATTAGGATTTCTTACACTTGTTCAAAATAAGATAACTTGTTTGATTTTTAGGGTCAGGAAGAAAATTTGTGAAAGTAATTTAGCCTTGATATTTACATTGATGACATATGCACACTAAATACACTTACACACTTAGGGTTTAAAAACAGAGACTCTTATGCCTTATAAAAAATATATTATGAAAAAAAAACAAGTCTAATTATTGATTAGCTAGGTTCTTTGGCCTAAGCAAGCCTTAGTATTTATGCAAAAGATAATTAGATAAGTTTGAAAAACAATGTGTACATAGATCCTCTGATTAAGCTGGGTATTTATGCCTCATGAAGCATAAGTATTCACGCCTAAAAGGGGTACATCGTATAAATAAAAATTTTAGTTTCGTGGCCTTATCTGCTAGAGTGTTTAAGTCCTTAGGGGTGTTTTCTCACCTGGTGCCCTAAAACTGTCCGGTTTGGGTGTCACCGACTGAATGCTCGTTACATGGGCAGATTAGAAAGCCTAATGAAATTGAGGAATAAATTTCACCAAAAATAAATAAATATAAGGTATAGGAGTTAATGTTAAAGAACCCTTAGTCAACTTCACAGTCACGATGGTGCATACTACTCAGGGTAAATTAATAGACTAGATGAGAAGTACAATTTGACTCCTTACTTTAATTGATGACATGTTTTTGAATAGAGATTAAGTTTAGGAATGAAAAATTTGATATTCCTATAACTTATAGATTACTTAAAGCCTTACAAATATACTTCAAATATTTTCTCTTTTCAAAATGCTTTTCGAAAATACTAACTTTTTTCTCTTTCTTTTCGGATTTTATGGGTGCAATCCACTGAAAACCCTCACGAGACAAAACTCGTCCCTAGGGGTAACCTAGAGGTTTAATGGCTTGTTGCACATGCTCAGTGCAATCGAGTGACCTGCGAAAGTGGTTTAATAATTGATTAGAATTAGTCTGATGTTTTGCTCGAGGGCGAGCAAAAGATAAGTGTGGGGGTGTGATTAGTCACATATGTTGCATATACATTGTCACCTTACCATACTTTTTAGCTAATAAATCCTATTAATAAGTCTCCTTTTTCATTGTTAAATGTAGGCCCAAGTGCTAAAAGAAAGAAAAGAGAAACAAGCCCAAAAGCCCACCAAATTCTGATTTAATTCAGAATAAATTCGAAATGAAGAAATCAGGGGAAAATCTTGGCATATCAAGAGATTGAGAAGAATCCTCCCTGAATCAAGCGGTTGAAGCCACAAAATCAAAAGGCTGTTTCGTCAACTTTTAGAGCAGAAACAAGAAAATCAGAAGCAGATACAGGCAAAGCTCCAAACCAGAGAAACCCACTAATTGGGTGTGGCCACCTGGCCACACCAGGGCCACAGAAACGCGGCCAACTAGATTCAGTTCGGGGAGCGTTTGCTCCCCTAATCTTCTCGGGATCCTCTCCTTTAGGTTTTTGCCTATAAATACTGATTTCAGCAAAGAAAAATGCAGCGAAGACTAGGATTAGAATTTGTGTTTATTTTCTTAGGATTTAGGTTCTTCGTTAGCTAGCACAAAAGTTGTAATTTTATTTTTTACTTTGTAGTCCAGTATCAAAACTTGTGAGAAGAGAGGAATTGAATGCTTGTACTTTAAGATTGAAGTGACATAAATACAAGAGTCGAGCCGCGTTTTCTTCCACTTGCAGTACGGTATGGTTTGCATTATTTCTATGCTTTCTTCTTCATATTCCATGGGTAACTAAACGGTTTTCTGAGCTCGCTGTTGTAACTCTCTCTTGTTCTTCTTCTCTTCTGTTTTTAAAAGACCCAATGAATCATATGCATGCCTTACTTAAAAGCCTTTCTTTTTAAAAGTGTTCTTGAAGGCACATGAGGATGGGTTTGGATTGTTAAACTCTCACTTCTTTCATGAACATCTCTTGAATTATTTTTACTTCATTCTTGCTTCTTCGCGCTTGATGATTTAATATTTAAATTTTAACGATTTCTCGAAGAAAAGACTAAACTCTTCCAACCATCTTATGTGTTTTACTTCAACCTTTCTAAAAATCAACTTTAAGTTTTGCAAATGATCACTTTGAGGCACTTAATATTTCAATAGAAGAATGAACAATTGAGTAGTGAGATAGTGAGTCCAGATTTGCTTCCTTATTATAAAACAACAAAACAATTCTCAAGCTTTCTAAATCACCTTCTCCAAAACTTTTTCTAAAAGTTGCAATTTCTCTTTTAATCATCTCTTTCTTTCCATTCTCTTTTCCATAAAAAAACGAACACAATTCCTTATTTTTAAACGATTCACCGAAAAGCTTCCATCGCATTCCTCCTCGTGGACACGACCCGTTAGCCACAAGCTACATGGTAAACTCTTAAACTCTTGATTGTTCTTTCTTTTAGCAATCAGTATACCCTATTTTACTCTTGATTATACTGTTTCAGTATTGATGTCTTGTTGATGTTGATTATCAGATGTAGAGGCATCTTAGATTCCATATTGCTTCAGGAGTAGGTATAGATTGGGTTGACTTGACCTGGTGGCATGTATATGCATAATTGACTAGTTACTTTAATTTCTGGATCTTGTGTTTGAACTTAATGGAAATAAGAGTGTATGATGGTCTTAATTAAGATTTCAAAGTGATGATCGGTTGGATATAGAAGAGCATGTATTTTATATATTGGGACTTAGAAATATCGATAACTTTAAGGATCTGAGTTGATTAAATATTTTGCCCGGATTATTCTATTTATGCCAGCATGTCATTACTTATTATGAATATTATGATTACCTGAAGAACTTGAATGATTATAAATGACATTTACCTGGTAACTATATTGTCCATGTGATCATAATTGCTGAAAAAATATTGTTACACGGTAACAATACTCTAATGTTATACTTATTACATGTCCTGTTATACCGGTATCTTGTTTACTGACATTATATATCCTGTTATACTGATATCCTGATTACACATGTTGACGTTGTTACCGCGAGTTATCCCAGTGATCTAAGTACATGCACATTAAATAATCTTGATAAACTAATGACATGATATTAAATAACTTACACTGGGATTGAGGAATTTGATGGAGGAGACAGCGTCTGTATTTTGGGTGGACATAGGATATAGGTTGCGCAGCTGAAAGAGGGTTCCACTGTAGGGTTCCCAGGGGGTGACTAACACCCTGTCCTATTCTTATTCCTGTTATACATGTTCCTGACTACCTTGTAGTAGGGCCTGGTTCAGCGCCAGGAGTCTGGGCCATGGTCCCGGGTATGTACGGGACCTACCTAAAGTATGGACAATATCTCCAACCGATCAGTTTCAATAACTTAGGACCCGATTGACATGTGTGATAGGCGTAATATGAGATGCCTCTATTACATGTGGCAATTGGTGTTCGCTGACATAATAATAATAAACTGTTTATAATATACTGTAATTGATTGTTTTTACCTGATACATGTATGTATAGTGGACACCCGATGTTACACCTGATTGACTCTACCCGCTTGATATATAGATTGTGATAGACACCTGATTGAATACCTGACTGAACACACACTCTACTGTGTGCTATCCACATTACTGTTTATTTACTTTATTCATGCCATTTCTTATTTCGGTATATATATAGTTTCTTTATCTGCTCACATGTTATATGCACATATGCTTTCCAGTTTATTCTCACACATTCACTAGGAGTTCTGACTCCTTAGATTTGCATATCCAGATCTGTGGTTATTTATTGCTGATCAAGTATTTGGAGAAGATTACATGTGTTCGAGGAGCTGGAGTCTCTCTTTTCTTAATCATAGATATTCTTGCTCTTTTTTTCATGCTATTTCCTGATTCTATCTATATCATGTCCAATTGTCATTTCTTTTCTTTATTCATCTGTTATCATTGTGTTAGATATTTATATGTCATATTGTAGTGATATTGATTTATTGTATTAGATTTTATAACTTGTTCAGGTTACTTTAGGCTTAGCATATATGCGTGAAATATTTTCTCGTGTACATACGTCGTCGACCTTCGTCGCGACTCCGTTTCCGCGTATTTTGGGAAGCGGGGCGTGACAGAATTAGTAGATTTTGTTAGAATCTTTACCACACGTTTTATCATTTAATTAATTGTTATCACAAGTAATTTACAAGTTCTCCCATCAAATAATGCAAAAGAAAAAACATCGTGAACGTTTTGACTTATGAGATGACATGTCAAAATTAATTTAGAATCTTATAGCTAACATTTTCAACTAAACCGAAAAATATTATTATCAATTAAATTTTAGTTAATTATAAAAAATACTGGTATTATGCGTTTTAGTTACAAAACTTGAAATAAAAAATCAGATTATTCTTATAGAGAGTAATCTGTGTGCACGTAGTCACAACATGAGATACAAAAAAATTACTAGAATTTGAGAATTTGAGAAATATGAACAGTACCATGAGAAAATAATTGAGAAAAAATTATTCTTTATTAAAAAGAGAGATGGGTACATGATTCCCTTGAAATTTCTAAATGCCAAAGCATGAGTCCAGACAATAATTAATGCAATAATAATAATGACAGACTTGGCCTCCACGTATCTTGTACTCTCCTTCCCTGCACAAACTTATACACCAATCGTTGCATGTACTATTGTCTGCACCGCCCGAGCAATGCCTCATGCCACCACCACCATTACCCAATTGATGGTAATCATGGCAACAATTTATCGCCTTAGCACTGCATGTTCAACAATCAAAACAAAACTCAAATATTTAGTAAAAATATAAACATGCACTAATTATGATAAATCAATAATAAGAAGTGCTATCTAACTTTTTGCATTGAAAACAAGACAAAGAACAAGAAAAATTGCCAATCACATACGAGACATTATGAACATAAAAGATTGCTCTTTCTTTAACCTTTTTCTCAATTTCAATCATTGTTGGTGTTTATAGGTCCAATTTATAGGAAAATGTTCCTTTAAATAAGGTAAAACCATGAATAATTTCTTACCGTTTGAGGATTTTGTCCAAATGGAGAAAATCTTTAATATATAATTTCTCTTACCATATTAAATTTTTGTGCGTGCAAAGATCTTGACTTGAATGTGATGTATAGGCAAAATTTTGATTATTTCACACTTTGAATTTCAAAGGAAACAAATAAATCTTTGACCTCAAACATACCTTGAATTGGAATCACAAGGGAAATATGATTTGAAATTTAAAAATCCTTAGCTATAAAGGAAATAAATAATTTGTTCTTGTTAAAATTGAGCAAGTTTAATTTTCTTGGGCTACAAAATCTCTCCAATAGTATTTCAAGATTATGAATTAATAAGGAGACTCCCTTCCAAATTATTTGCAAATTTTTTTAATAATACAAAGTCTACATTTTTCTATATGAAACTATTCATATTAAATGATTTATTGACTCTAGTGGATGTGTTAGATGGAGTATGACGTACAAAATGTAAGAAAATTTTAATAAGTTAGTTATAAAGAACCTTGGGGAATTTTAATTCATGAAATTTTTGTAAAGGAAGCGAGGTGAAGGATGCTAAATTGGAAAAAAAATTCAAAATTCCACCTGAAAAAAATAGTGGAATACAATAGATGATAAAAAAGTACGGTTCAATTCTAGGATTTTGCAGTAAGGTATTTTTGATTATTTTTAAAATCATTTTAATTCTAAAAAATTAAAGTCCTCATAATTTAATTTCTCATTTCATGATTAAAGCGAGTGCAATAATTTCAGAAAATTTCGCCAATCCTATTATAAAACTTCTTTGGTTAAAAGAAATTAAATCTCAAAAAGAAAAACGTACGGGTTGAAATAAAGCTTTCAAATTAAGTTTCAAATTTGTAGATGTTATTAGAATCTTTTTTACAAATTTCATCATTAAATTGTATGTTATCACAGGTGTGAAGGATAAAAACTAGCTCACCGTGGATCGACCCACCACAAGCGAAGTATGGGCGCTCTCCGGAGATGTTACATGTCAGAGCACATAGAAGATGAGACACCTTTCAAGTTAGAAGTAACGGTGTAGTACCGGTCTAATACTCTCGGATGTGAGAATCAGTATGTGGAATAGTTGGGAGGACCAGCAGAGGGAATCTGTCAGTGTAGTGGAAAGAATGGACCGTGCAGAGGGAACAACAAGTGTGTTTGTGGTAGAGGACTTGTAGAGAAAAACTGCTAGTGTGTTTCTGCGGGTGTATATGTGCTTGCTTTGAAAATTAGGAAAGTGAACCCCTTCTCCTAGGAGAAGAATGATCATATACCTAACAAGGGTACTAGTCATGGAGGCCGAATTACAGGGTTGTTGTAATTGTATGATTTTCACGTGCTGGATTTATTATAACGGTTTTGATTGCTGGCACTGGTTGGTTGGGATTGCAGGCCGAGGAATCCATAAATGTCCATAGCTTCTCACGCTGAAAGGGGAGTTACATGTTATTAACGTGAGGAGGATCGAGCTACGTAACGACAAGCAGAGGTCTCGGTAGACTGATGTTTGGGGATTTTAACTTGGCGTCGGAGACTTTAAGAATGGGAAAGACCTCGAGAAGGTAAAGACCTTGGAGTGGTGGAAGGAGGCTTCGGGATGGAAGGGGCTTCGAGACAGAGCATGACCTCGGGAAGGTCGAATGACGGAGGATGATCCCACGAAGGTCGCATGTGGTGGAGGCTTACTTCGGGAAAGCTGGATGGGTGGAGGTTCCAGGTTAGACTCCGGGAGTTGTAGACTTTTTAGGGAAAGTTCTCAATAGCAGGAACATGTGTCATCATCCTGATGAAGGTCAAGTTTTGACCACTAGAAGAAGTAATTTAGAAGTTATCCCCATAAAATAACGCACCACAAAAATTATTGTGAATGTTTTAGCTCTGCTTATGAGATCACATGTCAAAATTAACTTAGAATCTTATAGCTGACATTTTTAACTAAACCAAAAAAACTATTAATCAATTATATTTTAGTCAAAAAATACATGCACGATTATGATAAATCAACAAGAAGAAGTTCTATCTAACTTGTTGCACTGAAAACAAGGTAGGGAATAAGAAAAATTGTCAATATCATACAAGACATTGTGAACACGAGAGATTGCTCTTCGTTTAACTTTTTTCTTTATTTCTTGTTGGCAAGCAATGTTGGTGTTTATTGGTCCAATTTATAGGAAAATGTTTCTTTAATATAAGGTAAGATCATGAATGATTGCTTACCTTTTAGGCTCTCGTGGATATGGAGAAAATATTTAATCTATGATTCTCTTACAAATTTAAGTTTTTGTGCATAAATAGATCTTAATTTGAATGTGAGGTATCGACAAATTTTTGATTATTTCACTCTTTAAATTTCAAAGAAAACAAATAAATCTCTGGCCTCAAATATATCTTGAATTGGATTCACAATATTAATTTGATTTGAAATTTGAGAAAATTTAGCTGTAAAAGAAATAAACAATTTGCTCCTCTCAAAATTTTGGCAAGTTTCATTCCTCAGCTTCAAAATCAGTCCAATCGTATTTCAAGATTGTGAACTAAAAAGTGAGAATCTCTTCCAATTTTTTTGCATTTTTTAATAATAAAAAGTCTTCATTTTTTTATATGAAACTATTCATATCAAATGGTTTTTCGACTCTTGTGGATGTGTTTGATGGATTTTGTCAATCAAAAGCAAGAAAATTTTAATAAGTTAATTAATAAAAAAGTTGGGTAATTTTTATTCAAGAAAATTTTGTAAAGAAAGCATGGTGATGAGAAAAAGTCAAAATATCACCTAAAAAAATAGTGGCATACAATAGGGTAACAAAAAAAGTACGGTTCAATTCGAGGATTTTTGTAGTATGGTATTCTTGAAAAAATATTTTTAAAATAATTTTATAGATTTTTAATAAAGTTTTAAGTCTCCATAATTAAATTGCACTTTTCATAATTCATGTGAGTGCTAATCATTTCAGAATTTTTGCCAATCCTATTAAAAATCTTTACAAAAAATTGATCATGTTTAAAAGAAATTAGATCTCAAGAAAATAAACACTTGGGTGGAATTATTGCTTTCAAATTAAATTCTGAATTACTAGATTTTATTAAAATCTTTATCACAATTTTGTCATAAATTATTTGTTATCACAAGTAATTTACAAGTTCTCCCGTCTAATAATTTACAAGTTCTCCGTCTAATAATGCACAAGAAAAAACATCATGAACATTTTGACTCTGCTTATGAGATCATATATCAATATTAATTTAGAATCTTATAGTTGACATTTTCAACCAAATCGAAAAAAATACAATTATCAATTAAATTTAGTTAATTATAAAAAAATGTTAATATGCATCTTAGTTGCAAAACTTTAAATAAAAAAAATCAGATTATTCTTATAGAGAGTAACCTATGTGCACGTAGTTACAACATGAGATAAAAGAAAATAATTATTAGAATTTGAGAATTAGTCAAATATGGACAATACCATGAGAAAATAATGGAGTAAAAATATTTCTTTATTAGAAAGAGAGATGGGTACATGATGCTCTTGAAATCTTTAAATGCGAAAGCATGAGTCCAGACAATAATTAATTCAGCAATAACAATGATAGACTTGACCTCCGCGGATCTTACACTTGTTGGCCCAGAGGCCCATCACTCTAGCTTTGATGATGATTAACTCATGTAGTTATTATTTACTAATAATCTTGTGATATTTAATTTCAGATATTTGATTAAGATATTAGTATGTGTTTAGTTTCATCAAAAGTGTCTTGGAGCTATCACGTGTGGATTCAAGAGCTCACGCGTCAAGATCGCATCTAACACTCAGTTAGAGTCAAGCTCGTTGGATCGCATTTGGATCGAGTCAGCTTGGAGAGAAGAAGACTTCGGTTTGTATTTAGTTTGTATTTAGATCTTGTGTAAAGAGATAGTATTGATATGCTCAAGTTCACATACACACACAAGTTCAAAGTTTAAATGCTTGATTTTCGGTTTAACCGCTTTTAGCTTTCAAGTAAAAAACATAGATATATATTTTATATGTATATTAGATTCTATCAATATACAATATGCTTCAAAGTTGTTTCAATATCATATTTTTGTATCCATATGAGTTTTAGAGAAAACGGTTTTCCATTTCAAAAATCCAAGTTTGAAAAATACTGATTTTGATTTAAAGGCAAATTTTTATATCACAAAAATAGTTCAAATTGTTTATAATATGAGTTGAATTTTAGTCACACATATTTGTATTCCAAAGATCCAATGTTCTAAAAAGCGGTTTCAGTACGCGCGCGGTCCGAGAGCGCATAATGCTTAAACGGTTTAAACGGTGATTAAACGGATTAAACGTTTTATTATTATTTTAATATATAATATTATTATAATACTTAAAACATACAAATATGAATTGTATAATCTCTCAAAAAAAAACATAAAAGATATAACAAACATAATTTGAAAAATTAAATTGCTAGTACTAAGTGAAATTTAAAAAGTAAAGAGGACTTATCTTTTTGCTCGTCATATAATGCGTTAAATGATGAATCAGCAAATTCCTTTAGAGTGCAAATAATTATCTGTAAATACAAAAAAAGATCTATTAGATGATTAATCTATCGAAGTTTAAATTTACAAATTACCAAAAAACTTAATGCCATAATGAAACAAAAAACCACAGGCCAACATCATAATCACGAGACGGCATGGCACATCATAAAATATTAGCAAACCACATAAGTACATAACCACAGAAAATCAAGTCAACATCATAACCATGAGACGACAACATAAGCCATTTGTCTTTTACATCTAAATCAAAAAATAAAAACAAGTTTTTTTTATCCAAATAACATAAATAGCCATCTCCAACTCCATCTACTCATCCTCATCATCTTCATAGTGAAGATCAGGATCTGACTCCTCAGAACTATCCACAAAGTCTTCAATGTCAACACCACCATCTTCTCTCAAATTTTCATCTGGATTATCCTCAGAAATGTCATCAAGTGTTGCACTAGACGAGCCCTCTTGTGCACTCCCCTCTGCAACTCTTCTCCCTGCAATCCTGTTGCTCCTTCTAATGTGATCTTCATTAGCCCCACTTGCCGCTGCCACAAGATCCAATGTAAGGCCAGAACCAGGGAAGATCTCTTCTTCCTCATTGTTCTCTCTCTCTCTAACGAGTGTGCTCTTCCAATGCAATGCTCTCGAATCATCTTCTCCTACAAGCACATCTTTGTACTCTTGCGAATTCCTCTTCTTTGCAGTTCTCCTTCTTGTCATTTTTTTGTTAAATTGCACAAAAACTAGATCATTCAATCTTTTGGAATCCAATCTGTTCCTCTTCTTAGTATGTATCTACAAAAATTAGTATAGTACACAAAGAAATAGAGTTAAAAAATCAATTAGAGCAAAAAGGAACTTCATATTTAAATGAATGAAATTTTAATCTTAATATATTTACCCCCTCAAACACACTGAAATTTCTCTCGCATCCTGATGAGCTACTAGTCAAGCTTAGAATCTTGATTGCCATCTTTCGAAGGTAGGGTACATCTCCTCCATAAAAACTCCACCAATGTGCTGTTAATAAAATATTTCACACTATTTTAGTTACTTAGTAACTTAGCAATTTAAAAACATGATTAGTGATTTTAAACATCAAGATTACCTGGATCAAAATTGTCTGTGCCATTAAAACTCTTGTGGTACCTTTCTGCCATTCCACTTCCCATAAGTCCCTCCTTCATCTTGTAAGAAAGGAGCTCACTTGATCCAATTTTATCCTGAATGTCCTCATCTTGGTAAAACACACTAATACAACTCATAAGTGCGGTAATCACACGTGAATTATCTTGGATTGCCCTATCCCTATAATAATAATAGGGATTCAAGTAGTAGGCAGCCAAATGAAGTGCACTATCAAGTCTTCCTCTAGATTCTTTCTCAATTATATCAATTATTGGCCGATAGGTAGTCTCTTTCCTATTGCAAGCAGCTTGAACTTCATTCTTGGCATCTTCAAGCATACCATACACAAAACCCATGGAGGGTCTTCGATCAGCATCGACAATCCTTAACAATTTGAAAAGAGGAGTATACATCTTTAAAAGCTCCCTTGCATTGGTCCAAAAGATATCAGAATATATTGTAGCCTTTGTCACTCTCCCCTTCTCTGTCTTCGACCACCTGTTATCATCCCATTTGGTTGAAGACACCATCGCAGCCAACTGTGACTTCTTATCCACAAGACAACTCAAACTAAGAAAGGTGGTGGCAAATCTAGTGATCCCCGGCCGAACAAGATCCCTCCTATTGGTGAATTCACGCATCAATGCGAGAGTGCTATGATGTGCATAAAGAAAGACCGTAAGCGATCTAGCCTTCTCAATCACCAACTTATACTTTGGAAGCTTTCCAATAGCCTCCAACATAAGATCAATTGTGTGGGCTGCACAACTACTCCAAAAAATATTAGGTCGGCTAATCTTCAATATGTTCTTCGCTGCCATATTAGAAGAATGGTTATCTGTTACCACTTGTAGCACACGATTTTCTCCAACCTCCTGAATACACTTCTCCACCCAATTGAATATATACTCTCCTGTGTGTGCATTGCACGAGTCTTCAATAGACTTAAGAAAATGTGTGCCTGTCTTGCAATGAACACACAAGTTCATCACACTCCTGTGTTTTCCTGTCTGTCCACCCATCAGTTAGGACGCTGCACCCATATTCATCCCATAATTCTTTAGTTTTATCCATCTCTTCATCAATCTTCTTGTATGCCTTATTTAAAAGAGGCACTCTAAACTGGTACTGGCTTGGTCCCTTGTACCCAGGTCCATGGTGACCAACACACTCGCAAAATAAATCAAATTCTTCATCATCAAAGGCATTAAAAGAATGCCTTTAGCATAAGCCCACATGGCACAATGATCATGAGCCAACTCCTTGTATTTTCTCTTCTCGGCTTCATTGATTGATGTTTGCTTCCACTTTCCACTAGCCACGACCGTGTTTAATGGACCAACTACACGAGGCCTCTTTTCGCCGACGAGTTCTGAATCCATGGACTCTCTTTCTTCTGAAATGCGCACCTCTTCTCGGAGTTCATTCTCAGCCTTCTTCTTTTCCACTTTCTTCTTCTGGGGTCCAGACAAAAATTCCCTAACTATCTTTCTATCCTCATCAGTCTGCATCACACAAGCTTTAACATCCCCTCCTATCCCAGCAACATGTTGCTTAAACCTGTAAATTCCTCCTTTGACAATTTTGTGACATTTATTGCACTTCACTTCATTATAAGAATTTTTCTTAACAAGTTTTCCATAATTCCACCCATATCAGTAGAGCCCGATGGCTTCGGTGGAATATCTTCACTTGATGCACTTGGTTGCCCACTTGAACGTGAGCCACTAACACTGACACTTGCATTGGATGCCGAAGAAGACATGTTCCTATATCCAAATTCATTCACACAACACAAAATTAAAAAATCAAACACATCAAGATAAAACATAAAAAATTGAAATAATTGAAATTTTATTCATTCTACACATATTATCATTTTTGTGCATTATATGGCTTATTTTGTGCATTTTTATTCATTCTATTATTATTTCACTAATTGAATTTTTGTATTTGTTGCAGGACTTTGGCAAGGAAAAACCAACTCAATTTTGTCTTGTGCTACTTCCAAAAAAAATCTACATATTGTAAAAGCATGTATATGTAATGATATTGTCAAAGACTGGATATGTAATTAACTTTGTCATGTGTGAAGCGTGAACATGTGCAAACAACAAATTTAATGACAAGCTCTCAGTATGCAGTACTTCACTCTTCTAGTGACCACTAGTCACAACAAAAATGATATATTGTGGCTCATAATAGTTCTCGAATTTAAAAAATGATATTTTAACTCGTAACAGTTCTTGATTTAAAAAAGGATATATTAATTAAAGTGTGGACATTCTCTAAAAGAAATACTAAATTAGTAAACTGTTTATTTTCAAAGCAGGGACATTGTCTACAAAATTAAAGCACAAAAATAACACTTACATTAATCTCGTTTTCTCAATCTATATAAATCAATCCACTGGAAATTAAAATCATAATCTACACTAATTTATCATTTCAGAATCTACACGTTATCATTTCATTAAATCAAATTAATCAACAACTAACAAAAAATTAATGAACAACTAAGAAAGCAGCCGCACAGCAACTAAAAAGCAAAAATTATAAAAAAAATATCACATTTTTGCACAAAATTAACCCAAAAAAAGGGAAAAAAAGAAGATGAGAGATCAACCTTCACAATTCCTCTTGTATTTAGCTTCTGCTTATCAAAATATCTCGTAACTGGGAACACCGAGCAACCTAAATCAGAATCAAATGTTAGAGAAAGTCTGAAAGAGATTAAAAAATATAATCAAATACCGCAGTTAGAGAGAGAGAGAGAGAGCTGACCGGGGGTATACGTCTCGCAGAGGGAGAACTCTGCAAGGAATTTCGCCGTAGAAGTTATTCGCCGCTGAGGAGAGGTAGCAGCAGGGGGCGTCGTCGCTGGTGGAGAGGGGGAGAGGTCGTCGTCGCAGGGGAGAGGTTGTGGTCGCAGGTCGTCGTCGCAGTCGTCGTCGCAGGGGAGAGGTCGTGGTCGCAGGTCGCAGGGGAGAGGTCGTCGTCGCAGGTCGCAGGGGAGAGGAGGTCGTCGCAGGTCGCAGGGGTCGTCGCAGGTCGCAGGGGTCGTCGCAGGTCGCAGGGGAGAGGTCGTCGTCGCAGGTCGCAGGGGGAGAGGAGGTCGTCGCAGGTCGCAGGGGTCGTCGCAGGTCGCTGTGAAAGGAGGAGGCCGTCGTCGGGAGTATTTCGACGAGGGGGGTGTCGCCGCAGGGGGAGGAGGCCGTCGTCGCGTCGCTGTGAAAGGAGGAGGCCGTCGTCGCGTCGCTGTGAAAGGAGGAGGCCTTCGTCGCCGTCGTCGCCGTGAAGGGGTGTGACCGTGGGAGGCTTCGCGCAAATGAGAGAGAGACGCGATCGAATTTGAGGGATTAGGTTAACCCTAATTCCCAAAATGCATTTTGAGGAGAAAAAATTGGGTCGGGTTCGGGTAAGTAACGTATCGGGTCGGGTTCGCATGCGGGTTTCAATTAAACGACCGTTTTCCTAAAACCGATTAACCGATTAATCGGTGCTTAAGCGCATTAAGCGCTTGACCGAGTAACTGAAGCGTTTTCTTTGAAAACGAATCGGTTTTGTGCCGAAACCGATTAAACGCCCGTTTAAGCGGCCGAGTAAAACGCTTTTTAGAACACTGCAAAGATCTTATACGAACTTATTTTTGTGATTTTATGAGATTTATTTGGAATCAAAATACCTAAGTTTTAAATTCTAAAAATCTCAGCCAGACTGCTCTGGCGGTCGACCGGACGGTCGACCAAACCAGGAGTCGGTCGACCGTTGCGATCGACCGATGTGCACGGGACGTTCACAAAGGATAACCTATTCGGCCGGTCGACCGCGCGGTCGACCGACTGAAAGCACTCCACTCTTGGGTGGGGACCGGTCGACCGGGCGGTCGATCGGAAGGGCAATTCTGCCCTTTCCTGGCTGCCAACGGGCAGAATTTTGAGCGGGTATAAATACCCATCTCTTGAGCTGGTTTCTACAAGGTTTTATAGAGCAAAATTTTTCCATCTTCTTAAGTGCTTTAGCAACAAGTTTAAAAGAGTTTTTGTGCCAAAAGTTTTATCTTTATTTGTTTTAAAGTGTTGGAAATTCAAAGAAAAAGGAGAGTCTTTGGAAAAGTGTTTTGATCTTCATTTTTATTTCATTCTAGAGTTTTTCTCACGTGTTTTTCTTTGTGATTTGTTTTCCAAACACTTTATTTTCTCACACTTGAGCTATGATATCTATCCTATTTATAGGATCTTGTTTTGTGAGGAAAATTGGTTTGTGGTTTAGTGAGACCACCAAGAGTTGTAAACCTTCTTTATTTGAGTTCCCTCTTGTGTAGAGGTGATTGTGGAGGTTGTATTGGTATCCCTCTAAGTGTAGAGGTGATTGAGATTGTTGTTTGGCTTTAAGCCTTATCCCTCTAATGAGGGTGATTGTTGTTTGGCTAAATGCCCATCCCTCTAAATGTAGAGTGATTATTGTTGTGCCTTACCTCTTGTGTAGAGGTTGTGTTTGTTAGAGAGAGGAGTTGTGTACTCTAAAGTTATATTACCCAAATCCTCAATGGAGGTTTCCTATGTGGGAAGTCCTGTGTGGACGATATAGTGGAAATCTTTCTGTGTGAAGACGGGGACGTAGAGCAGTGGCTCGAACCTCAAAACATATCTCGGTGTTTGCGATTGATCCACTATCTCTAAACTCTCTCTCTCATAGTGTGTCTTGCATTATTTCATTTTGTTCATATCATACTTATATGCTTGGTATTGTTTGTGTGCCTCACTTGTGTTGAACCAAGAGAGATTTACATAGCACCTCAACTCTTATTTAGAGGAATTTATAGAAGATAGTCCAGAGCCCTTCACTGAAAATTCGGCTACACTCTTTGATTACGCTAAGTGTGCTGCAATTTGTTTTTAATTCTGCATCATTTGTCATTAGATTAGCCATACATCTATTCAGCCTCCCTCTAGGTGTACTTTCAACAATCTCCTCCCCTACACGACCTCATACACCAATCGTTGCATGTACTATTGTCTGCACTGCCCGAGCAATGCTTCATGCCACCACCATTACCCCATTGACAGTAATCATGGCAACAATTTATAGCCTTAGCACCGCTTGTTCAACAATCAAAACAAAATTCAAATATTTAGTAAAAATAAAAACTTATGATAAAATCAACAATAAAAAGTGCTATCTAACTTGTTGCATTGAAAACAAGGCAGAGAACAAGAAAAATTGCCAATCCTATATGAGACATTGTGAACACAAAAGATTGCTCTTTCTTTAACCTTTTTCTCTATTTCTTGTTGGCAGTGTTTATAGGACCGATTTATAGGGAAGTTTCCTGTAAATAAGTTAAGACCATGAATGATTTCTTACCATTTTAAGCTTTTGTGCAAATTGAGAAAATCTATAACGTATAATTTTTCTTACCACTTTTAGTTTTGTGCGTACAAAGATTCTTATTTGAATGAAATATGTAGGTAAAATTTTGATTATTTCACTCTTTGAATTTCAAAGGAAACAAATAAATCTTTTGTTGGGAATTCTGCTTAACAAGAATCAATCTGACAACTAATCAAGATCACTGAGATATCAACAATCTAATTGGCCAGGTCGGCAAATATCAGGTGGGAGGTTTTCCGTTCAATAGAACGTTCCTTAATTTAAGAACCACCTTTCAATTTCCTTCCTTGGTTAAAGCACCAATTAGACTGAATCTAAGTCAGTCTCGACTGAATCTAAGTCAGTGTCGATATACTGTAAAGTATATCCCCTGTATAAAGGACTTAATCCACTTATACAGTATTTAGAGTGAGGTACGCTTATAGCGAATCTCCTTAAGACAATTACGTCCCCCGCACTGGTGCTAACGGGATAATGGACGCTGGTCTCCCAAGATACAACACTCTTTCACGGTATTTGGATAGCACTACCAAATCACCGTACGGTCGAACCGTAGTCAACCAGTACCTTCACAGGATCGTTGAAGCAGCGGTACAAGGACAAATTTCAAACGAATATTTGCCTTTACTCTTCTGGAGGAGCACCCACTGTTGAGACGATGGAAGGTAGAAGAATATCTTTCTTCAGAAGTACCAGATTCAGACAACAATTCTTATAAAAGAATATGTTGAATTTTCTGATTCCTCTTTCAGAACAATTTTGCAGAATCTCCGTCGGAAGTCACTTCGGAAACCGAGTTACTGATTTCCCACTTCCCTTTTGGAAGTCACTTCACTTCAGAACTCTACTTCCTAATTCA